>OX376673.1:12730777-13231076 GCA_947386135.1 Melanchra persicariae
GTGTCCGGAGGGCAACTGCCCGACAGTTGATATTCGGGCTGTTGCATCTGTTTGAATCGCACGGTAAACTCCGATTTCGCGAATCAGGATTTCGTTCTTAGTTCGCAGCTGTCGGGATAAATGGCGTTGCAGGTCTTGTTGTTGTGATGTAAATTTTGTTACGTGGCGCTTCTTGCGGCGGCATTTATGCTGCTACACCGGATTGTCAGAAGCCAGAAAATCTGACAGCAGTCTTGTAGTAGGTCGACTAGGTCGTATCTCACATGGAGCTACTGCATCTGACCTCCAAAACAATTTACTGGGTGACATGATACTTTTAATTATTATTGAACGGCTCACGTTTGACGACCATCTCACCGGTAAGCGATAATGTGGTCGAAGATGGAGCACGCTTGCCTAGAAGTAACCTATTCACTCTTGACTTAAAGACTCCCAGGTTGTAGCTATCAGGAGACACAGACTCTGGCAGGTACTTCGACTCCTGAGCTCGTTGACGATGGAGCGCTGTTGTTCAGTCGGTTGTGGGCACACCACAACCCAGTGACTGGGTGACACGATCAATGATAAATCCCTACTAATATTATAAATGCGGAAGTAACTCTGTATGTATGTTACGCCTTCACGCTAAAACGGCTGAACGGATCGTCATGAAATTTGGCAGATATATAGCCTGGGATATGGAGAAGGATATAGGCTACTTTTTTACGCGATAACCGACAACCACACGGGCGGAGCCGCGGGCAAAAGCTACTTCTAATTATTTACATAATAATCTGCTCATACCGTGTTCTATCATTCGAATTAATAACGTTGCTAATTTAGCAGCTAACGAGGAATTCTAGGTAGTAGTAGTTGGTACACACAACATGACCTCCCACCCCTTTCTCCTAACCTCCCCATGGGGAGGGAGTTGCATCAACTTGTGTGTTTACCACTAGACTCGCAACACAGTACCTACGAATATATTGATTCCACTTAAATTGTCAGTTAATGTCGCAGCCCATTAGCTTAATCAGCCGTTTAATTGGTTGCCTAGCCTTTTCATTTAAATGTGCCGATTTTTCAGCGGCCTAAGTGGCATCTTTTGTTCAATATCTTTTAATGACTTGTCACTTATGGCGCTGATTAAACGGGCGCAGTTCAATGAAAAGGCTAGATTTTCAATGAAATGGCGGATTCAGCTAGTTGGCTGCGACAAATCCACTTATATTGTCAGTTAGTCGTTTTGAGAATTTAATGTATATGTCGCAGGCAATAAGCTTATTCAGCCGTTTAATGGGTTGCCTAGCCTTTTCATTTAAATGTGCCGATTTTTCTTCGACCTAAGTGACATCTTTAGTTCTCACTTATGTCGCTGATTAAACGGGCGCAGTTCAATGAAAAGGCTAGGCTTATAATGAAACGGCTGATTTAGCTAGTTGGCTGCGATATAATTACATATTAATTCTGAAAACGACTAACTGTCAATATAAGTCCAGGAAAGGTACCTACTTCTTCATTCATATGAAATAATGAAGAAGATGAAGAAGTACCTAGGGGAAGAACAAAGAATGGCCTTTATCTTCTGTACAACTTGTAACAGAATAAACGCAATACCTCTTAAGGGGTCACTGTACTCATCATTATGAACAACTTTCACTGTAGGACCAACAACGAAATCGCGTAAAAAAACAGCTGTTCAGTAGGTACATTTTGTCGAGTAATGAACATGACGTATGGGGTAGTCGATTTTTTTTGGCAACGGTGTTGGTCCCATAGTAAAAACAGCTAATAACACTCCTGACTAATTTACTTTTCAAACACAATCAAAATCGGTTCATCCGTTCGGGAGCTACGATGCCACAAACACACACACAGACACGTCAAACTTATAACAACGCGTTGTTTTTGCGTTGAAAGTTAAAAATAGAAACTTATATATCAACGACAGAGTTTTTAAAGGAAATTGCGTGGAGCGGCCATTTTCATTGAATTTCAACAAAATAATACCTACTTTGTAGAGTGTGTGTTCATATCGATCACTGCAGTAATACGGGATGTAGTATTTTTGCTAAAATAATATCGCAGAATACTAACTTCGATTAATGCTAATCGAAGTTAGTATTCTGCGATTTTTATTTTATCTTTGTTAATCTGTTTGTGTTTCCTGATAGCTATGTCACCGGAGAATTGCAAACGCCCGTAGGATTGTAAAATATCGAGTGAAATTGTAAACTACTTTTTCTTAATAAGACACTGATAAATAGGAAAATATTTAATTTGGATGGGATTTATTGAAAACAACATGATTTTTTCATAATATAGCGAGGAATTATAATCTAATAAAGATTTGGCTTGTACTTACAATAAAGACTTTGAAATCATAGATAGGTACTTATCTTTTATGTTTGAAATGGCAAACGGCACAGTTGGAAACTGCGTGTTTTGGGATGCATGAAGGAGCGGTGGTAGCGACCACCCTCCCACCCGGAGTCCGGCGTCAAGCAGCCTGCTGTGTGTCGTCGACGCGTGGGAGTACCAGTGCCTCAAGGCATCTCCTGGGCACGCTCGCTCCTATAAAAAAACATGAATTATTTTACAATTTATCCCTCGAAACACACACACATCACACGAAACACACGTTTGTCACAGAAAATCATTGTGTTCCAAACAACTAAATCGGTCCAGTAGGTTCGGAGAAAATTGGCAGTGGCAAACAGACACACGAGTGATCCCATACGGGTTCCGCTTTCCCCTTCCTTCCTTTCGACGTTCGGAACTCTAAAAAAAAGATGAATTTCTGTATTCGTTCCTCAGTTGTATCGGACTCCGCCTGTATGTAACCTAGTTCACGGCATTAGAATCATATATTATTCAGACCCTCAGTAACCTATGTTACCAGTAAGTCTAGAACCTTCTGTAACAATGAAATTCATATTTATTTATGTGTATTCTAATCCATGGGCACCAATAATATTTTAAATGCGAAAAATAGTCTTAGCTGTCTGACTATTTGACACGTTTTCAGGAATAAACCGCAAAAATTAAAAAAAAAAAAATTTCAACTTTATGTACAATAGTGTTAATAGTTTGTAAATTATAACAGCCGCACGGACCGATCTTCAAAGTTAAGCAACGCTTGCCGGGGTTGGTCTGTGGATGGGTGACCATCTTAACATACCGAAACTCCTCCGTGCCTCGGAAAGCACGTTAAGCCGTTGGTCCCGGCTGTTATTTGGAGATCTTTGGCAGTCGTTACGGATTGTCAGAAGCCAGAAAATCTGACTCCAGTCTTGCTAAAGAAGTGCCGTGTTACCCAGTTAATGGGTTGTGGAGGTCTGGTAGGCAGCCGCTCCACGTAAAATACTGGTATTCCGCTGAATCCGGTTTGACTAGGAGCCGATCCCAATTTAATTGGGAAAAGGCTAGGCAGATGATGAGTGTTTTCCCTCGTTCCCGTAGGAAATTCCCGTTCCCGTATAGCCTTTAGCCTTCCTCATGAATGTGGCTATCTTATACAAAAAGAATTATCAAAATCCGACTGGTAGGTCCAGAGGTTACCGCGTTCAAACAGACAAACTCTGCTTTATTGTTTTAGTATAGACTAGCACTTCGCCCGCGACTTCGTCCGCGTGGGTATAGTAGGTACTCCACAAACTGCGACGCCCCTATACATATCCCCTTATAAAGGTTAGTTTTGGAAAATTAAGCACAACGATTCTCATTATTGGTTCAGCGCAACTGTTCACCCCCCGTTCAGCCCGTCAGGGGTTGATTATGCAAAAATTGTTAGGTACATGATCTGTTTCATTTATCCCACTTTTAGTTTGTTCATAGAATTCCGACGTAAATTGAAGCAAGCTATAATTTCCTCCCCTAAAAACTAATTCACCCCCGCTTCACCCCTTATTATGTATGTAGGTACCTAGTTGATTTTCGAAAAATCCAAACATTTGCTATTCTTTATGTTTTATCGAAAACATTTAAATGCCGTGGTGTTTCAACTTCATCGGACCAAGCATTGATACGATTCTCCCCAGTTCGCTCAAGCCGCGACATTTTTCTCACTCCGAGCATGTTTACTACCGTCGTAACTTTTGAACGAAAGGTCCGATTTGAATGATTTAAAGTGTATTTTACACGGACATAATCAACCTTAATTATCAAACCATTTAAATGGATAAGGATTAATATCATGGTACTATAATCACAATTTTTTATTTCACCATGGGATTTGCTTGACTAATATTAACTAAAAGCGGTCATGGTGACTTATCCATAATAGTTAGACATATGGTATCGCGGACTTTTTTGTAAATATTGATGATTTCTATAAAACTGTAGTACGTCACTTTGCTCTATTGTCAATAGATTCCGCAGCGTACGCGATATAAGGATTTTTTCTCACACCTTGGGTCACATTATCGAAGTTTTCATACGGATCCCTAATATTTTTGAAAATATTCTATAGCCTATGACCATCGCCGATAATGTAGAATTCTACTGGTGAAAGAATTTTTCAAATCGGTCCAGTAGTTTCGGAGCCTATTCATTACAAACAAACAAACAAACAAACAAACAAACAAATCTTTCCTCTTTATAATATTAGTGTAGATAGTAGCACATAGGCGGACATAATGCACTCTAGATCAGCTACCAACCACCTTTGTCATTGTGTTAAGATTGTTTATTTTACTTTTTACATACCTGGTTTCTGAGGTTAATATCGGTCGTTTATCTGTCCGTTAACCACAAACCAACCAATGACGTTCTGACAAATAGCGTTAACAGCAGACACACAACAGATGAAAACCTCAGGAACTAAGTATTTTTATGCAATTTAATTTAATGCAATTAAATTTCATAGGTACTTACATGTTTTTAGTTAGTTAGGTACATATTTTAATCATCTCCCCCACAGGTCTCTCCGATCCCTTTATTTTGATACCCCACATGACTTCGTCACAAAAGAAAACGACAAGACTTACTTGTAGGCGGACGCCATCTTGTTTTTTCTAAATTCATACAGTTTACGTAACTGTGTCAAGATGAATCGAATGATGGCGGTCAAAATTAACTTGTCATAACAATAAACATTTCTTCACAATTCTCCAGAGAACGTTAGTAATTATTTAGTAAGTAGAATCAAAGAGTAACCAAACCAGGGCCTCTTAATTTCAGTAATTAATTTGTATAAACAATATTTGACTGAAATTCTCATAACCTAGACAAAAGACAAGATGGAGTAAAAAAAACATGTTAAAAAATCTAAAAAAAAGCAGGATTTTAAAATCTGTGATAAAAATAGAGATAGCAATAATTGTGTTTTACGTCACGCGCAAGTAACGCCATAGCGTCCAGTACACTTGAATAACTTCAAAAGCGTGTTAATTGTCTATTTTTCCTTCGTTTTTTTTTTCACCAATGGCACTACGTTAGTAATACATGTATTTTATTTAAATAAGTATTCATTCATGTAGATTTTTCATTTAAAAAATAAAGTTAAGTAAACACACAACTCACCTCTTGCAAGTCGGTTAGCTAGCGGAGCGGTTCACAACTCCGTACTGTCACATTTAAGTCCGTATATATATCGATTCAAGTACTAATAATAGAACCGGTAGACGTTTGGTGTAATCTATGAGCTGAGCGATTTTATCCCATTATATACTGGATAACTTTTTTTCCAGTGCGCAAACTTTGAGAACCACTTCTGCCCATGTAAATGAACAACTTGCCCCAAGAGAGCCATAGTGAATTCCTAAAAAAAAATTTGAACTTCCCATACAAAATTGTGATAAACTGACCACAATTTGTATGGGAGACTCAATTTTTTTTTAGGAATTGACTATGGCTTTCTTGGGGAAAGTTGTTCATTTACATGGGCAGAAGTGGTTCTTAAAGTTTGCGCACTGGAAAAAAAATTACCCAGTTTATGTATATATACGGGGTTATTTTTTAATGACCGGCCAAATTTTCACTGGGTGTTCTACCCATGAATATGAACAACTTTCACTATGGGACCGACTCTGAAATCACGAAAAAAAAATCAGCTGTTTCATACATTTTAGTCGAGTAGGTATTGAACTTTTGTATGAAACAGCTGATTTTTTTTCGTGATTTCCAATTTATTTTCCCATTTAATTTTTTATATAAAATATAACAAAATCTATCGTGAAGAGCCTGTGGATGGGAAAATCATCAAATGCAATCAACCTCCTCTCGCTCTAGACTGAGTGGAAGGGAGTGTCAGACTCTTACTGACTAAAACCCATTCGTGTTCCTCCAAATGCCCTTTGCGTTCCAGGGGGTCTACTCTCTAAGACAGAAGTCCGTAGTTTCGGCCTTAGTGTCGGGCGTTTTCTACTCCGTATCACCTACGGACTTACGATTAGTCCCGAACCCGAACTTAGAATGAATGACAACACGATTTGACAGTTGTTCTTAGTTCGGGACTTCGGGCAGAGATTGCCTTCGGGCTTAGAGAGTAGACCCCCAGGGCCGCGGTGACTCTTTCGGTCAATTCCGCAACTTATATGGAGAGCTTTCAAGTGTTGCATTTGTTCTGTAACACGTTGCTAGCACGTGCTAGCTGACATGTGTCATTTAATTTAATGTATTTTTCTAGTTCTATCATAAAATATTTGATTACTTATACCATTGTATAAATTCAAGTTCTTCAAACTTAACAGACAGATGTGTTGCCGGGGAGTTTGTTGCGCCACTTCTTCTTCCCAGCTAAAACACTAGGAAGTGGTGACGGGTGGGCGTTTTGGGGCACTGTCTTCATGTAAATTTTGACGTTCAAAAAGTACTGATTTTCAACCTAGTTTGACTAAATGACTATTGACTTTGACTTAGACTTGTATGAGAAGACAACAGACAGTGGGTCAGAAAATTAATTAATTCAAATTAAGGCTGAGAACTGGTAGTTTCAAAATGGCAAAATATATTCTTTAAAACGTGTTCCTTTTAAGTATCTCTTAGTTGTTGTTTTACATAAAGACAGTAAAAATGCCCGCCCGTCACCACTTCCTAGTGGATTAACTAGGAATAAGAAGTGGAGCAACAAACTCCCCAGGAACACATCTGTCTGTAACGTTTTACAAACAAAAATTTGTAAAGTGGGTATTAAACATTACATGACACAGATTTATATTATAATACTTATGACTGTATGTATATCCAATAATGTAAATCATAAAATAAAATTATTCGGCTCGATCGTTACCGCGTTATCTATAACTTCTTGAAAAATTTGTCGTTATCGGTGTTTGTTATGGATTCTTTTTAGGGTTCCAAACATTTGAATATAATTACGGTCACGGAACCCCTTATAGTGTCTGTCCGGCTGAGCTAATTTTCTATGAATCTACCGGAACGATTCAGTTGAAATTTGGTGCAAATATGAATTTCTATTACCCAAACACGGACGCGTTACGTAACAAAAACAAATTCTGTGAATGGGGTCCCCCATTCACAGAATTTGTTTTTGTTACGTAAGTTGGGGGAAAAATTATAAAAAAGACTCCGTTTTTTTAAGGTTTCGTACCCAAAGGGTAAAAATGGGACCCTATTACTAAGAGTCCGTTGTCCGTCTGTCTGTCACCAGGCTGTATCTCATGAACCGTGATAGCTAGACAGTTGAAATTTTCACAGGTGATGTATTTCTGTTGCCGCTATAACAAAAAAATACTAAAAACAGAATAAAATAAATATTTAAGAGGGGCTCCCATACAACAAACGTGATTTTTTTTTTATAGATAATATTACGGAACCCTCCGTGCGCGGGTCCGACTCGCACTTGGCCGGTTTTTAACTCAACTGCGTCGAAAATATATGTTTCAGCGAATTGATCGGTCAAATGATTGAGGTTAGAAAACGTACTCCAAAGACTTGTCCCAACTTTTGTGGTTTTCAGCTCAACCAGAAGCGACTTAAATATTCCATATGCAGCACCTGCCTATCTGATATCGTTTAGAAATACTCTCTCATTTGGCTGCCTTCTCCCAACTATGTCAGGGTTGGCTTCCAGTCAAACCGGATTCAGCTGAATACCAGTATTTTACGTGGAGCGGCTGCCTACCTGACCTCCACAACCCATTAACTGGGTAACACGGTACGTCTTGGCAAGACTGGTGTCAGATTTCTTGGCTTCTGATTGGGTACCAATAGCTTAACGTGCTTTCCGAGGCACGGAGGAATCTCAGTCTGTTACTTACCCATCCACTGGACTGACCTTGACTAGTGTTGCTTAACCGTGCAGATCAGGCCGTGCGGCTGTTATTGTTTAGCTATGTCGCAGTAAACTGGCTTGATCAGCCGTTTAATTGGCTGCCTAGCCTTTTCATTGTATCGCGAAATGACATCCAGCCAATGCGTCATATACAACATTTAATGAACGGACTGGCAGATGCTTAGGCCGTTCATAGAATAGGGTAACCGTGTGACGAAAATATAATGAAATATTTAATTTTGGGAATTCTAACTTCAACTCAAACAATAATCAAATTCAACATTCTAACCTCGACGGCTTATTTCTGTTTGCAGGGTGCCCCAAGCTCCCTGTGCCCTATGTTCCGCTATTTGGCTAGGCAAGTAATAAAACGATATTGAACCAAGTCATTTTCCTAGCTGTTCAATCAAATGCCAGGATGTCACTTAGGGCGCTGACTAAACGGCGCCGTTCAATGACATGACTAGGCAGCTAATTAAACGGCTGATTAAGCTATTTGGCTGCGACAGCTACGAGGCACTCATAGCGGATCAATTCGTGTTCCTTCTGAGAAGATTCCTTTGTCGCGCAGAATGACAAATATACAGGTAACCGACATTATAAGCAAATACAAATTGTAGAAAAAAATAACAGAACAAAAAATTCGTTTTCCTAATCTCCAAACTCTACTAAAGCTAGTCTTTATTAATAAGTTAAACAAACAACTTTCGTAATTAAAACCTTCTGTGCTCCAGTTTAGGGTTCAAAATCAATTGGCAATTAATGTAGTATTCGGTTTATACGCCTTTCTGAAAGTAGCGATCGAAAGTTCGTGAGCAGTTGTTTACTGAGCTGGAGTAGTTTTGATACTTTTATTTTTATTGTGGAAATGGGGTAAAATATTTTATTTGCGTATTTGGAGTTATTTTCTTGATTCTTTGAGGGAATGTCGCAATTTTACCACAGAAAACATGCAACGTTTTCATTTTGAGGAATTCCATTTAAAATAGACCATACATTAGGTACTTAAAACGCTATAGTTTACTGCCAAAATTGCGGTTTTCAACTGACAGTTCAAATTTTCGCGCGAAAACGGACGATGAGTCACTATTGTCTGTCACTGGTCATCTCAAAGATTTAGGGTAGTCTTTTCGTTGTCATAACAGCAGTGACGTCACTAGACGCCGACTGTTGTTCTTAAATACGTCCCGTTTCACGTTATTTTAATTCGTAATTCAAAAAAACAATTTTAATTAAAATAAAAACGTTGCAGTGGCCCTTTTTTTACACTCTTTTATCATTTTAATCACAAAATTTTAATTATTCTGTATTTGCATGTTCCCTATTATAAATACGAAAGTTTGGATGGATACTCGTTACGCAATCACGCTGGAACGGCAGGTTACAGTCTGCTTATTAGCATACAGGCTACTTTAGTATCCCGGGAGCATGTTACCTTGGGATTATTTACCACATTCACGCGAGTGAAGCCGATGTCAGATCTTTGTTTTTATAAGTAACTACCGCGCGACTTGGTCTGCGTCACATCTCCTATTGGTCGTAGCGTGATGTTATATGGCCTATAGTATTCCTTGATAAATGGGCTATTCAAGATTAAAAGAATTTTTCAATTCGAACTAGAAATTCCTGAGATAAACGCGTTCAACCAAACACTTTAGCTTTACACTATAAGTATAGATATTACGATTTAGTATTCAGTAAGTACTTGTACATTAAATATTTTTATGTTATCTTGATAGATATATCTGATTTTATGTTTTATGATTATAAAACGATTTTTGTAGGATACTCGTAGACTAACCACAATGTTTTTTCTATCCTAAAACAGGTTTCGTTGGCTTTTAAAAAACCTCCTTGTAAAATCTTAAACAAACCGCTTATACTAATGAATTATCTGTGCGTGATTATTAAGTATATTTGCATTATTTATTATCTTTGTGAATGAATATGAAGGCATTCCAAGTAGGTCATAACGTGTTTACAAAAAAAAAACAATCGCTGTTTGTGTTAGTCTTGCTAAATTTCAAAAACGGATTGACCGATTTACTTTATTTTTGTTTTGTTTCTTTCGACTCAATAATGGGGTGGTTTTGGGGGTTGGTAGGGAAAGTTTGGTTTAAAAATTAGGTGGTTTGAAGTTCACCGAGTCGACTGGTTATTCGATAAAAATAAAGTTTGTGTTATTAAAACCGCTTAATTATTTTGACCAAACTTTATTTTGTTAGAGCAGAGATGAAGAAACATCTGACTGGTTTTTACATAATTTGTTTCAATGCATTGGCTTTACTTTTCTTGTTCGTAATTTGTAAACGTTTAGTTATTTAATGTTTACTAATATTATACATGCGAAAGTGAGTTTGTAACGTTGAATTTTGGCACAGATATAAACGGGACAATGGAGACGGTCATTAACTACTTTTTTTTTTAAACCTATGTTGCCGCTTGTCAAAACTAGTTCAAAGATTTAGACGAGAAAGCGTAACAGTCAAACAAAGTCAGTTTCGCATTATATTATTACTTAATTAATATTTGATTTAAAAAAAATACAATATAAGATACCTGCACAAATGATAGCAATTGAAACGTATCATACAAGCTAAATCTAATTTCCCGCGGTGATTCCGACCTATGAAATGAAAGAGTTACGTAATGGATGCAAGTATCAAGACTGCCGCGCCGCAGTCTGCGACCCGACTCTCATCTTTCACTGCTTTCCTTCGGGGACGGACTCGGTCGGCGGCGCCATATTGTTTTTTTACGATTTTAGAATACGATGCAAAAAAATTTGTTCCAAATAGATTTTTTGAGGATTTATAACGGTTTTTTAATTGTGAACGTGTTTTTATGGTGTTTTGGAACTTAATAAACAGTTAAATAAAGACTAGTTATTGAATTAAAAATACACAAAAAAAATACAACCTGTATAAAGTGCTTAAAAAGTAGGTAATTTTGACTTAGTTATAATTCAATTCATGATTATTAATCAGATTATGATTAAAAAAGCAAAACGAACAAACAAATCTTGAATTTTTCAAGATAAGTTATGCATAACCCAATCGTATATTTAGCGATGTTATAATAAACAAGTTGCAAAACTGTTTGTACATAGGTAATTATAAATACAAATGTTACTATAGACAAAATAACTTTTAGAAAATGAATACTGTTTAAAGCTAAAGAAATACCTACTTATTATCAAGATTTACTACTAGTTGAACTTTTTAAAATAATTAATAAAAAAATATACTATTTTTTTCCATAAAGTAGGTACTTGCTATATGGATCAACTTCAAAATCAAGAAGGCGTTATTTACTAAAAAAAAATATGGTCATAAACGCTTTTATTTCTCAAGTACCTAGTTTCCAAACCTTCAATTTATATTCAAAGAATATTTTAGTTTCTACACAAAAAAAAATTGGAGGATTTTAGCATTTATTTAAATAATACATGCAAATAATATTCGTTAAATTAACAACAATATCTTTTCTTGTATCCATGCGGCTGCAGACTTGTTTGTCAAAATTAAAATTTATCTCTTGTATTATCTACCTGCAGACGTTATTAATTAAATACCTAATCATTCAATAGATAAGTGCGAGCACATGATTTAATGTGTTTTTGTTGTTAAAAATAAATAATCATCCAAAGCCTACTAATCCTAACTAATATAAAGCAAAAGCGAATTTGTTTGTTTATTACGTTTCCACTCATAAATCGCCGAACATATTATAGTGAATTTTGACACAGAGATAGATGTGAACCTTGAGAGGGTTATAGCCAGTTTTTTTTACGGTTAAAGATAATTTTCTCAAAAACAAAAACAAATTCACTTATAGAAAAAACATAATAGCTTTAGAAACAATGTTATCTGCCAGTAAGCGTAGATAAAAACAAAAACAATGTATCTAAAAACTAACATTACCACAATACCTCGACTTATCATACATCGTTTTTGCATATCAAATACAAAATAAACAAATCAGAAGAAGGTAGGTATTTTGTTCAACTTATACTGTCCCACTGCTGGACAAAGTTCACCCTCATATCCTTCCACTCTTCCTGGTGTGTTGCTCTCTCCAAGCAATCCGTCTTAAACGCTTCTAACTTGTCACGCTAGCGTTTCCTATTCCTGCCTCGGCGACCACGCCCTTCCTCTGGCTCCCACTCCAAATGGCTATATTTAAACTAATATCATAAATATATAATACGAGCTTCTGCCAGCGGCTACGCCCCGTTCGTGAATGTCGGAAATCATCCCAAGAGTAAATAATTTCGGGATAAACAGTAGTCTATGTGCTATTCCAGACTACAATCTATATCTGTGCCAAATTTCATCTAAATCCGTGCAGCCGTTCTGGCGTGATTGACTGACAAACATACATCCAAAGTTTCGTATTTGTAATATTAGTAAGAAGTAAGGTTGGTTGCATGTCTATCAAAAGTAATATGTAGAAATATTGAACAGATAAGAACAAATGATACCGATATATTGATCAGTATCACTCACAGTACCACAGTTAATTAAGAAATAAACTTGTATGAAAAAATATGCTTTGTTTGACCTTGAAGAATCTCGTTTAAGTTTATGAATTATGTATGAGTTTATGACAGCGCTCATCTAAATGAGATTGTAGGATTATAGAATTTGTAGCTCAAATATTAAAACATTTTTGCTAAAAATAAATACCTACATGTTCTTGAGGGTATTTTCCTTCCTTTAAAAGGGCGTGGGTAGCCCTAAGCCGGGAGGCGTGGAAGGAAGAAAGGTAAGGCTTTGCTCTCCAGTGAGACAGAATAGCTTGAAATAAACAATACTTATTATTACTGTAATTTATCAAACACATTATGCTGAAGGAAAACTCTAATTTTAACTCGCAATACCTACTTATTATTATGAAGCATCAGTTGAATTTAGGTATCATACATTTTACCAACTAATATTTTTTTCCTCTAAACTAAATATAAAAACCAGTGATTTTTTTCTAATGTTGCATTTGTATTAATCCACAAATTTCTGCTAGAAAATAAAAAAAGTATATAACAAAGTAATACATCGCCCGCGACTTGGTCTGCGTAGATTTAGTACAAACGATTTTACCCCTTTTCACCCCCTTAAAGATTTAATTTCCAAAAATCCTTTTTTTTGTGCTCACTTATGTCATAAGAGGAAGCCTTGTACAAAATTTCATGTTTCCAGGCCCAATAATTTTGGCTGTGCGTTGACATGTCAGTCATTCAGTTTCCCTTTTAGTAAATCTCAATTGAATACATAGCAAGAGAGTATTAAAATAAGAAAACATACATAACAAAATACTCAAGTATCCCATAAAGAAAACTTAAAAAAATATCAAAAGAAATAAAATAACAATGGCTACTTAAATAATAATACTGCTACACGGCGAGTTCGTCTCTGTGCCCCCTCTCCGCCCTTCGCCCCGCGCCGCCATTTCGTGTTATTGAGAATTTATGTCGCTAAGGACGCCCGCACACTGCCCGTGTTGGGCCTTAAATGTAAACTTGACTTTTAATGCGACTAATATTTTAATAGAACAGTATTCCATCAGCATTTATAACTTTTCGGATAAATGTATTCATTTTGTGACAAAAAAATTAAACACCTTTTTGTATGTGTAAAAAAAATGACGTATTAAAAAAAAACACAACCGCCAAACGACTACAAAGTTCCAAACAAACATCGATGTGGTTTGATGCAGTTGTTGCCGTTTATTTTAGTTCAATCACAGATTTGAAAATGTGTTAGTATTTTGACATTAATGCGGTTGATGCCACTTGCAGTTTTATTTTCCTTGTAAAAAAAATAGATTAAATAGATCGATTAAGTAAGAGCCATTTATTAAAAAACGAAGTACAAAAAACGCAAGTTCGTACCTAAACCACAAGTCTAAAACCGAAGTATAAAAAAGCCAAATCAAATCTAATCTTTCAAATTAATTTTTGACCCCGGCATTTATTTTAATCAGTGTGACCTTATATACAAGTTTGTTAACTTGTTTTTAATAATCATGATTTTATGTTGATTTTTGAAGAACAGGAAAAGGTTATTTTCGTTTTAGGTTTATTGTATTTCTAGGAAAAAAAAACTGTAGTAAAAATAAAATCAAAGATGTTTCTATTTAGTCAATAATTATTCGCATATTATGTTAAAAGTAATAAATTCCGAAGTATGTTCTTTCATCGCGTCAATTTAATCACGTATTTGTTTTTTTCATAATTTGCTCCTACCCTTATCCCAATTGATTTGTGATCGGCGCGTCTTTTTTTTTTCGTAAGTCTAATCAGTCTCCTTGTTTTATTTATAATATTTAAACTTTCACACAATACAACCATTTTAAAAGTTTTCAAAATATTGTTTCTCTTTAATAAATGAATACTTACTATACAAACAAAACGTCCTCTAATAAATCAATATACTGTTCTTCAAAAAACAAAAACATTTATCATAATTTGCAAAAATGTTCGTTTCATGTGAAGGCGTCCTAAAGGCCGGGCGTTGCACCGACTAGATCCGACGCTATCAATGTGGTGCGCGTGTGTGCGTGCGTGTGTGTGTGTCACATGTGCAGATACAGCGGGATACTTACTTGTTCAAAAGGATTAATAACTATATGTTTTGACGATGGTTTTTTTTAAATATTTAAAATATATTAAACAAATGTACTAAGAATTAATAAACGAGTATATAATATAATAATATATTATGTAATATATTGAATAATAGTGTACTGAATGCTTTTTTTGTGTTTTTAAGAAATTATTACCTACCTATTTAAAAATATAACCAATAGAATTAGAAAAGTAAATAAACGGAATACTTTATTGCAGGTAAAATACTCAAATACAAAAATATATATATCGTAAATTATCCTTAGTGAGGTTATTTTTATGGGGAAAATATTTATTTATTAAAAGCATGTGCTAGTAAAAACACTGTATAGAAGTGGTCTGGGTATGGTGCAGACAGAACTTGGTAGGTGCAACTTTGTAAATAAATAAATAAATAAGGAACTACATATTATAGTAACAAAAAATGTAAATCGCATAGGCGAGAATTGATAAAATATCATATCACCATAGTATTTGACATATTAATTAAATAAAAACGTTAATAATTGTTGAAGATATGTATATCTGCATTTTTCTTTGTCTTAATGATAGTATTTAACAATCTTCTGTCGTAAACGATCTGCCTAGCTATCACACTATGTTGGAGTCGGCTTCCAGTCTCACCTGATTCAGATGAATACCAGTTTTAGACATAAACACAGTACAATCGTTAATTATTACAAGGAAATACAATATTTTTGAATGTAATTTAGAAACCGTGTCACTATTCCTCCAAAGTTCATTCATCCTAATTAATACTATATTTACGAATATAAATTTCAATTTTTTGTTACGCTTTCACGCGTAAATCCCTGAACCGATTTTGATAAATTTTCGTGAAGAGAACACGAGAATCTAAATTGAAGTGAACGAAGCCACGAGCAAAAGTTATCTTTTAAAACTAGGGCGGGGTCCTTCACGTCCTAACTTAAATAAAACAAACGTTCAGAAAAGCAACACCCTGTATGCGTTCACCTTGTTTCCACACACGCATAATCTCCGTATTATATACTTATGTATATGAATGTACATACGTATGTATGTGTACAATATCGACTAGTTTAGTCCAAAATATCGGAATTTAGACTGTTGTGATAGTAAGCTTTAGTTTTTAGGAAACGTATAATATGTATTAGGGTTGACTATTACTTACAGATATTCGAAGTGGTAGTTAAAAATAGTGACTTTTGGAGAAAAAAAAATCGGTGTTATTTATTTATTTACAGATTTTAGATGGTTTATCCAAATTATCCATACTAGTATTGTAAATTTAATTCCAAAGTAACTTTGCCGTTTTAACGGCTGAAAGGATTTGGATAAAACTTCACACACTTCGACATTTATTGTTGCTGAAAATAGTCTAAATTAAAATATTTTAATGTTTAAAGATTTTTTATCTCTATTTAAAACCCTTTGAATGTTCGAAAGAGAAAATGACATACCATTATTAAGTTTTTATGCTACTTTACAAGGTAGGTATGTTTCTAGATTAGATTGTTATTGATATCAAGCCATTATCAGAATGGAATTTTATGGTTTTATCTAGTTCTTTTTAAGGTTCCGTACCCAAAGGGTAAAAACGGGACCCTATTACTAAGACTCCGCTGTCCGTCTGTCTGTCGTCCGTCTGTCTGTCACCAGGCTGTATCTCATGAACCGTGATAGCTAGACAGTTGAAATTTTCACAGATGATGTATTTCTCTTGCCGCTATAACAACAAATACTAAAAACAGAATAAAATAAATATTTAAGTGGGGCACCCATACAACAAAAGTGTGTTTTTTCCGTTTTTTTTTATAGATAATGGTACGGAACCCTTCGTGCGCGAGTCCGATTACTTCTAGATATTTCCATATTACTTAAACCGTTCACGGTACCTATTTCATACAAACTCGAAACAACATATTCGTGGAAATGACAGAACCAATTTCAATTAAACTTGATACGCGTACACAAGATACTACGTATTTCTTGTCTAGTCTAACCAAATGAATTTTCAACATAATTTGTCCTGAACAAAAAAAAAACATTAAGAAAATAATAATTGTAAAGTATCAAATCGTGGTCTTCGTACTATTTATAGAATTGTCAACTGTTTAGTAAATATGAACCTTAGCTCCATCGGAAGACGATTGAGTTTTCATTGAAAGGGATACGAGTGAGTAGGTATGTTTCGTGTTTTTTTTTTACTTTTTTATGGTTCAATAGTTATGAGGGGCGATAATCGATAATGGTATGGTGGCAAAATGTGTGCCTTTTGTACGTGAGGTACCGGGTTCAATTATTCATTCGTTTTTTTATTTGCTAGGAGTTCTGTATTCTGACAATAGGGATGTTTCCTGAAAAAATCTAATTAGAGTTTTTAACGTAAAAAAAAATTAAAACGATAGAGTACATTGATAACTCGTGTGATGTCACAGACCGATATACTTTTTACCGAAAAGTAACGTCACAAGCCCCCAATCCTGATCTTTGTTGCGTGCTATCAACTTTTATTGATTTGATAAGACAAAAAATACTACATCCAATATTTTTCGACAATCTGACAGACTAAATAGAATTAAGTTTTTTTTTTTTACTCAGGCAACATCCCTATTATTTTTGTCTTGCCACTCTCACTGTCATCAACATTTCAGCTGACATACGTCCACTGCTTAATTGAAGTGTCCATTTGTAATATCAAAATAACAGGTTTTCTAATAATAAGTACCTACGTAATGAAAGTCTGTCTTTTGTTTCGGCTGATCTCCGAAACGGCTGCACCGATTTTGACGGGATCTTTACTGGCAGATAGCTAATGTTATATTATAATGGACCCATAAAGAATCCCCTTATAGGGTCTGCCGCGATGCCGCCGGACATTCTCTGGGACCCACATTGTGGTTGGTTTAGCCCAATAATCAGCAAAACAGCAACCTGTACCTAAAACACACACATACATAGAAGTGTGTTCACAACACAAACACACACATTTATGTTAAATTTAATTGTAAACGTACACCGCTTCGGTCTCGCGTTGAATCGGGTTCTGTTCACATTATAAGAAGGAAGATTAGGGTTCCGTGGATAAGGAAACGTGTTTTTATGGTTACTTCAAATCGTGGTTGTATTGTTCAGAAGGGGGTAGGCAGTGTTTAGTACTTCCATATTTCGACAAAACCACATGTTTTGTTCCATAATTTATATCAGCTACCCCACATCACCCGAATATCCTTACTTTGGTATTGTTCGTCAAATCGTTGAGCTCCTTAAAGTTCTAAGTTTGAACTGCACGATAACTGACAAATGCTTGCACTGTCTGGACAGGTCCACTCAAATCTGGGTGGCACTTTCCTCAAAAGGCCACCTCAGACATCAACCTACATCGTTCTCTTATGATTTGACCAGTACAATTGTATGGACTTTGTGACCTCTGAGTTTGTTTCGGTGTTTCTTCTCAGGATAGTCAGCTAGGAAACACCGGCCTCATCTAGTTTAAAAAGAAAAGAATTGACGTTTAAAAGTGTTATTTACAACCTACTTACAAAATAAATAGGTATCATTAATCATTATCATTTACCCTTAAATGTGACCACGCCTTTCTGGAACACCCTCTATATCTCAATTAAACTCTTCTTATCAAATCAACTCTTATTTCATTCTATACTTATAAAATAGCACTTCACCCCTTAGCAAGACTGGAGTCAGATTTTCTGGCTTCTGACAATCCGTAACGACTGCCAAAGATCTACAAATGGCAGCCGGGACCAACGGCTTAACATGCTTTCTATGACACGGATTTCTCGATGTTAAAACGGTCACCCATCCACAGACCGACCTCGGCAAGCGTTGCTTAACCTGGAAGATCGTCCCGTGTGGCTGTTATCATTTACCCACGAGCTCTTATATTATATCAATTTTATCAAAAGTGTTCTTCATATAATGTGAGTAGGTAGGTAGGTATAATAATATGTTTAGTTAGTAACCACGCTGACCGTGTAATAAAATTCGGAATCTGAACAAGCAAAGCCGCAGGAAAAAAGGTTATTAACAAAATTGCGAATTACTATGAAACATTCTTATGATGGAGCTAAAATAACTCACGGCCTTATTCTGGAAGGGTGAGTGTAAGTACTTCACTGATTCTCTTTCAGAATCAAGCCTGATTTAAATAAATCAGTGAAATCTTCATTTCTAAACAAAAACTATTTAATCCGTCAGAATACGTCACGTATTTTTTCTTTTGTCACGTAAACAAATAATGAAGGCTTGATTTGAGAAAAGGATTTTTTTTTTATCACTTACGTTCGTAAAAACGGTACATCTTACTAGTATTTATATTTTTGGACTGCACAATAAGCGCGCTTTCACATAATCTGCTATTAAAAAAAAAACAACGGATACTGTAATTCAATCATAAAAACTCGTTACTGATAGAAAAAAAAAATAGACATTTTCAAAGGCTTAGAGCCAGCACTTTTTGAACGTCGTTGGCTTTACATGAAGACATTTCCCCGAAAACGCCAGCCCGTCACCACTTCCTAGTGTTTCAGCTAGGAAGAAGTGGCGCAACAAACTCCCCAGCAACACATCTGTCTGATAAGTTGGAAGAACTTGAATGTATACAATAATGTTGCAAAGTAATTAACATTAAATGACACAGGAAACTTATATATTTGATAGAGAACAAAACTACCAACGAAAGAGATAAAGCATATCCCCATCGTTGTCTCAACCAGCTGACTGTCAAAATCAGCTGTCCCATAACAGTGTGATACCGTTTCGACATCGCTGCGATATCGCTACCCCGGTCGCAAATATCCGGGGGTCGGGGGTCGGTTACTTATTTGAAAGCAATTTTAGTTCAACCCTCCACCCACCCTCATTTAGAACCCTGCAGGGACGGACTTGCGGAAAGGGTTCTTCAGTTTTGGTAATTAAATATTTTGTTTGTGACTTTTTTTATTTAGAAGTGCTGCAATATTGTGTTGTGTTCATATAGTAAATGTCTTTTATTGTTCTTAAAGATAATAGTTTCGCCAAAATTTGTAGAGTAATTTCCTGTTAAAGTAATGTACGTATCGTGTCCTTATGTGACGATTTTCATATTTAATTAAACATAACGTGTAACAGAATAAACGCAATACCTCTTAAGGGGTCACTGTACTCATCATTATGAACAACTTTTACAATGGGACCAACACTGAAATCGCGAAAAAAAGTTGACTGCCCCATTCCTTGATCCTTTAATAAAAATTGATGACCCCTTAAGAGGTATTGCGTTTATTCTGTTACACGTTGTATATACTTACTAGCTTTTTCCCGCGACTTCGTACGCGCACATCCCGTTTTCGTATAGCCTATAGCCATCCTCATGAATGTGGGTATCATATACAAAAAAAAAAGAATTTTCCATATCCGACGGGTAGTTTCAGAGATTAGCGCGTATAAACAAACAAACTCTTCAGGTTTATTATATTAGTATTTAGTATGTTTCTTTGTTTGTTTACATCTTAACGGCTGAACAGATTTGCATGAAACTTCCACACGGGTGGACAAGTCCAGGTATGCCTAGACATGTCTTTCTTAAGTCATATGATGTTACCCGTGCGGCAAGTTGGATATAGGATATTTTTTTCTATCAAAGTTAAAGTCAATTCATTTATTTAAACTAAGTAGATCATTAAAAAACACGATTGAACGTCAACACAGTTTGAAAACAAAATAATATACTGACTCTAGTTGTCCATTCGCAAAAGGTAGATTGTAATGGAGAATAGCGGACAAGACACTATAGTTACTCTTTTGATTATATTATTATGTGAGGACGAAAACGACCCAGCCTGATTGTCCCTTGCTGTCCCTAGCTGACGCCGCTAAGCCGAGGTCGTATTCCACAGGGAATGCCCTTAGTGAGCGGTCAGTAGTGTTTTTAGCTTGTAGCTAGTTTTGTTGCCTTGGCTGGGGGCCTTAAATTCATTTGAGGCCACCACAGGTTAGTCCGGTTAAGCAGTTGATATCCCAAGTGTGTTAACTTGCTAGTGGTCATACCTAAAAAAAAAAAAAAAACATTACAGTACTAATATGTACAAAGTAATACCAGCTATTAAAAAATAATAAAAAAGCCCAATTTACAATCTAGAAGATGAGAAATCAAAAAGCTATTTAAGTATCCCAAGAGTATAAATTCCCTTTTTGACAATTTCCGAATTTCTCTCGAATTTTCAGCTTGGTTAAAATAAATCTCACCCCCGCGGTCCCAAGCCCGCTCCCTGCGCTACCCACCCATCCCAGTAACTCGGGCAGGCTGCCTCCCCGCCGATTTATTTGTGCCAGCTTTAATTATGTACACATACTGCGGTAGCGTCAGCAGCCTGGTAACCGTGTAGCGTCAGCAACGATAGCCGTGTTATGGGGTAGGCACAGCGTGAAGTGAACTGTCATTACATCTTGTTGTGTATGGATAGACAACTCGCTTCATTTTCACTTCACCTAGGTGAGATGTTTGCTGTATTGGTCCCGGCTGTCGGATAGTCAGAACCCTGAAAATCTGACACGCGTGTTGAAAAAAAGCAGGCGACGAGACGCTGGCTAAACTTCATAGTCTGGCTCATCGGCGTAGTATTGCTTGCTTGTCGGTCTTCTACAGACTGTATTTCGGAGAATGTGCGCAGGAACTCTACGACCTGATCCCACCATCGCCTTTTTACCACCGGAATACCAGACGTACTGCTGGGTACCATCCGCACTTGGTCGATATCCCGACTAGTCGTACTCAGCGCTTCTCCTCCACATTTATTATGCGCACAGCCAAAGTGTGGAACTCTCCGCTAGCGTCTGTGTTCCCTTCCACATATAACCCGTCTGCCTTCAAAGCATGAGTGAACAGGCATCTTCTGGGCACGCTCGCTCCATCATAGACCTCATCTATCGCTTTCCATCAGACGTGATCGAGGTCAAGTCAAGCCAGTTCCTCATTAAAAAAAGCTGTAACCGCTCAGACTGAAAGCCGGCCCCAACATAGTTGGGAAAAGCTAGGCAGATCTATAAAGGCTTGTGGCATCTCTGTATGTGATTGATGGTCACCCATCCACGGATTTACCTCAGCTAGCGCCGCTTAAACTCGAAGAACCAAACAAATATAACGCAATCCTTTGATTGCTTCTATCAATTAATTAATATTTTCTTCCATAAAAGATTGACCTTGATTTTGTACTAGTAAGTTTAAGAGCTCCTCATCATCATCATCATCATCATCATCATATCAGCAGAAAGACGTCCACTGCTGGACATAGGCCTCCCCCAAGTGTCGCCACAACAACCGGTCCTGTGCGTCTCGCATTCATCGGTTACCCGCGACCCTCACCAAGTCATCGGTCCACCTTGTGGGAGGCCGCGCCAACGCTGCGTCTTCCGGTACGCGGTCGCCACTCGCCATCGACCATCTGTTCTGCGAGCAATGTGCCCTGCCCACTGCCACTTCAGTTTGGCGATCCTTCGGGCTAGGTCGGTAACCTTGGTTCTCTTGCGGATATCATTTAAGAGCTCCTGCTTTAAGTTAACCAGTCTAAAGTAACTCGTTTATGCAGAAAACGTTTGAAAACGGATATTAAACGATTAGCGAGAATAGCTGATATTATGAATATCTTTTACGATTCTCGTCTCGAAAGGATTAACAGAGATTATGTCTCGTTAAAGGTTTTATAACCTCTCAGGACATCCATCTCATACACGAATGATCTCAACATGCACTATGCTACTCTTGTTGGTGCAGAACTATTACAGAAAATGAACTAGCATTTGCCCGCGGCTTCGGATCAAAAATTTAAAAAACTGACTGTAATATCTATCTGACTTGCTTAATTTGTTTTAATAAAAGGATTTGTCATCATCACATAACAAACATTCGAAATCACATCAATATTGTTTTTTTTTTTATTTTGTTAGGCACGCGCTTGACCACTATCTCACCTGATGGTGAGCGCTGATGTGGTCGACGATGGAGCACGCTTGCCTAGAAGTAACCTATTCACTCTTGACTTAAAGACTTCCACTCCTTAGGGAATTCCACTCCTTAGAACGTCATCATTTAAATTTAAATACTATGTATAAAAAATAAAATAACTCTACTGTCTGATTCCGGGAATTTAGAGGAGGCATTTCTCGGCTGCCATGGCTTATTTTAATTATTTCTTTGAGTTGTTTCTTATTTACTCCGGACTCTTTTATCCTGCACGTCTTTTACATCGTTCTCACATAATCTACACTTCTACACTAATATTATAAAGAGGAAAGATTTGTTTGTTTGTTTATTTGTTTGTTTGTTTGTTTGTTTGTTTGGAATGAATAGGCTCCGAAACTACTGGACCGATTTGAAAAATTCTTTCACCATTAGAATCCTACATTATCAGCGATGGACATAGGCTGTAGAATATTTTCAAAAAAGTTAGGGATCCGTATGAAAACTTCGATAATGTAACCCCAGGTGTGAGAAGAAATCCTTATATCGCGTACGCTGCGGAATCTATTAACAATAGAGCAAAGTGATGTACTACAGTTTTATAGAGGTCATCAATATCTACAAAAAAGTCCGAGATATCATGTGTCTAACTATTATGGATAAGTCACCATGACCGCTTTTTGTTCAAATTATTCAAGCAAATCCAATGGTGAAATAAAAAATGGTGATTTTAGTATCATGATATTAATCCTTATCCATTTAAATGGTTTGATAATTAAGGTTGATTATGTCCGTGTAAATTACACTTTAAATTATTCAAATCGGACCTTTCGTTCTAAAGTTACGACGGTAATAAACATGCTCGGAGTAAGAAAAATGTCGCGGCTTGAGCGAACTGGGGAGAATCGTATCAATGTTTGGTCCGATGAAGTTGAAACACCACGGCATTTAAATGTTTTCGATAAAGAATAACAAATGTTTGGATTTTTCGAAAATAAACTACATACATAATATGTAAATTAAAATAAATAAACTACATACATAATAAATATTCGACGACACAGTTGGCGCAGTGGTTGAGTTATTGACTGCTGCGCTGCGTGTCGCGGGTTCGATTCCCGCACGGAACAAATATTTGTATGGCCTACAGATAGTTGTTCCGGGTCTGGCTGTTTGTGTATGTGAATTTAAATGTTTGTAAACGCACCCACGATACAGGAGAAAGTCCTAGTGTGGGGCAACGTTTTTTTAAAATAAAAAAAAAAAAATAAAAAAAAAAAAAAAAATAATAAGGTGTGAAGCAGGGGTACCTAATTGAGATTTTAGGGGAGGACACAATTGCTTGCTTCAATTTACGTCGGAATGCTATGTACAAACTAAAAGCGGGATAATTGAAACAGATGTACCTAACAATTTTTGCATAATCAAACCCTGACTGACGGGTTGAACGGGGTGAACAGTTGCGCTGAACCTGGGCTCGAGACAAGTGAGATTCTGACAACGGTGGCGTGGCTTACGCGATTGTCAATACGTCAAAAATGTATAGGATTGACACATGCTATCGAAATGTCACGTTTCCAAAGCTAATCTTTATAAGTGGGTATAGAGGGCGTTGAAGTTTGTGGAGTACCTACTAAATCCACGCGGACGAAGTCGCGGGCGAAGTGCTAGTTATTTATAATTTCAACACGAATGATGTAACCATAATTTTAAAACAAAATATTATTTTTAAAAGAGTGTCCGTTGAGTTTCTTGCACGTTCTTCTCCATAGAGATCTACGCTTTGGAACGTGCAAATGTGCTTCATCTTTTTGACCGACCGACCTTGACAATAAATAGTGCCTGTAAATAGTCTAATTGAAATAAATGCTTTGGTATTATCAAGTCTATGTTACTTACTTCTTCGAACTATAGATAAATATAGTCTACCTATACCGATCTCTGCTTATTATACACACAGACCAACTATAACCATCTCTCTCTCTTTCCAGGACGAGGTGCTCGCCATCAACGACAAGGTGGTCCTCCGTGCCGACGACCTGCTGTCCTGGATGTGTGTGGGGACGGAGTGGCGCTGGGGCTTGCGGGCCGTGTGGCGCGGAGCCTGCGCCCCCCCGGCCGACCTGGATCTGCCGCGCCACGCCCCGCTCACACACACCAAGCTAGACTTCAGCGATGTTGATACTGAGAAGAGTGCCATTGGTAAGTCTACCTTTCTTTTTTAGGGTTCCGTACCCAAACGGTAAAAACGGGACCCTATTACTAAGACTCCGCTGTCCGTTTGTCTGTCTCATGAACCCTGATAGCTAGACAGTTGAAATTTTCACAGATGATGTATTTCTAACAGAATAAACGCATTCTCTTTAGGGGTATATATATACTATACTATACTATACTCACCAATTATGAACAACTTTCTCCATGGGTCCAACTCCAAAATCGCGAAAAAAATAATTCCGCCGTTCAGTACATTGTGTCGAGTTATGCGCACAACATAAATGTATTGTATGGGGTACCTAGTTGATTTCTTTTTCGCGATTTCAGTGTTATCGTGATTTGTGTGTTAATTATGTCAATTATGTTTCAAAAATTTGTTCAGGTGGCGATTATTATGAATGATTTAAATTCGTAAAATGAGCAACTGAGAGCAGTGGGAAGCAACTTGCTAGCAACTAAAATGCCAAGTGTCCGAATGCAAAAAAGTAAAAATTAAATACTAAATTGGGCGAAAAAAATACTAAGTGGGCGAAAATATGTCGCACTCGCAGTCAACTGGCTTAACCAGCAGTATAATTAACTGCCTAGCCATTTCATTGAATGGCGCTAGGCAAATGATTTGGTTCGTTATCGTTTAATGACTTGCCTAGCCATGTTTTGGAACTTAGGGCATAGGGGAGCGGACGGCGAGCGTTGGTTGCCTCGTCGTCTGATAACAACCAGGCTCGGGTCGACGGCGCGTTGTGTTCCACGCGCGCCTCAAAGAGATGTCAGCGTAGTAGTCGGGCCCCGTTAGGGCCAGAGCCTGCCATTGTTGCGGAATTTGTTCAAAAGAGTGACCACGGTCCTGGAACGCAAAGAGCGTTAGGAGGAACACGGTTGGGTTTCAGTCAGTAAGAATCTGACACTGGTGATTTCCTATCCTCAAAAAATGGGTACGGTATAGGTTCCATTTCATGTTGGATTACTTTAAACCCTGCAGACAGAAATAAAAGTTACGATAGAGAGAGATACGGGATGCACTGTATGTCATCAGGTGTGATGTCCTGTTACTAGCAAACGCTTCTGTGTCTTTCAGTGGAGGACGTGGAAGCCCCAGGGGTCGTGGTCTTCTCCTACCCTCGGTACTGCCGATACAGGGCGCTCATAGCCCGGCTGGAGGGCATCCAGGCGTCTTGGCTGCGGGACTCACTGGTGGCAGCGCTGGGTGGGTACGCGGCACCCACCACCAATACCAGGATACTGTACTGCAAGGTGAGGAGTTGTGATTATGTATATACAGCATTCAGGTTTTTTGGTTGTGGGACTCGCTGGTCGCAGCGCTAGACGGGTACGCGGCGCTCACCAGCAACACAAGGACACTGTGAGCGGTTCTAATGATGTAGAGCATCAAGGCGTCCCGACGTACTATTAACGACCGTCAAGTTTGAGCCTATCGTGCTTTCCAAGGCACGGAGAGACTCGACTCGGACCATCCTCAGCTGGCGTACCTTTACAGGGATCCCATGCAGCTTTTATAACTTCACCACGAGCTTTTCGGGTTTTTACGCTTACGGAATAACTTTTCATGTACCATGTCCTTCGAAAGTGTATCTGATATCTAATGTGTCTGTTTCCAGGATACCTTCGAGTACCCCGAGCTGGAGGGGCACGAGTTCGTGTGTAACCACCTGGCGCCGCGCCTGAAGGGCCGCCCGCGGGGCCGCCGGCGCCGCGCCCTCACGCCCGACCGGCCGCACGACCCCTGCGACGCGCGCGCCGACTCCGACCGCTCCGACTCCGACGAGCCGCCCGCCTGCCGCCCCGCCAGCGGCCCGCCGGTGAGTAGCTAGATAGATCATCATCTGCCTAGCCTTTTCCCAACTATTTTAGAGTCGGCTTCCAGTCAAACAAGATTCAGCTGAATACCAGTATATTACGTGGAGCGGCTGCCTACCAGACCTCCACAACCCATAAACTGGGTAACACGGTACTTCTTGGCAAGACTGGTTTCAGATTTTCTGGCTTCGAACGATCGGTAACGACTGCCAAAGATCTACAAATGACAGCCGGGACCAACGGCTTCACGTGCTTTCCGAGGCATGGAGGAATCTCGGTATGTTAAGATGGACCCATCCACAGACCGACCCCGGCAAGCGTTGCTTAACCTTGAATTGCGGCTGTAATTATTTAGCCACGAGCTCCTCATGGTCAAGTACCTATATACCAAAAAATTCTTTCACAAATAAAGCTCGACAACCTTCAACACCATATTAATCGTAGTCGCTCTCTCTCCCACCAGACGCCGCGGCGCCTCTCCCTCCGCAACGGCGCCCCCCCTCGCAGCGACGAGGACGAGGAGGAGTACAAGCGAGTGGAACAGACTCCCGAGGACCGAGCCTTCCTGCAGCAGCTCAAGATGTTCTACAAGACTCGCGGCGAGCCCTTCAAGAGTGGACACACGTTGAAGCACCGTGAGTCATTGCCTCTATTGATGTATTATACAAGGGGTAACAGAACGAACGCAATACCTGAAAAGGGGTAATTGTAAATATAACCCCTTTCGCGTATTGCGTTTATTCTGTTTCACGTTGTATATGATCCATTGCTTCCAATTACGTATATATACAGCATGTCTCAGAAGGGCATGAGTCATATTTAAGAATCATTAAGAGAATTGCACTGCATATCTATGAACGCAAATTAATGTTTTGTTTATGAGTATGGAAATGTTGAATTTCTTTTTTATCGACCATAACATCGATATCTCATCTAGTCGATAGTACGAACAACGAGCAATCCTTAAACATAACAGCTGATCAGGGCATTGGACTCAAAGACTTCTGTCTCGCTCACTAGGCCTATTTTTCTGTTTTGTCTTGCTTTACAAACTTCTGTTTCCCCCCGTTACATAAATTTAAAGATTCCCTATTTAAAGTAAACACTTTAAATCAGGAACATTTCAAAGGAAATCTCGAAATGGTAGATTGTAAAGTGTTTTATTAAATACGGTACCATTAAAATTTAAAAAACACTTCTCAAATATCAATGATGAGTCATTAGTTCATTACTCATTAGCAAATAACACCATGTTTGCTTCATTTTGTAGTAATTGGTGCAAATCATTTATGGAAACTGAAAAAAGGAATAGACCTAATATTGAGCCTTGAGGAACGCCCATTGCCATTTCAGACCCTATTGAGTTTACACATATTTCTTGAACTTTAACCTGTCTTTCTTTCAAGTACGATCTAAGTAAATCTCGGGATGTATTCCTAATCCCATAGTGCTCGAGTTTCAATAAAAGCGTCTCATGGTTAACGCAATCGAACGCTTTCGAGGGGTCAAAGAATATTCCTCGTTTTGTGAATCTTCCCAGACGTTAAAGAGGTGTTACCCCATTTGGCCAGATTGTTTGTACAGCGGCGAACCTCGGTCCGAAGTCGTATAAGAGATTTCCTGATTGGCTTTTGTAGTTCGGAACCCAGGGATGGGGGGTCCATCTCTCCGGCAGAGCATCTGGCTCTGCCGGAGAGATGGACTTTTAATGTATAAATTCTTGACATCGATGATATGAAAGATCATTCGGGCACGATCCCTATATGAGTGTTAAATATGACAGATAAGTAGGGGGTTATAGTTTCAATGTTAGACCTGTAGCGGCATTAATACCGCCACAAAAATCAACGTAGCAGAATCTGCAACAATGAGACTCGCAGCGCCATCTATCTCGACAGCTGCAAACTAATAACGAAATCCTAAATCGCGATATCAGAGTTTACTGTGCGATTCAAAGTCAAAGTCAAAACGTTTATTTCAATTAGGCCATTAAACGGCACTTTTGAACGTCATCATTTACATTAAAAATAATATAAAGTGACTCTACTGTCCGTTCGCAAGGGTAGATTCTTATGGAGAAGAACGGACAAGAAACTCCATAGTTACTCTTTTCAAATCAATGTTTTACAATATTTTGAGTACAAAAATTAATTTTAATATATGTGAGGTCGATGCACCTAGAGTATACTACTTATAGGATCATAGTACATGGTACTCACATATTTACAAATCTTGTAACCACTAATAAAACAGAGTGTGTTAACAGAAAAATAAAAGCTCTTTTACATCTGTAAAGTTAATATTTAAATTGACCAGTTTGATTTTGCCTACACTACACAACAACTTGTAATATGCTTGTTTACAAAGTGTGCTTTTTACATACGTTTTAAATTTTCTTTCATTTAATTCTAATATGTCACAAGGTATTTTGTTGTAACATTTAACACAGTACACCTACAACTTTGAGTTAAGCTCGCCTTTGTACATGAACTTTTCTTCACTGTCATTTGATTACTTTGGTGTACAATAAAGAATAACAACATAACAACAACAGTACCCCATGAAAGATGTGTGTACTTTAGCTAACCTATAAAATGGTTGATCTAATTCGAACAGATACAACAGCCCGAATATTAACTATTGGGCAGTTGCCCACCGGACACAACAACCGTCCGGTCGGAGGATCCTTCCTTTTTAATGGAGGTATGTGGGACTTTACTCTCTGTTCCGCTACCTCTATAGAACTACAAGACTTACAGCCATGTGTCAGCGGTGTGTTGTGTGCCGCAGTGTCTCTGCGCGCGCTGTACGCGTGGGTGTGCATGCGCGGCGGCTACGAGGCCGTGTGTCGCCAGCAGCTGTGGCGCGCGCTCAGCGCCGAGCAGCCCGCGCGCACCCGGAGGCACTACGAGAGGTACGCTGATTTTTCTTATTCTTCTGCTTCTTCTTATCCCAGGATTATCTTAGGACCCAGGATTGTCGGGCGGGCTTGACCCCGCTGAGAGTAGGTTTTGGCAAAGTAAGCACTAAAAAAGCGCATACAAGCTCTTGGATTACTTTTCGTAAATTCCTCGATGAATTCGTGAGGTTGTTGACTATCCAAGAAATTGGGTCTTTTGAGCCCCTTAACTTCACCTCCTGGATCCGCTAGTGCTTTGGGCCTATTTTCTGGCTTCTCACAATCCATAACGTAACGACAGTCAAAGATCTGCAAATGACAGCCGGGACCAACGGCTTAACGTACTTTCCGAGGCACGGAGGAGTTCCGGTATGTTGAGATGGTCACCCATCCACAGAATTATCTCGGTAAGCGGCTCCCACTCTTGAACTATGACTCGCTTTAACTTAATCAAGTTTTATCAATACACATGCCAAAAAACCGTGTGCAATATTTTTTAAAAAAGAAACGGTTGGACTAAATAGAATTATTATTTTTCTATTGCACTCTCCCTGTGCCTGCAAGCTGAAACTGTGACCGGAAAAACTATGCCCTTTTGTAATTAAGTTATCTGATTCCAGATACCTCCTCCTCTTCGAGAACCACGAGCGACGCAACGGCTCATCGCTATCGCTAAAGTTGAACGGCAAAATAGACACCGAACCTCGAACCATCGCCACCATCGACGTCACAGACTCCCCTCGCCGCGAAGACGACAAGGTGCTGCGGACCCCCTCGCCCCAATACGACACATACGACAAACTCGACACATACGACAGACTCGACAACTACGAAAGACCCGACATCGACAGCGAAACGGGAGAAATCACAACCAAAGATGATGTTATAGTCAAAAATGCGGAGGAATTGAATAGGGAATTTCTTGATTCACTGCCTAAAGAGGAGAAGACTGTTAAGATTTCAGTGAAACCTGTCGAGAAGCTGATCGAGCCGGGCAAGCTTGAGGGTCTGGAGACCAAGGAGTTCCCTCCTGCCAAGGAAGAGGTCAGGGACCTCAGTCAGAACTATTTGAATGATATGCACAAGTTTAGTGTGGGTGAGTACCTTTGTTTATTTATCTATATCTCGTACTAGCAGCACGCCGCAGTTTCCCGTTCCCGTGGGAATACGTGGATAAAATATAGCCTATGTTACTCCCGAATAATGTAGCTTTCCATTGGTGAAAGAGTTTTTGAAATCGGCACAGTAGTTTTTGAGTTTATTCATTACAAACATACATACACGCAAAAATACAAATCTTTCCTCCTTATAATATTAGTATATATATAAAACTGAATCGTCGAATTCAGACGAATTCAACGACACCTCATATGTCAAAATCCGTCCAGCCATTTGGGCTGTAGGGCGTGACAAATGGACATAGATACGCTCGAAAAACATTACCCTCTTTCTGACGCAGTTGGGTAAAGAACGTCTAATGTCGATTGCAATTCCATAACTCACCGTCAATCATGACTTTTAGAATTGACTGACGTTTGCATGAGAGTGTATCGGACGCCCCTGGATTGATCACGAGCGTTTCGGCCGCGTTTCCTATACATTATTGACGTGTTGCCTTCGCCACGCTACCGCTGTCAGTTGCCACTTGTGCAGAGCTTCTGGACCGAATTTGATTGTTTTGTTTTAATTTCAGGGGCGGAGTCCCTATCAGTCAGGGCGACGCCGCTCAATGGTCACGCTGCGCCTGCGCCTACAGACCTTGTGAGTATCACACGTCGACACTATCGCTGCATATTATAAAATTACTAGTGGTTATTAACGTACGGTGTTCGTGTAAAATTACATGTGATTTATCCGCAAAACTAGAGTAATTAAAATCGAGGTAACGATACCACTGGGGCAAGTATGCCCAGATCCTATATATTATATAATGCTGACATGTTGTGTGTTGTCCCAGAAGACGAGCCGGCCCCTGGGGCGCAGCTCCCTGCGCGCCGTGCGAGTGAAGCCGGGGCGCCCGCTGCAGCGCACACCCGCCAGCACGCGTGAGTACACACACACACACACACACATTGACACATTCTATGCCTTGCCAGTACAGACGTAGACTGTGCCACCTAGCGTTGCAAACTCGAAACTTTTACCGTATAAATACATTGACGCTACTGTGACTGTGCTGCTGCCTATAGTTCCTGTTTGCTGTACTTCATATTAAATGTCACGCCTCTATGTGACGTTTCACGCCTGACCGTGATTTTTTTACTTTCTCTTGTCTACGTTTACTGACGTCAAAGTAGATTATTGTGACATGTAATCATTAGAATGTGTTTCGATTCCAGCGCCGCAGTCAGTGTCGTCGCCTCCGGGGCCGGGCGGAGGCGCGAGTGGCCCGGGCGGCGCCGCTGGCCCCCCGGGCGGTGTGGGTGGCCCCCCGGGCGGCGTGGCTGCCCCCCCGGGCGGTGCGGGAGGGGCGCCGGTGACTAACTTCGGCATCCACCACCCACCGCCGCCCACCATCGACGACGACATCGTGGAGGCAAGTCACACATCTACCATCTACTACTTTGCAACATCGCCGGAGCATTTACACCTCACGGTGTCTTATACAAACTTCTTGGAAATGAATGAACCGATTTTAATTAAGATTAGTACGCAGATATCTAGGTCTTAAAAGTTACTTTAACACCTTTTTCAACAGTTGTGGGCAAAAAGAAAAAGTTCTTAGGACTACTTCGGGACCTCTCCAAGGCCTTTGACACCGTCTCCATTCCGATTCTTACCTCTAAATTAGAAAAATAATGTGTTAGGGGTATGGCACTTCAAATATTTCAAGAATATCTGACTAACAGGACACAGGCTGTTAAAGTGGCGGATTGCACTAGTGAAGACAAGATTCTGGATTTTGGTGTTCCACATGGGAGCATTTTAGGCACTCCTTTATTCACAATTTCAAACTGTCACGGCTGTGCCTTTTTTTTAGTGTGGGAATCATCCAATGACTCCTTCCGGTCTGGGTAGAGCGGAAGGGAGTGTCAGACTCTTACTGACTAAAACCCACCCGTGTTCCACCTCATGCCCTTAGCTTTCCAGGGCCGCGGTGACTCTTTCGATGAAATTCCGTAGCCCTGGCAGTCTATGCTAATGCTTGCCACTGCACTTTTAGTTCTTTTTTAAAAAAAGTTTTTACCTGTTCGTTCGGTTCATTCGTTTCCAAGATTATGGGCTTGCCAGTTAGTATGAAATACCCTGAAGAGAAAACGCTCTTAATTGCAGCAGCGATGCCGCCGCCACTATCACATGAATACGCTACTGTGCTGTGTAGCGAATCGCGGAGTTTTCGAGCAGCATTTCTTTTCAACACACTCGAAATTCGGCTTATCCTACAATGATCGAACACGTGACATAAATAGAATAATATATATAGTCTACTGCTTATCCTGACAAGATGCGCTGTTCCTGTGACACTGACAATGATAAATGTGTTTAAAAACACAAAACTAACGTAAATCTTTCCCCCTCAGGTCCCATACAAAGCAAAAAGCCCAGAAATCATCGACCTGGACGAGTACCCGGAGAGTCCGCAGGCAGTCAAGAAGAAGAAGCTGGACATCCTGAAGGAGCGCGGCCTGGAGGTCACCGCCCTGCCGCCGCCCTGGGCCAGCGCCCCCCACGCGCTGCCGCCCCCCATGATCCTCAACCCTGCCGTGCAGCACCAGATCATGACGCAAGCACAGCTCTTCCAGATGTACAATATCATACCACAGAAGTACGCCAACGGACTCCAGCCGCCGAAGGTCATCCAAGCGTCTTCTATCTTCGGGAGCTCGGGGCCTGAGAAGACAGTGTACGGGAACCCGAAGGACCCCTTCATGCCCCCCCCGCACGTGCTGCGCGGGGCTCCGCTGAAGCCCCTGAAGGCTGCGCCCCCTGCCCCGCTGCCGCAGGACATCCTCGACCTGACCTGCAAGACGTCCAGCTCGCCCCCGCTGCAGCCGGCGGTGGAGATCGTCCCGACTTGCTCCTCCATACAGAACTACGCCCTGGTCGATGGTAAGGCAGTCGTTGGCTCCAACCTGGAGATCACATTAGTTAATAAAAACCGGCCTCCGCAGAAGCGGTCTAGCAATGGGAAGTTCATGTCGGCGAAGACTCCCACTCCCCCGAAGGAGGCACCCAAGAGCAGTGCACAAAAGAAGCCAGCTATTACCATACCGAACTACCAAGTCAGAGAAGATTCCTCTCCTACACAGAGTCAATTGAACCAGAACCAGAACGCGATGGGAAACCACAATCTGGCTCAGATCATGGATTTGCAGAAGAACTCAGTTCCTATAACGTCGTTCATGGACCCGTACGTGGCGCTGTACAGCAGTCTAGCAGGTCAAATGGACCAGAGGCAGCTGGCGATGTATCGCGAGCTCATGAATAACCAGTTCCGCTACCCGGGCCTGCTTAACCTAGGCGTCGCCACGCCCACCACCAAGAATTAGATGCTAGTCGGCTTATTGTGATACTTTAACGGTGGCTTCAGATTCTTTGAAGGTCAAAAGTAATTTTGAAAGTGGAAAATCCGCTGTTTCGGAGTTTTCGAATTGTGTAATTTTTGTATACGACTATTAATTTTTAAATGGATAATGAAAGACTAAGGGACTGTCAAAGGAAGATGTAATATAGAATTGTGAGGTACGACTGTCAATCTTAGACTAAAATGACTACCATCCTTTTTATAAGGATTGTTACAGAAGAAGGCAAGTACCAAAATGGCTCTAGGAAACTCTAGAACGAGTCTAGAAGATGAGAACGGGACTAGAAGACTCCTTAGTGGTTCTACACGAACTTTAGGAAGCTCTAGAGGAATATTAAAATAGTTTGAAGACTTAAGTTAGTATATTCGACTTTGGAAAATGAAAGAACTAAAGCCACCACACTGATCTCCGGAGAATGATTAATTTAATTATATTGAAAAAAAAAATTATGGGAACAATTAAAACTATTGTTTCTAAAATGAAAAATATAAAAAATTTGTAAATATTTGTCTGTAAGTAAGTCTTATTGAATATTGTCGATAGCTATTATTATTAATACTGCAAAGTTTTTATTTCAGTGGGTAGTAAGTTTGTTTTGTCTATGGAACTTGACTTTTATGCAAAAATATTGTTTTAGTTCAATTACAGAGTTGTTTTAAAACATTCTGAGTTGATTTTGTTAATATTTCGGCTGATTTATAATTTTTTATCGTAGAAAAATATTTTATTATTTTTAGAAATTTCATCAAAATCTGTCAAGCAGTTTCCGAGATGAACAGACAAACAGATGACGTTACTACACACTTGTACTGTATAATAATGTTGTGTTTATAACTATTAGCTGAATTTGTAGTTTAATACATTCTTCTTATAAAACGTCTAACTGACGTCAGGATTCAAGGTTTGGAGACAGATGGGTGTACAAACGTTTTATGAAGCCAATTTATCAAAAATTAAAGTTTGGTATTTCGAAACGTAGAAACAAGAATTCGACTAAACACTTACACAACACAATCCTGATGTATTTTAGAAGTTTGAAACAACTTTTCGATATAAACACCACTGGATATCAACACACATTGTTTTGTAACATCAATAGCAAAAACTGTATTTACTCATGACTCAGGTGTATTGGCGTTGCAAAGATAACGCGCGCGCCTCTAGCGGCGATATTTAGAAGTTGCCTAAGAACGACACTTGCAGTGTTGCCAACACCAATTTATTAAATTCCCCGAAATTCTAAGTTAAATTCTCTAACTTGAGATTCCCTGCAGTTTGGGGAATACTCCACACGTTGGCAACGCTGTGCGAAAACTGTCAGTGTCGTTCTTAGACAGCTTCACAATTTCAACACTAGCAGCGCCAGTTAGAAACGTTGCATCGCCATTAGTACAGCTACATTTCAGCAGTTTTCTTTGATGGTGTTTTTCCATAAAAAAAATCTATTTGGTCCGTCAGTCATTACCAAAAACAATATGAAACGTGTTTTTCTTTTTCTCGTAAACAAAAAATGATGACGACGCAGAGCTTTGAAATTTCGTGTACCGTCACGCGTTGGTATACTTTTTACAAACAAGTGACGTAACCAGACCCACTCCTGAACTTTGATGCTTCATCTTTGTCAAATTTTATTGACTTCATGAAACATAAATACGTGTTCAACGTTTTTTTTGTTTTTTTTTCTGATACACGATAATACTCTCCATTTGGTAATGGGAGCCGGCCCATTGATAATCATACACAAACAGAATGATATAGAAACTATAGATGCGTTGCCGCACTCTGAAATGTCAACATAAAAATAAGGTACAGTCGCCAGCACATCAGCTACAACAATCTGTCAAATTTGTTTAATAGATTTTTAACTTTATCACTGAAGCATTAGGTTCAAGGTTGATTGGGAAAATTTGACAGTTTCGTGTAGCTTGATCTGCTGGCTACGTCCCGCTTGCTCCCACTACGTGACTGCACCAAGCGAGCTTTGCTAATGGCTGACTTCAGAGGGGCACACTTATTTGACGCGAACTGTACAACTGCGTTGTTAGTACATATGTCGCAGCCAATTAGCTTAATCAGCCGTTTAACTGGTTGCCTAGCCTTTTCATATAAATGTGCCGATTTTTTAGCGACCTAAGTTACATATTTTGTTCAATATCGTTTAATAACTTGCTCATGTCACTAATGTCGCTGATTAAACAGTGCAGTTGCATGAAAAGGCTAGGCTTTTAATGAGACGGCTGATTAAGCTAGTTGGCTGCGACACATACATCATTGAATAACACTGCCCAACATAGAACGAAAGTGGTTTTAATATCAAAAAGTTGTTCCCGTTTAGAATAATGATTGTCGTCGCAAGTTGTACATATAGAGTAATATTTGCAATGTTTGTGCGAGCGCCGTACAAAATAAAATTATTAAAAATTTATACTTTCGTATTATTTTCTACTGGCAACCCTCCCCGGCTTCCCAAGATAGCAGAAAATAGAAAAAAAGTTGATTGTACATTTTGGCGCGCTTTGCGCACGTAATTGTATGGGGCAGATCGATATTTTTTTTGTGATTTCGGGTTTCAACTTCTACTATGGGAAACTGCTGTTTTCAGTGTTGGTCCCATACTGAAAGTTGTTCATAATGATGAGTACAGTTCTCGTCAAATAACTTTACCCCTCTGAAGTTGTGTCGAGTGGCTGCGTAGTAGTCAAACTTACGAACACACTGCAACTGCGCATGCGTAAGAGACATGGGGGTGGGGCGCGATTTTATGTCTCAGTCTTACGTTTACGTTCGATGCATGCTTGCGTCCCGCTTGCTCCCGTGTACGTGACTGCACCAAGCGATCTTTGCAAATGGCTGACTTCAGAGGGGCAAAGTTATTTGACGAGAATTGTAGAATAACCCCTTTCAGGTATTGCATTTATTCTGTTAGTAGGCATGAGTTTTTCCACTATCTTTAAACAATTATCCTCTTATTCCATCAAAACCGCCAAAGCCTTAAGAGCGTTCTCGCCGTACGGCATTTCATACAAACTTTCAAAACCCTATTTTTGGAAATGAATGATGAAACTTGGTATGCATACGCTAGATATCCAGGTCTAAATATTTAGTAGAGAAAATTTTAAACAAACAATTCAGCGGAAAAGTTAGTGATTTTTCACTTTTTATAGAAAACTTAAAATCGCTCTCTCACACCCTCTAAACTCTCTTTCGAAAATGTTCTCTACTAACTATTAAGACCTGCAGTGCGATTCTGTAAGTATGTCGTAGTGAACACCCGGGCGGGGCGCACGACGGGTGAGTTGTCAAACCATACAAATAAGATGGAATGACAGCTCTATTGTCGTTCACTACGCCTAGGTGAACACCGTGAGATGTCGACAGAATCGACCGGCTGGATATCTAGCCTATGCATCCATGTTGTTTGAGGGATGGTGAACAGGGTGTATATTCCTGCAAACCTCCAGAACATTCCTTGAAGAGTGTTACATTGTATGTATCGTTTAAAATATATATTTATCTTTGCATTAATAATTATTGATCGCGTTTCTGTTTTTTTTTCAAACATTGCACCTACCACTATTATTCTCTGCATCACCCAAAGGTTGACTGGTAGAAAATGCCTAAGGCATTAAGTCCGCCTCTGTACCTACATCTGTGTGCGTAAAGTATAAATAAATAAATAAATCCTCTCATCAGACGGTTATTGTCTGGTAGGCGACTGTCCGATGGGCACATTGATTGGGCTGTTGTAATGTTCAAATCGCACGGAAAACTGATAACGCGATGCAGGATTTGTGTGACGTCATATCAGTGGCGGTATAGATGTCGCTATAAGGTAATAAAAGCACAGAATTCTTTCCGAATTAGTTTATTTATTTAATATTTTTAGTACTTATATACTATATTGTACACCTCACAAAAGGCACAGGAAAAACATTTACAAATACAAGGCGGTCTTATCGCACGGGGCGATCTCATATTCCTTATGCCAAGTCCACACGTGAGTACACACTCGAGGTTTTAAGGCGCTGTGATCAGCAAAAACTGAAAAAATTGCTGGTTTTGTAACGTAATTTTAGCCAAATCTGTTTTATTTCAAGCTGCAGAAAAAATATATGTTAATTTTAACTATATTTCAAAGAACACTGTTGTGTCCCCGAAACATGTTTCAAAATAAAATACCCGATAGAAATGATCGTCAAAGTTACCTCTAACTTTGACCTTAGAAAGAAAAATCCCGTATTACTAGCCTACTTATGGCCGGTGTTTATACCAAATAATGAATAATCGATAAATGCTTCATATTTGGCAATAAATTGTAAGCATTGTGTCATCGCGCTTCTCTTTCTTTTCTATACAGTCCGAGAGTGACCGAGTTTTTGCTGATCATAGCGCCTTAACGTATAGATCGTTATAATTTAGAACTTATTTCTCGAAATAGAACCAAAATGTTTGAAGAGCAAGACCACGTGGCTGAACTGATGTTATACAGGGTGGGCCAATAATTTTTGCAAATAGCAACACTAAATTTCTCGAATACCGTTGGAAGGAGGGGTGCGCGGGTGGCGGGAAACTATGCGTCAAGCATCAAACATGCAATTTTAGTCACGATGGAGCGCTTCACGGGACAACAGCGTGCTTTTTGTGTTAAACAATTTTACAAAAACAACGATTCCTACGTTACTGTACGACGCCTGTTTCGAATTGAATATGGATTACGCCGTGTAAGCGAGTGTCCAAGTGTGAATTTAATCAAAGCTTGGGTCGTGAAGTTCGAGCAAACGGGATCGACAACGAATATTAAACAAACAGGCCGGCCACGTTCAAGAAGAAGCGATGAGAACATTCGAGAGGTTGAAATTTCCGTTCGGAACGATCCAGAATTATCTACGCGTAAGCGTTCGGCGGTTCTGGCATTACCGAGAACCAGTCTACGGCGGATTTTGCATCTAGACCTCAAACTGCACCCGTATAAGCTTCAAATTGTGCAGGAGATGAAACCAAATGATTACATTCAACGTAAGTTATTGGCTGACACAATGCTGGAGCAATTCTCTAGCCTGGAGAATGTATTCTTTACGGACGAGGCCCACTTTCACATCAACGGGCACGTGAATAAGCACAATTGTCGATATTGGAGCAGGGAAAACCCTCGCCTTAAACACCAAAAGCCACTTCATTCACCTAAAACGACAGTATGGGCTGCCATATCAGCAAAGGGCATAATTGGTCCGTATTTCTTTGAAAATAATCAAGGAGATAATGTAACTGTGAATTCAGCGGAATATGTCAAGATGTTGCGAGAGTTTTTGACGCCGCAGTTGCATGAATTTCAAGGATACAACAGCAGGACCTGGATGCAACAAGATGGAGCAACATGCCACACGTCAAATGTGACTTTACCGGTAGTCAAAGAAATGTTTCCGAATAAATTGATTTCTCGCAGAGGTGATATTCCATGGCCTCCGAGAAGCCCGGATCTTACACCATGCGATTTTTTCTTATGGGGATACCTGAAAAGTCGAGTCTACCTTAATAAACCGACGAATATATCCCAATTAAAACAAAACATCCACGACGAGATAGCCGCGATCCCCCGCAGCATGTGTCAGCGAGTTTTCCAAAGTTTGCGTAGTCGATTGCTAGAGTGCCAACGACGAGACGGTGCACATCTCGACGATGTCATTTTTAAAAAATAAATTTCATTAAATTTTCAAAACGTTAAATATATAATCAACAAAATAACAGTTGTAGTTTTATTTCTATTCATGTTTTAAAAGTGCAAAAATTATTGGCCCACCCTGTATAACATTGCTTTGGGAAAATACTGTTGCAAATCAAAATGGGTTCGTTTATCAAGAGCGCTGATTGAAGTTTACTATTTTATTATTTGAAACTTTTCTGTCTTTTGGCCGTTTTTGGTGAAAATTAAATAAAAATATGGCGACAAAAATCCACCAATGGCAGCAGTCTTTGTGACGCCACATTTACAAGAGTTCTGATAAAAATATGATTTTTACTCATTATATGATATGGATCACTCTTCGTCGCATGGTCTCACTAATAAGAAATTGTAGTATTTTGTAATAATACAGTATTCTTCTGAGGCATTGGTTTGAGGATACTTGCTCAGCGAAACCACTAAATCTGACACTCAGTCTTGACAAGAAGTATCGTGTTATGCAGGTAAGGTGGGCAGCCGTTCCACGTAAAATACTCAGTAGCGTAGCTAGGGGGGAGGGCGGTGGGTGCGGCCCGGGTGACACCCGACCGCTCGTTGAGTGGTTTTTGTCACGGTCTAGTGTCACCCCTAAACAGTTTGACGCAAATTTGCGGCACAAAGGAGTGGCCCCTCGAAAAATGGATTACTGTGGGACTGTCGTCACCAGAATGACATTAGAACCCATAATTATTTCTGTTCATTAGATGGGTCACACCACATTACCCACACCGGGTGCCACCCACGCTAGCTACGCCCCTGGTCGCCCACACGTACGCCAGGCCGCCCACACGTAGGTCGGGCAGCTAGACGAGCTCGGGCGCCCACAGCTTGAAGGTGCGGTCGTACGAGGACGTCGCGATGTACTTGTTGTCGAACGATATGTCCGCGCTCATCACCTGAAACATAATCTTTATTTAAATACAACTTTCTGGAAATTATTGCAAGGGATCATACTCTGGGAATAAAAAACATATTGTGCTATTCCAGACTTTACTCTATAAGTATATAACGTGTAACAGAATAAACGTAATAAATCTTAAGGGGTCATTGTAATCATCATTATGAACAACTTTTACAATGGGACCAAACAAAAATCGCGAAAAAAAAAATTCTGGAAAAATTGTAGTACATTTTGTCGAGTGCGCACATAAATGTATGGCGCAGTGGATTTTTTTTCACGATGTCAGTGTTGGTCCCATAGTGAAAGTTGTTCATAATGATGAGTAAAATCACCAAATTTTCGCGTCGAATGACATATTAAATTTTGTATGACCAATATTGAGCAACAATGACAGCTCTATCATTAGCCTCGTTCAAATCTTGGATGGTGCAAGTGGTTGTGCATAAGGAGGTGACGCATGACCTATGAAGGAGCTACACACTGGCACTGCGCTTAGGATGGGTGAAGAATGCCCCATTTGGCCAGATAATTTGTACAGCGGCCAAGTTAGAATGTTCTAAATACCTTGTTGTCATGTCCGGAGAGCGTGCGCAGCGGATGCCAGGCGGGGTTGGACCACAGCTTGGCGCTGCGGTCGTACGACGCCGTCAGCAGGAAGTGCCCGTGGCTCTTCTGATAGCGGACGTCTGGAACACATCACAGGGACAATGAGTCAAGATTCTAAATATTTATTTCAACCTAGCTCTTCGCCCGCGACTTCTTCTATCATCATATTAGCCGAAATACGTCCGCTGCTGGACATATACCTCCACCGAATGGGGGCTTGACATAATCGCCACGCTTGGCAGGCGGGTTGGCGATTGCAGACACCCTAGGTTGTACCTATCAGGAAACACAGACTACGGCATAATGATATGAAAAAGGAAATATGAATCGAGTGAATGATCTCTATACTTGCTGTAATATAAGTATCCACTAGTAACATAGGACAAGGCCAGGAATTTAAAGAGCGTTGAAAACTTACCACTTAACAGATGTGTGTGCGAGGGTATCGTGTATAACGCCGAACGTCTCCTGAGGTCCCATATCTTAGTCTGAAACAAAAATATTTCATAAATACTAGATAGAAATAATAATTCGAGTTCCTACAGAGGTATGTTCAGCATACCTCTATCACAGTGATGGTGTAAGGCCCAGTCGGCGCCCAGCACGGCGCCCAGGGGCCCAGCATGCTGGCACAGTGTGATGTGTTACCTGGTGGTCGGCGGCGGCGGTGGCCAGCTGGTGGCCGGCAGGGGCCCAGTCGGCGCCCAGCACGGCGCCCAGGGGCCCAGCATGCTGGCACAGTGTGATGTGTTACCTGGTGGTCGGCGGCGGCAGTGGCCAGCTGGTGGCCGGCAGGGGCCCAGTCGGCGCCCAGCACGGCGCCCAGGGGCCCAGCATGCTGGCACAGTGTGATGTGTTACCTGGTGGTCGGCGGCGGCAGTGGCCAGCTGGTGGCCGGCAGGGGCCCAGTCGGCGCCCAGCACGGCGCCCAGGGGCCCAGCATGCTGGCACAGTGTGATGTGTTACCTGGTGGTCGGCGGCGGCGGTGGCCAGCTGGTGGCCGGCAGGGGCCCAGTCGGCGCCCAGCACGGCGCCCAGGGGCCCAGCATGCTGGCACAGTGTGATGTGTTACCTGGTGGTCGGCGGCGGCGGTGGCCAGCTGGTGGCCGGCAGGGGCCCAGTCGGCGCCCAGCACGGCGCCCAGGGGCCCAGCATGCTGGCACAGTGTGATGTGTTACCTGGTGGTCGGCGGCGGCAGTGGCCAGCTGGTGGCCGGCAGGGGCCCAGTCGGCGCCCAGCACGGCGCCCAGGGGCCCAGCATGCTGGCACAGTGTGATGTGTTACCTGGTGGTCGGCGGCGGCGGTGGCCAGCTGGTGGCCGGCAGGGGCCCAGTCGGCGCCCAGCACGGCGCCCAGGTGCCCCTCCAGGAACATGACGCAGCGCCCCGTGCGCAAGTCCCATACGCGCCCGAACGCGTCCATACCGCTGAGGGAGACAGAGAAAACAAAAAAAAATGAAATAAACATCATCTGCCTACGCTTTTGCCAACTAATAAGTTAGTAGTGTGTTACCCGGTAACTGCAAGCGAGCCGTCGCATTGGAAGGCCACGCAGTACACCGGCTTGGCGTGGCCCTCTTGATGCAACACCTCCGTTGCTGAAACAATGCAATTGTCATGTCTATACTACCCTCGGAAGCAGTTCTATCTTTACCATAAGGGCACAAGGGGCCCTTTCCCAGGGCCCCCGCTTCATTGGGGACCCCCAAATTATATTATAGGTTCTCCTGCATAGGAAACGACCAATTCGAACCGTGCACTAGCTTCTGACGAACTTCTGTCAAACCTATCCCAGGCGAGATACAAAAATTTTGAACTCCACAAGATAAAACCTTCGAAAATTTTGGAGCTCTCTACGCGCACTAGATGATTCAGTTTTTAAGTGTAAGTACTGACCGGTGTGCAGGTCCCAGAGCCGCCAGGAGTGGTCGAAGACGGCGGCGGCCAGCAGGCAGCCGGACGGGTGGAACTCCACGCGGGACTGTGTTAGTGTAAGTACTGACCGGTGTGCAGGTCCCAGAGCCGCCAGGAGTGGTCGAAGACGGCGGCGGCCAGCAGGCAGCCGGACGGGTGGAACTCCACGCGGGACTGTGTTAGTGTAAGTACTGACCGGTGTGCAGGTCCCAGAGCCGCCAGGAGTGGTCGAAGACGGCGGCGGTCAGCAGGCGGCCGGACGGGTGGAACTCCACGCGGGACTGTGTTAGTGTAAGTACTGACCGGTGTGCAGGTCCCAGAGCCGCCAGGAGTGGTCGAAGACGGCGGCGGCCAGCAGGCGGCCGGACGGGTGGAACTCCACGCGGGACTGTGTTAGTGTAAGTACTGACCGGTGTGCAGGTCCCAGAGCCGCCAGGAGTGGTCGAAGACGGCGGCGGCCAGCAGGCGGCCGGACGGGTGGAACTCCACGCGGGACTGTGTTAGTGTAAGTACTGACCGGTGTGCAGGTCCCAGAGCCGCCAGGAGTGGTCGAAGACGGCGGCGGCCAGCAGGCGGCCGGACGGGTGGAACTCCACGCGGGACACGCGCGCCGGGCTGTGCCCCGGGAGCGACGCCAGCGGCGCCTCGCTGACGAACAGACAAACATACATAGAATCAAACCCGTTTACAGAAAAAAAACTACAAGAACAGCTACTCGAGCCAGTAAAACTACAGAGAAAGCGACCAAGAGGAAGGAGTCCTATGTGCTGGACTGAACAGATTAGCGACACCACCAACTAAAGCGTCTTCAAAGCCATACTGCCGAAGGCCGAAACAAATGGAAAGCTATCGTCTGGAAAGTTCTCTCTTATTACTTTAGCCTCCCTCCATCTTTGGCCTCCCTCTCCCTCTTCATCCATTCACATTTATATTCATAATAACTCTTTGCACATGCGTTTCATCCCTCCTCTTCACATGACCATACCAAGACAAGCGGTTCCCTTTCAACTTTTCTGTCATCGGCGACACTTATCAACTTCCTCTAATAAACTAATTTCTCACTTTGTCCATTCTCGTCTCACCACACATACATCTCAATATTTCAACATAAATATTCTGAATAGCAGTTTTTATTATCCGACTGCGTCAGAAGAAGGGCACTGATTTTAATTATTATTATTAAAAGCTTCATGTATGTTTACAAATCTTGCAAGTTTAATTTGACCCACTTCTCAGTATCCGATTGAGCTGAAATTTTGCATGGTGGTCCAGAACCGATGACAATGCATGTTAATCATAAACATGACCTGATGCTGCTGTCAAGAACGGCTCCGTACGAGAGATCTCCTCAGCGGTAAATAGCAGGGACACGAAATTTTGTATACGCATTCGTTTATGATAAGCCCACTATGAAATAGATGCCACATCCAGGGTAGTCTTCGAACTATGGAACTCTTCAATATTCAACTGCTGGGACTTGAAATTTTTTAAGCGTATGTATGTATGTCCATTTCTTTGGCACGCCCTACAGCCCAAACGGCTGGACGGATTTTGACATATGAGGTGTCGTTGAATTCGTCAGAATTGTGGTAGTGACATAGGCTATATAAATGTTCAAAAATTTTCAAGTCGCTTTTCAAGCAGTCTGATGCAGTTTGTGGCCTCGAATCTGTGATTGAACTGCATTTCAGACTGCTTGAAAAGCGACTTGTTTGAAACTTTTAGTCGTTTTTAGCGGTCGGGTTTTTTTACAGTCATTTTTTTTATTTCAGAGTTAGTCTCAGTCTTCTTCTACGTGTGGGCAGTAAGGTCTAACGACCCCACACACCCTAGTGTCGTTTCTAAACCGCATCAAGGGCCTCTGACATGGTTTGACGACCGCCATTTCCCACAGCAAAAGTTGTTCACATTGATGATTGAAGTTCTTAAAACGTAACAGACAATGTGTTGCTGGGGAGTTTGTTGCGCCACTTCTTCTTCCCAGCTAAAACACTAGGAAGTGGTGACGGGTGGACGTTTTGGGGGACTGTCTTTATGTAAAATTTGACGTTCAAAAAGTGCTGGCTCTCAGCCTAATTTGAATAAATGACTTTTGATTTTGATTTTGATTACAATTACCACTGATTTGGTGCTGAAACTAGGTAGGAATACTGGCCTAAATGAATAATAAAGATTGTCAATATTAGTTTATCACAACCTCCTTGAAAAGACGATTTAGGCGGTGTTCAAGTTTGTATAGAAGGATGTCGATCCTTGGGCCGATGTACTTGAAACCTGGTATAATTAGTGGTCTAAGTGGGTAGTAGAAGTTATCATTATAAGTTTTTCACAAGTCCCCATTGGGGGGTTAAAGTGTGTTATGTTTGTTTCGAGTTGAAATTACCTTGTTAAAAAAAATACGTCATTTTCGATTTTTCTCAAATCAACCCAATTCATTGTACGTACAGCTAAGGAGTGGAATTCTCTGCCAGAGTCTGTGTCTCCTGATAGCTACAACCTAGGAGTCTTTAAGTCAAGAGTGAATAGGTTACTTCTAGGCAAGCGTACTCCATCTTCGACCACATCATCGCTTACCATCAGGTGAGATAGTGGTCAAGCGCGTGCCTATCAATAATAATAATTTTAAAAAAAATTGCTTGCTTTGAATATACTTGGAAATTGGTATAAATAATAATAGAAGTGGAACAATTAAAACGGATCAAACGATTTTTTATTCATTAATCTACGCCCAGAGTTGTGAAGGGCACCGCAGTTGCGTGGATCCTGAGGTCTCAGCAGCAAAAATGATTATATTCAGTTCACGAATCAATCATGTAACAAGCACTGAAGCACACATGATTATGATTACTATTGATGGTACAATGAAACCAATAAAAAATAATAAACATCGTTATCATTAATTTTCTTAAACTTTTTAAGTTCGCAGATAATCCACGCGAACGAAGTCGCGGGCGAAGTGCTATACTTTGTGCCAGATAAACTTGCAATAAAGTACATTGACCTTTCCCTAATATCCCTTCGTAGATACCCGAACAATACATTATGAACCATTTTACATTACTAGAGAACATAAAGGATCACGGGATCACGATAGAAGTAGATTCGGGACTGCTCTAAGTTTATTTCTGTTTTTGATTTTAAGAAAGTCAGTAAATGTATGTGGGTCAATGACCTTTATTGCACATTTATCTGGAATCTACTATAGTTACATTTATAAACGAATGGTTATTGTGTCAATAAATGCAATTTTCTTTTCTTTTCACCAACCTTTTGAAGTTCCACAAATGGACGGTCCCGTCGTATGCGCAAGAAGCCATGGTGCACGCTTCTGACCCTTCTGTAACCTCTGACGTGTCCATGGGCGGCAGGGCTGCCTCAGGGGCAGACTCTTCTTTCTCTTCTGACAGCTGGAAACAAACGGAGTCAATTCATTCGGAGGGGAAGAGACTAAAGACACAGGGAATCGGTAATCCATAATTCCCTACTAATATTATAAATGCGGAAGTAACTCTGTATGTATGTTACGCCTTCACGCTAAAACGACTGAACGGATCGTCATGAAATTTGGCAGATATATAGCCTGGGATATGGAGAAGGACATAGACTATTTTATTATAGATATACTAGTACTTCGCCCGGGACTTCGGCTGATATTCCCCCTTTTTACCCCTTAACTTCTTCCGCTCTGGGTGGAGCGAGAGGGAGTGTCAGACTCTTACTGACTAAAACCCTAAGGAAGGGGTGGTGAGGTGCGTGGGGTGGCGCAGGGGTAATCGGCATTCATATATAATCATTATGTAGGAGTAGGACGGTACCTTGCGCACGAAGTGCTCGGGGATGCTCGCGTGCGGGTGGAAGGCAGCGCCGCTGACGTTACACTTGTGTCCCTTCAGCACTTGCAGCGGCCGGCACTCCGGGACCGACCACACCTTCGACAGACCTGACCTGGAATCGTTCAGAGAATATACAAAAAATAATACAATGAACAGTGAAAATATAATCAAAATTGATAGAAAACCCAACGAGATACAACTGTTATAAACAAAATATATCTGTCCCTCTCGCGAAAACGCTGTTTTGTATGGCAGCTGTATATGCGTCATGGACTTTGACGTCAGAGTCCATATCGGACTTCTCTTTCTAAGTGTAAACTTTGAAGCTGTAAAACTTCATCGCCGATGAAGTTATTTAAAAAAAAATTCATAGGTGCTTTTTACAGCTGATGTCTTTCATTTTGTAAATAAGAAAAAAGACGTGTGGCACTCGGAGACTGCCGCGGCATAGCATTTTTAATTTAATTATAATTATTTATTTATTTATATAATATACAACCAATGCCACCTAGAGGCGATTTGCAGAACTAAAGAGACAAGCGTGATATTTCAAAAAGTCATTAAAAGTTCTGCTGTTCATCGATAGATGGCAAAACTAAAAAGTATCACCGCTGTGCCGGTCGGAGGGGGGGGTGTTAGGTTATTTTCGTTACGGAATTTCTGGGTTCGGTCTCCACGCTCAAGGCCCGCGATAGAAGCTAAAAATTACATGCATATTCCCTGTAAACACGATATCGGACTCACCAACTGGCTGTGATCAGCATCTGGCTGTCACTGCTAAATCTGCAGAAACTTATGGGACGCGTGTCGCCGATCTGAAACAAAAAAACGTATTTTTTTTACCCGACTGTGTCAGAAGGAGGGTTATGTTTTTCGAGCGTATGTTTGTATGTCTGTATGTATGTCCATTTCTTTAGCATTACTGCCCAAACGGCTGGACGGATTTTGACATATGAGGTGTCGTTGAATTTGTCAGAATTGTGGTAGTGACATAGGCTATATAAATTTTCAAAATGGCGCGCGCAAATGGAAAAAAATGGGGATAGGTTTGTCGTTTTTGCTCAAAACCTATCAAGTGGGGTATCAAAATAAAGGGCACCAGCAGACGATTCCAAAAATGTAACTCACTAAAATGTAGGAAATAAAAAAATAGACTTTGTCAAAAATTCAATCACAGATCTGAGGCCACAAACTGCATCAGACTGCTTGAAAAGTGACTTGTTTGGAACTTTTTAGTCGTTATTAGCGGCCGGGTTTTAAAAAAAAAAATCAATTTATTTATTTTATTATTGGCTACCCAACATTCCCGTGAAAGAATTTTTGAAATCGGCAAAGTAGTTTTTGAGTTTATTCATTACAAACATACACACACACAACAATACAAATCTTTCCTCTTTATAATATTAGTATAGATAACTCGACAAAATGTGTAGCTGATTTATTTTTCGCGATTCCAGTCTTGGTGACATAGTAAAAGTTGTTCATATGAGAGATGACCCCTTCTCAGGTACCTATTGCTTTTATTCTGTAAATGCTTATCAATCTATATGTGGCAGGAAATTTGTATGTTTCCGCCGTCTACATACGGCGTCGTCAGTTTAAAAATGTCCGCAGTTATGTAATATGCCGGAGGCAAAATGATAACTCGTTCAATTGTTATAATTTCAACGTTGATTACAGTCGGGACTTTGGGCACCCCAACTCGGAAATTTACTCGGAAACGGCTGAAGGGATTTGGATGAAATGTGGCACACATGTAGTTCATATTCTGGAATAAAAAATAGGATACTTTTTATCCCGGTAAGTGGCATGGATCCAGTGTTGCCAACTCTGAATTATAGCGGATGGTAGAATTCTTCTAAAAATACGGTAGATTTTCCGAAATTATGTTGTAATTTTTATTATACGAGGAGCTCGTAGCTAAATTAGGTATAACAGGCGCACGGACCAATCTTCAAGGTTAAGCAACGCTTGCCGAGGTTGGTCTGTGGATGGGTGACCATATTAACATACCGAGACTCCTCCGTGCCTCGGAAAGCACGTTAAGCCGTTGGTCCCGGCTGTCATTTGGAGATCTTTTTTTCAGTCGTTAGGTACGGATTGTCAGAAGCCAGAAAATCTGACACCAGTCTTGCCAAGAAGTACCGTGTTACCCAGTTAATGGGTTGTGGAGGTCTGGTAGGCAGCCGCTCCACGTAAAATACTGGTATTCAGTTGAATCCGGTTTGACTGGGATTCGACCCCAATACAGTTGGGAAAAGGCTAGGCAGCTGATAATGTTGTTATTTTAATTTTAAATACGGTAGAATTACTTTGTTTATTTAGTTGCATGGTATGGGTTAGAGTTGAAAAAAAAACATATTTTTAATCAGAATCAGACAGTAGACTTATATTTTTTCAATATTTTTATACAGTCATATCGATATTGTGTTTTTTAATCATAGCGTCAGTGGGATAAAAATCAACACCGTTTTTTCCGACTTTTGGTAAGAAGTTCACTTAGCCGGTACTCGCAGTATGCGATAATTTCGATGCCGCTATCACTCTCCAAATATATAAAAACTCAGATCACACACAAACACAACACAACACAAGAAACTCTTACTTAATGATACGCATGAATGAACTATTAGTCGATTATGAAACAAATAAACTTGGTAAATTAAAAAGTTTTATGTATTCAGCGAAATGCAAATATAACATATATAGCACCACCAAATTCATTCGCGTAATATTTCCAAGCTGGTACCACGCTATTGGGGGATTTCCCGACGCATAAAACAGTGTTGTTTGTAAAATACTTACCATAACGTAAAGAAAATAAACTTTCGAACTCGCTACAATTATTTCAATGGTATTACGGTGCTTTTTGCTACCGTAATTATAATCCTACGGTAGGTGGTAGATCTATGCTGATTACGGTGCAGTTGGCAACACTGCATGGATCAATGGAGACTGAGGAGGAAGTGGAAACCCAGAGCCGCTGCTGCCTTAGTACTTCAGATTTTCAAGTACCAGGAGACCAGAAACATCAAGTACCAGGAGACAAGAAACATGTCATAGTATTTTTGGGCTGGAATAATTATGTAGGTAGGGTAGGTGTAGGTGTGGGGTAGGTGTAGGGAAGGTGTAGAGTAGGTGTAGGGTAGGTGTATAGTAGGTGTAGGATAAGTGTAAGGTAGGTGTAGGGTAGGTGTAGGGTAGGTGTAGGGTAGGTGTAGGGTAGGTGTAGGGTAGGTGTAGGGTAGGTGTAGGATAGGTGTAGGATAGGTTTAAGGTGGGTGTAGGGTAGGTGTAGGGTAGGTGTAGGATAGGTGTAGGATAGGTGTAGGGTAGGTCTAAGGTAGGTGTAGGGTAGGTGTAGGGTAGGTGTAAGGTGGGTGTAGGATAGGTGTAGGGTAGGTGTAGGGTAGGTGTAGGATAGGTGTAGGATAGGTTTAAGGTGGGTGTAGGGTAGGTGTAGGGTAGGTGTAGGATAGGTGTAGGATAGGTGTAGGGTAGGTCTAAGGTAGGTGTAGGGTAGGTGTAGGATAGGTGTAGGATAGGTGTAGGGTAGGTCTAAGGTAGGTGTAGGGTAGGTGTAAGGTGGGTGTTTCCTGAGTAAAAAATTTACAATACAAATCAGGAAACCTTGCTATTTCCGATATTCACGCGGGCCAAGCCGCAGCTGGTAGAAGCTAGTACCTATGTTTTTTTTTTTTTTATATTAGCCTGAATGTCAATCTGTCTTTTACTTATTGACTTAATTAACTTATTGACTTATTCTACTCATTACAATGTTTAAAAATTATTGGTATAACACTTGTGGTTCGAGTCACAGTTCTATCGCTAAATCCTACCATTTTAATTTAGTAACAACTTGAATTAATTAATTATTTTTATGAATTTTATTTCATTAATTGTCAATTTTAGATTATTTTTTATAATCCATATTCAATTTTTAAACTGATAATTTTATTTCATATAAGAGACTAGGACATATTTATAAACCTAACTATCATAGTATTAAGTGCTACTAACACCTACTGTGGACCAAAAGTTGTCTTGTTCATGAATAAAATAAATAAATAAATAAATAAATTGCCCGTTTTTTTAATGGTACTCGTATAATGGAGTGTGCTAGCTAACATGTTGTAAATAATATTTAATTTTATGATTTCCATGTTGTTGGGTACATATTTATTTTTTTGTTCGTGTCTTAAAATACTTTGCGTACTATTGTTTAATTGAAGTTCTTAAAACGTGACAGACAGATGTGTTGCTGGGGAGTTTGTTGCGCCACTTCTTCTTCCCAGCTAAAACACTAGGAAGTGGTGATGGGTGGGCGTTTTGGGGGACTGTCTTTATGTAAAATTTGACGTTCAAAAAGTGCTGGCTCTCAGCCTAATTTGGATAAATGACTTTTGATTTGCACTAAGAGAGGATTTCCCGAAATACGCGAACGAGAAAAACACGGGATAGACGCTTTGCATCTTTGACTGACCTGGCTGCAGTAGATGGACATGGCGGAAGCCTTCCGCTGCGACTCCTGCTTGGCGGCCGCTCGCACGCTGCCCGCTAGCTTGAGCTCCTCGCGCGCTTTACTCAACCTGGACGAAAGAAAGAAAGAAAGAATGAAGAGCCCCCTTTAAAGCCGTCAGAGAATGCACAATACAACGCGCTCACTGCCTCAGATCTTGACTATAGTCAAGAGTAACCCGTCCCAAATAAATAAATAAAAAATAGGTACTTAAATAGAAAAACCGGTCAAGTGGAGTCGAACTCGTGCACGAAGGGTTCCGTACCATTATCTATAAAAAAACGGCAAAAAAATCACGTTTGTTGTATGGGAGCCCCACTTAAATATTTGTTTTATTTTAATTTAACTATTTATTTTTAAAGAGAATATATAACTTAATATTCTGTGAATATTTCAAGCGTCTAACTGTTGCCTTTGTCAATATCGAGCCAAAACGAGCAAAAAAATCAGGTTTGTTGTATGGGAGCCCCACTGAAATATTAATTTTATTCTGTTTTTAGTATTTGTTATATAGCGGCAACAGAAATACATCGTCTGTGAAAATTTCAACTGTCTATCACGGTTCATGAGATACAGCCTGGTGACAGACAGACGGACAGCGGAGTCTTAGTAATAGGGTCTCGTTTTTAAAGAAAGCTGGCAGTGTCGCTGCGGCTGCGGAAATCTTAAGCGGCGTTTATTATTATTATTATTATTATTATCTTTATTGCTTAACACATGTGTTTACAAGGTCTTCATAATATTGGTACAGTGCACATGGACCCTGTCGGGCACAACAATCATTTAATAAAATAAAATATGGGTAGTAGAATTAAAAAAAAGACAAAAAAACGAGTTAAATCCAAAAAAAAATAAAACCATACATAAATAAATTGAAATTACATAAAAACAAATTAATAATTAGTATACATTCAAATTACAATCCATTTCAAATAAAAAATGTCATAAATTAAAATAATGTCAATAATTCACAATACAAATCGAATAAACAAGATAAAAATATTAAAATAAAAAACAAAATTCAATTCACTAACTAATGTCGCAGAATAAATAGAAGTAAAAATTCAATTAAAATATTTAAAAAATTCCAGTCAAAATCAAATAATGTCACAGATTATATTATGTAAAGTCATCATTAAAAAATTCATTCAGTGAATAATAACATTTATCCACCAGTAGTTTCCTGAGCCGTTTAATAAATATTTCGTCATTTTGTTCCATTTTTAAGTCGTTTGGTATTTTATTATATATTTTAATTGATGTTACGTGAGGACTTGTGCTGTGTAATTTTAGCTTTGATTGTGGTATCACGAGCGTATTTACAAACTGTGAACGTGGTGCATATCTGCGTGGTTGGTCTGTAACTTTAAGGTAGAAGTGTGGATATTGTCTAACAAATTTACAGATTTCTAGAATATAAATAGATGTCAAAGTCAGAATGTCTAGTTTCTTAAAATGCGGTCTACAACTTACGTCATTGTCAATATAAACCATTATCCTAATACACTTTTTCTGTAGGATAAACAAGTCGTTGCTATCTACACTATTTCCCCAAAGAATTATACCGTATTTAAGCCATGCGTACGCGTAGGCATAGTAAGTAGATAAGGCTGTTTTCAAATCTGTCGTTTTCTTGAGCTCACGTAGTGCATATATAAAACTAGATAGTTTTGATTTAATTTTCTGTATGTGCGCTTTCCAGGTCATGTGGGTATCTAAGTCTAGACCCAACAAAGTAAAAGTGTCTACGCACTCCAACTTGATGCCGTCGAACGTAAAATTTATAGTTAGGGGTTGTTTTTGGTAAGGCCTGAATTGCATAATTTTGGTTTTTGAGAAATTAATTTCTAAATTGTGGTCTTTCATCCAATTTTGTATATTTAACATTATATTGTATAGATTCTCATGTAGGTTTTGAGAGTCATTACAGGAAGTAATTAATGAGATATCATCGGCAAATAGTACGCACGACTCCGTCATAATTTTAGGGAGGTCATTGATATAGATCAGGAAGAGTAAACACCCGACAACACTACCTTGCGGAATAGAATTTTTAGTTAATGTAGTAACATTATTGGTAACGATATGTTTGAGCCGTTTGGGATTGGGTTTACAAAAACATTATATTGATGTAGTTTTAGTAGTCTCCATATTTTGTTTAGTATTTATATTATTTATTTTTGTATTCTTTTTTTTATCTACTTTTTTTTTGTGAGTTAGGCTGCGTTTCCACCAGAGATGTGCGAAGATGCGTAGCGAGGGATTTGTTTGTTAATAACCGATAGAATCGCTTCATTTACTAAGCCTCGTTCAGCGCAAGCGATTCCGCACGCAGCCTAACTGTTGTGACTGTTAGATTGAAAATTGTTCAATCTAACAGTCACAACAGTTAGGCTGCGTCTCAGAATTTATTTAACAGGTGTTGACATTAAAAAAATATAGCAGTGTTAATTTAGCGTGCTCCATCTTCGACCACATCATCGCTTACCATCAGGTGAGATAGTGGTCAAGCACGTGCCTGTCAATAATAAAAAATAACTGACCTGAGCTTGGCTTTAGGCAGCGAGTACCGCGCGATCCACAGCCTAGCTTCTCTCAGATCGGGCGGCCCCTCGTGGTACCACGTGCCCTCCCGGCCTCTGTCCCGCTCTATCCTAGCCTCCTCCTCCTCTAGCTTTTTGTGGATAGCGTCCTCTCCCAGGCTGGAAGGTATAACGTAATTTGATAATAACAAACACAATGCTATGCCCCAAAACACAAATCGCTGAGGTCACCCAAAAAGCAGCCAAATTATTATTATTAATAAACAACCAATCGTGGTTTAATAATAACAGCTGTACGGGTCGATCTTCAAGGTTAAGCAACGGTCACCGCGGTCGGTTTAGGGATGGGTGACCATCTTAAAAAACCGAGTGATATTAGTATTTTACGTGGAATGACTGCCTTATCTGATCTCCACAACCTATTAACTGGGTAACACGGTACTTCTTGGCAAGAATGATGTCAGATTTTCTGGCTTCTGACAATCCGTAACGACTGCCAAAGATCTACAAATGACAGCCGGGACCAACGGCTTAACGTGCTTTCCGAGGCACGGAGGAGTCTCGGTATGTTAATATGGTCACCCATCCACAGACCCACCTCGGCAAGCGTTGCTTAACCTTTAAGATCGACCCGTGCGGCAGTTATTCTTTAGCCAGCTACTCTTGCTCCTATGTGAACTTACTAGCTTAGCAGATCTCTGAGACGCACCCTTCTCTCTGCTGGCCCCTCTCCGAACAGACACACCGGCTCACCTAGCTGGCGGAGGCTTCTGCGCACCTGCCAGTCATCAGGTCAACAGTGAATAGAACATAAAGAAAGAAAAATAAAGGAGAGAAAGAAAGAAAAATAATTTTATTAAGGGTGTCCTAGTCAGTCATTGTTTCATACAAACGTAGTCTGGCGATTACTCTACTGATTGACGGAGTACGTTCAGAAAACACCGACTTCCAAAAAAAAAGTTTTTTTTTTTTGTTAAAAAGTTTTATTTTTTTTTTCACTTTGTAGTGGTACCCCCCCACCTAACAACACCACTGGAAAGTCACAGGAAAACAAAAATACGCAATTTCTTATACATGAATGATTTTTCCCTATATTTTTCCAGCTATTTGGATTTAAGAACGAAACTACTGAACCGATTTTTTTGGTGTACAATAAAGTACCTATATATAAATCAATAAATAATACAATGTAAGTAACACACGTAATAAATTGTGATGGACGCCGAGCGCGCTGATATTATACAATAGTCTTATAATATCAGCGCGCTCGGCGTCGTGTTTCCATCAGCTCTCCAAGAAGAAAAATCAAGAACAACTCTGAAGAAACATCAAGCATAAACCTGAAGAAACCAACGAAGAAAAGTGTTTCATTATCAAGAACCCCAATACAGTCCACAACGTTGTGTTATGAATACTCTCTATCAGTATATTGTAATAGTTCCGCCGAACGCTACTAGATGGTGCTGTGCAATTACGTCACGATTCTGAATCGCGGTGTTAAGATTCTCCGACACGTAATGACCCTCTGAGGAATTGTATATCTAATACGGCTATTCCCCGACTAGCAGCGAGGTGCATCCGCGGGTCTCGTCCTACTTGGAAAGATCACGTAGAACACCCCTGATAGTTTGGAGGCCTAGCTGAGCTCAGTATTTTTTTGGATAAGAGGATTAAGTCCCCAGCTTTTGTTCAAGCGGACTTGGCTGTGTGTGACTGCGCCTATAAAGTTTATCTAACTTCTTATGTCATCTCGGCGTTTTCTTCGCATCTGTGACGAAATCTACCAACCATCCTAGTCAGTCAGTCAGTCAGACCAACGGTGGGCACAAAGAAAAACCGAAGTACGACACACATACACGACAACAATATTGCAAGAGAGAAAGCAGAGATGTCGGTGAGCATGACTTACGCTCAGTTCGAGGCGCTGCTGTCGAAAATTTCACCAAGACGACATGGCTCTTTCACCACCTGCAAAGCTGAATTCGACGGGACCAAGGACACCGAAGTGACAGAGGCATTTTTGACGGCAGTGACAGTTTTTAAAGAAATAGAAAACATAAGTGATGCAGAAGCGCTCACTGCATTACCACTGCTCTTTAAGGGTGAAGCTGCAGTGTGGTGGCAGAGAGTTAAAAATCATGTCTCCACATGGGCAGATTTTAAAGAGCGTCTACGCCATACTTTTGCTCCGAGGAAACCTGCCTATGTGATATATCAAGAAATTGTTCATGAAAAACAGGACTACCATACAACCACAGAAAGCTTTGTGGCACATAAACGAATGCTGTTTGCTCAACTTCCGGAACCTGAAATACCAGAATCCCATCAACTTCATATGGTATACGGTCAGCTGAAACACCGAATACGTGACAAGATTCCACGCCACTCTGTTAAAAGTTATGACGAGTTACTAGAAGCTGCTCGGGGCATCGAACAGATGTGGAATGACAAGTCAAACAACAGTGACAAACGCAGAAAGGAGAAGCCTAAAACGAACTCAAAAATGAAGGTGAAGTGCAGGTTCTGTCATTTCTCAGGCCATGCTACCGAACAGTGTAGGAAGCTGAAAATGAAGCAGAAGGAGTTAAAAGCAACTGTATCAGATAAGGTTTGTGAGGTCCCACCCAGGGCTGAAGCTCCTACCAAAACAACGCAGGCTCCATCTCCGTCTACACCCAGCGTGTCATGTTACGGCTGTGGTACACCTGGCGTAGTTCGCAGTAGTTGCCCAACATGCTGGGTAAATAAAAAACGCTTAATAGAATCGGCAAACTTAGACTTTTGCCTGGTTGATGTCCAAAAATTATGAAATAGGAAGCAAAGAACCCAAGAAAACACAGATAAAGAGATTTCTAGATTCCTAGCATAGGAGCAACTGAACACGTTTCTTGTACATTGTCATTTTGTTCCCTAAATTAAGAGTCATCTGTAATTGTGTACTTTTTGTCAAATAAATTTTATTATTATTTATTATTACGTGTGTTATTATCAACATAAAAAGTTCAGCAACTGCTGCTGTAAGCCATACCTCATCATCATCAGTGGACACATTCAGCTGCCTCGCCTTCCTCCTTCTCTCAAACTCCTCGAGTAGCGCCTTCTTATCGCGAGACATTTCCTCTTCCAGTTCCATGTATTCTGCACAAAGAATAGTGATCATCATCTGCCTAGTTTTTGCCACCACCTGCCTCTGATATTAGCTTATATGTAAATAAATTGTCATGTTGTAATAATTGTTAACGGCAGAAACTTTACTTCTTTATGATTCTGGCCTCCTGGTAGTTTTTAGCAAGATTATAAATACTCTTAAGTAAACCTAACTGTGCCTCATTTTTTTAATGGTTTTATTTATTGTAAGTGTTGTAATATAAATATAGTTAAGTAGGTATTTATAAGATTTTTTGTTGCTCTTTTCAAAATAAATACTTTTTACAACACTATTATAATAATGTACAGAGTATTTGAGAGTTTTTCATAAGTGTGTGTGTGTGTGTGTGCATAAAAGATTTCAATTTAAATCAGTGGATCCCAACCGTTATCCATGACCACTTTGATTTATTTCTTGGGGACAGGAACAGAAATCAATCAAAAAGAAAACGAGATTGCATCAACAAAACTTTTGATGTGAAAACATTGAAGTTTTAAACATTTTGCAGACCATATTTCAGTCCTCTGGTGAGTCCCTTAGTCGCCTCTTACGACACCCAGGGGAAGTGATCGGATGGTGCTATTCTTTTACGTCCGACACCACAGTGCAAGTGTCCTGCCACAGTAGGTGGCATACAAATTACATTAGTATGTATATTAAATTACATTTCAAATGAGCCAAAATATTTAAAATTACCCAGCAAATCTAATCTAAATTAATAGCAAAACAAAAATGTAAGAAACTCACCACTTGAGATTTGAATGTCTCCCAATTCTTTCCCGCCAAGATCGTCGGCGCCTTCCTTGACAGCAGCGGCCAGGGCTGCCAACCGGGCCTTCTCCTGCTCTTCCAAGGACCCATAGTGGACCTGTTTGGGCTTCTTCACCAATATAACATCCTCATCATCAGACATTTTGAGGTTATGTTTATTTTCTAGTTTGCTAACACTAGATCACTTTATTACTTAAAATTAATTGTTTTTCCGAGGATTTACTATGTTTCTTATGTAGACTAAATTTAGTTTTGTACACCACAGAGCGACTTAAACAAAGTTATAGTCGAATTTATAACAATTTAGAATCACTGTCAGTGTCAATTTTGTTTGATCAGAAATCAGACAGAAGAATCTGATTGACAGATTTAGGAGTGCGACGAATACATTGGTATTAGTTGAAGAGATTAGTAATATTCTATGGATTTACGTATTAGTAATCCGACAATCTCATATTTGCTAATATTTAATAATTATTCATCTATTCCACAGATTACTAACATGCACATTTTCTTTATCATAATCTGGGATTCCATTCACTTGGCATGGATCGGCGGGATCGGATTCACTCAATCACTCTTGTAATTCCTGTAGTTCTATGGAGTCACGTATTAGTAATTCGACGAACTGATATATGCCAATATTCACATAATCCTCAGACTGCTAACATGTACAATAATCTAAATCATAATCATAATTTGGGATTCCATTCACTAGGCACGGATCGGCGGGATTGGATTCGTGAAATGATACGTATTATTAGGCACTAGCTGTCCCCCGCGGCTTCGCTCCTTTCAAAGTTAAAGCATTTATTTCAACTTTTTGACCGACCGACCTTGACAATTCAAAAGTGCCTGTAGCACTTTTGAATTGTCAAGGTCGATCGGATCATGAAGCTATTATTTTGCACGTTCCAAAACCTAGCTCTCTATGGAGAAGAACGTGCAAGAAACTCAACGGAAACTCTTTAAAAATAATATATTTATTTATTTATTTAAGCAATACGGAAGACTTACAGCTAAAACAAACAGGTCAAGATCAGTAAATAAGACTGTCAGCCAATTACAAGTCTCCACTTATAAAATACAGAAATAAGAAATAATATCTATGGACATTCACACCAAGTTATTGAGTACCTAACTAATACTTATAGTAAAATGTTGCTCGCACTGTATAACAATCATTTTCAAGGCAACTTACACAAAAAAGTTTCGGCTTAAGCACTTCCTGGCTGAGGACACACTAGTAGAATGATGTAAAAGACGTGCAGGATAAAAGCGTTCGGAGTAAAAACAACTCAAAAAAATAAACCATGGCAGCTGATAGATGACTAGTCTCCGCTGACGGCGCCCGTTCACGAACATGACGCACGCGCTGGCACCATTCGGCTCAACCATTTTTAAGGGAGCCAAATGATCCAACGCATGCGCCACCATCAGCTAGACTTTTGAGTGAGCATGACATCCCCAATCGCCAGGGTACATTCAAGTCAAAAACCTACCCAAAATGACCATTATAGTTTAAATTTTGTGTACACAGTACTCACACAAATGTGCCGTTACAATAGAATAGAATAAAATAGAATACTCTTTATTATGTACACCATATAAGTTACAGAAAATATAGATGAAGAAAACGTTAATGCATGAAATTAAACAATGCTAAATAAATTGAGTCTATACCATGAAAAATATTGCATTCTTACAATCTTCAGCCGGTCCAATAATATTTCCAAATACAAACAGATTACTTTGAGCGCCCTAGTGGCTGTGGAGCAAGACCAGCATTGAGCCAAGCATTTTTATCTTCAATATACTCCCACAACTTATAATATGGTTGCCTGCATAGTGTGCGTTTAATACAAAATTTAAATTTTGTCTCATTTAGTTCTTATTTGTGGGGAGGTATTTTATTATGAGAAATAATAAGTGTAGCCACACTTATATTTATTAGCCACGTGATCAAACTTCTCATTTTATAACTAAGCAACGGGAAAATGTGATAGCCTCTAATAAACTAATTCGTCTTTTTTACAACGCCAACTAAATATTCTAAGGAAAACGTCAAGTAAAGATCAACAATTATATTAACTTGTCCTTTTTATTTATACATTGCCACCTAATTACTAACTCAGCCACGGAATTTATATCTCATCACCATTTTACAGCGAGTTCGGGATTTGGGGCATCCCGACTCGGACAGGTTAGGTTAGAAGGGGATGGCGGGGTCAAGTGAGCGAGCGAAGCGAGCGAATAGACCCCGCCATCCCCTTCGTGGTTATTTTTTTATGATACTAATGAAATAGAAGCTAATAGAATATATTTTTTGATGTCATTTAATAGTATTTTAGACGTTTACTGCTTGAATGCATGTTACAAATTTAGATGCTGAAAAATAACCACCATGCTGAGTTGTATTTAGAGTAGCTTGCATAGAAGATAACTAGTGGCTAAGATAGTATCATTCAGACGTTCGTTAATTGTGGCTGACTTAGTAATTTAGAAGGCAATGTAGATTTTTAGAGGCAAATAATACTATTAAAAAGGTGTCTGTTTAATTAGCACCCTTTTATTATAACATTTTAAACAGTACCCCAAAAGATGTTGCTACTTTAGTCAGTCTGAAACTTGGTTGAACTAATCTAGTGACATAGTTATGTCTGTCTCCTCGTTTACTAAAAAGATGTAGATCATTTCTAATGTACATGATATTTTCATTGTTATACTGATAAGGCATCGTCATGATGTTAATTTCTTGAAACAGTTCCCTTAGAGAGTCGCGCCGGCGGAGATTGTAAATGGCTCTGATGGCTATTTTCTGTAGAATAAAAATAGACTCGATATCAGCTGCCCGTTCCCATAGTAAGATACCGTAAGACATTATACTATGAAAGTAACTAAAATAGACTAGTCTCCCGGTATCAACATCTGTATACTGGCGGATTTTCCTAACAGCATTGCTGCCGAACTTAGCCTTCCTGCAAGAGATGTTTTAAATGAGGACCCCATTGTAGCCTTGAGTCAAGCGTAATCCCCAGGAAAACTGTTTCATCGACGAATTCTAGTTTCTCTCACATCACATTTTTTTTAACTTACCACAAGTAAAAAAAAAAATGTGATCATTATGGACCCTGTCGGGCACAGCAAAAGAATTAAAAATATAGTAGAAGAGAGGAAGCTTTAATCAGCCTGTTGAATTGTTGCCGTTTATATGAACTAGCTGCCGTCTATCATTCAAATACGATTTTACTAAGTTCAAGGCTGTTTTGCCTAGTCCGTAATGCTTCAGTTTCAGGCAAACAACTCCTTCAATTAGAATTGATGCCAAATGTAGTATTTCATGAAATTATAACATTTGGCATCAATTCTAGTTGAAGGAGTTGTATTGATGGTTTTAATTATTATAATTTTATTCATACATACTTGCTACCGCCGCGAATCATACTTTGACCAAGATACAACCTGACACAGACCTGCAAATTGCAAAAAACTTAAGAAAATTTGAATTTCGCGGGCTGCCCTGGCGCTTCCACCTTGAGTACTTACTACAATCCTATGGAGTTTGCAATTTTAGACTTTGTCTCTGTCATCTCTGACATTGACTCATTGACTAGAGTCAAGAGCAAACACACAGCCAAGGAACTTATATCTACCCTGGAATGTGCATTGTCAATTTGACACCAATATAAAAATAAACCTTATGTTTATGAAGTTAAGTTCTATAACAGACAATCACTTGGTCAAAGAGAAATCCGGTCTGAGAGAGAAAGCGCTTGGAGAGCCCTGTGTCTCTTTCTAAGGTGTTGCCAGGAGGACTGTTCCCGAATTTAGTAGGAATGGTAGGAAAAAATAATATTTTCGTGTCTTACTAAAAAAACCTTAACTTTCGTTCTGATATATTTCTAATATTTTCAAATTATCTGTTAGAATGAGAACATTTTTTTAGCAATAATTTGGATACTTTACTGAAATGTAATTAAAAAAGAAAAGATTATTAGTAGAATATATAATTATATAAGTTAGACTGGTAACCCACAAACCATATTTATTTGTTGTAAAACAATCAATTTCTTTATTCGGATGTAATAAAGATGGTTAAAAAGTGTGCGATTCAAGGTTGCAAAAACGAATCCTATGCAGAATGTGGTGTTTAACTTCTTTCTTCAAGTACCTAAGTATATTTCAATTCTTGAAGTAGGTTGCCCATAATTAACGAAATTATAAGATTATTTACACAATGTAGCATATAAATAGGAGGTAGTCTTCAACGTAAGCATAATAAAGCTTTATATGGAATGGTGTACCAAATACTTAAAACAATGATCCTTGGGAAATGTGAAATTTCATGATCAAGTCGATCATGAAATTTCACATTTCCCAAGGATCATTGTAGGGAAATGGCAAAAAAGTTTCAACTTCCCATATTAATCGCTAATTTAGGTGTGTCACTTCGTATATTTTAAATAAATTTAAAAATATAATTTCAGACTGCCTGGAGAAGAATCAGGGAGGAAAAAATGTCTTGATGTCATTCCAAGTCATTCAAATATCAAAAATTATTCCGTTATTTGCAGTTTTCATTACAGGCCCCAGGATATAATAAAACATTGTAATCCATCCATAAAGCATAATTATTATTAACTTATGAAATCAAATTATTGGTTAATATATTATATCCTATTATATTAGTCAAAGACTACAATAGTATATGTAGGTAGAGACTAATGAAAGGGACAGAGGGCTCTCGCGAAGCTATCTCGCTCGGACCACGTATAGACAGCCTGTGCGCATTCTAGGGTGGATATAAGTTCCTTGCAAACGGCTAATAAAAAAAATAAAAAAGAAACTGGTGACAATTTTTAGTATTTTACATAATATAATGATGATTCCTCAATAAAAAAAACCACAGACGGCAGAAATGATAAAATCCTTTTTTTAGTTGTTTTTTTCTTTATCAAACGCCGCATTCTTAGTTACAAGGAAATGCTCTAGAGACCATTACGTGTCTTATAAATTAATGCTGATGATATGGCTTTGCTACTTTCTGCTAAAACATGGGAGAATACCTTCCTGCTGGCACACAGTGGCAATTCAACAAGGTGTCCAACTGGCGGAAACAAAAATTTTCTTACCATAAACTCAAAAAAATTACACCATGCCCTTTTATTCACGACGTATATCTTTCCATAAAATCACATTCTTTTCATATCCACTCCGCAAATGCTACTACTTGTTTGTTGTAACTGCTCCTGTCTGATCAGGAGATCTGAAGTCAAATATTTGGGCGACAGAATAGGCTCATCACTGAACTTCAATGCACATAATATTTCTTTACTTAAATCCAGACTTAGAAAATTGATTCATATTTTTAAGACCTTTTTTTATTAATGAATGGGCTAGCTCCTGACCTCGATCACGCCTGATGGGAAGCGATAGATGAGGTCCATGATGAAGCGAGCGTGCCCAGAAGATGCCTTGAGGCACTGGTACTCCCACACAGCAGGCTGCTTGACGCCGAACTCCGGTGGGAGGGTGGCCGCGAACCAGGCGGATGTTAGCCCTACCACTGCAAGGGAAGGATTGGCCAGTCTTATAAGGTGTTAGGTGAGACTGTCCAGGATGCGCCGAGCGAGAGGTTCAGTTGAGTGTCTGATGGAACAAATTGCGCTACACGAGGAGGCTCCTTCATGCATCCCATAGATCAAGACCTTCAACATGTAGCAGATACTTAAGATTCTAAAAAATATTAATGGGGCACTCTGTCAATCGCTTCTCTTATTGTATTTCTTGTTTACGCTTTTAAAACTCGCTACTTCCTCTCGAAATAGCACAGCGTGCAATTCTAAAGGTTAGCTCCTTCCGACCTATTGACTACCCCACACGGCTGCTCATCTCCTCTAAAGATAGTGAAACTTACCTACTGTAAGGTTTCACTAAAATACCTGAAACTACACGGTTTGAAACCAAATCGATCTACGGTTTAAAATGTTTGCACTAGCCACTGACGGCGAAATGCTGATGGAAATAAAATGTGGAGACGTAAGCGATTTGCACTGGACACTGGTGGCAACAGTTCGGTCGCTCGGCAGAGATCCGAGGGCTTTTGAAGGGAGCGGGTGTTTGATGGCAGTGAAGACTCGTGGTATTGTTGTACCGTGGAGATTGAGTTGAATAAATAAGTTTTGATAAATATAAGTTGTGAGATTAATAAATAAGTTTTGAAGATTAACTGTGGTTATTTCTGAGAGTCCTTTCACTGCCAACCGTAGGTACATCTTAACTACGGTACCTACTTAAACAGCACTCCCTTATAGATCCGTAGCAAACTAGCAAACCGTATGTATTCGGTACTGAGTAACGGGTGCGCCATCAAGTACCGAGTAACGAAACGTTACTCACGAATGCATTTCGTTACTCGCATTTTACGTAGGTTACCTACTATGGGTAATGGGTATCTAGGTACATGAAATTTAGGAGATTCCGTCAACAGTTCACTTGTAGTTCTACACTTTACCTATTAAATCAAACTAAATTTAGAATAACTTAATCGCTAGTCTGGTTAATAATGAAAAAAATGCACCCTACGCAGCTTGGTAGTAGGTAATGTAGGTATAAGTAGCACGTCATACTGTACGCGTACGCAATACGACTCGATTCGTTGCTCTAACATAGCATGTTACGAGGTATCAGAAGTAACGAGTAACGTAACGATACGATATTAACGAATAGGTACTATTGTTATAGTAACGAATACATACGGGTACGCTTTTTTTCGGTACTTTTACACCTCTACTCCCCCTAAGGCCCGGTTTCCACCAAAGCAGAGAGGAGAGGAGACGAGAGGAGATGTGTTTGAATAAACCAATCCGATAAACTAAGCGGAGAAGAGATGTGGAATTAACGAAATCGGATTGGTTTATTCCTCTCGTCTCCTGTCGCTCTCTTTTTCTGCTTGAACGTCGCCGCAATTCTGCTTCACCTGTCCTTTTCTCTACAGTAAACTACTACACTCAAGATATACCTACACATGTAAACAAGAATGCAAAACTAGTGTTAGATTTTCTACTTACATCTATATTTACTAACATTTAGATAATAAAGCTGAAGAGTCGGATTCTTTTTATGAATGGTAGCTAAATTCATAATGGAACGGGAAAATACGTGATATATGCGCGTACGAAGTCGCGGGCATTAAAACAGCTTAAGAACCACTTAAGCGTATACGGGGATTGTACTTCCCACTAATATTCTTTCCTTACAGTTCTCGTCAAATAACTTTGCCCCTCTGAAGCTCTCTGAAGTTAGCCATTTGCAAAGATCGCGCAGGTGCAGTCACGTGCACGGGAGCAAGCGGGACGCAAGCATGCATCGAACGTAAACGAGCGACTGAGACATAAAATCGCGCCCCGCCCCCATGTCTGTTACGCATGCGCAGTTGCAGTGTGTTCATAATTTTGACTACTACGCAGCCACTCGACACAACATCAGAGGGGCAAAGTTATTTGACGAGAACTGTACACGTCTTTGTTGACTACAATCCCCAAACAACACTGAAATTTAATGCGTAGACGTGTTGCGCGAGCATCGCTTGCGCGGCTGGGACGCGTAAGCGGAGGAGAGCTTCAAGTTTTCAGTTATAACTGCACCCGCAAATACACACAAACACTCACACAAATCTGACATAGCACTCACGCTTATATGCTAATGATAACGGTTGTAAGTTATATTTTTTCTTTTTTAGACTGACTTAACATGTACCTAAATGTAAAACCCAACAACTAGGTAAGTACTGTTATCCTACTGGTAGGTAATATTTTTTTCAACACATTTGCTCAAAAAATGCATTTACGAAGCCTGTATGCATTGTTCGAAAGTTAAAATTATGCACCACACAATGGAGCGTGCGGCAAAGTAGGTACTCTCACCTAAGTACATATTTTACCGCAAACTCCGTTGTATAGCGCCGTGTGTATTCTTTTTTTTTTAATTTCCCGGTGGGTTCTACTAATAATCTTTTCTTTTTTAATTACATTTCAATACAGTATCTAAATTATTGCAAAAAAAATGTTCTCATTCTAACAGATAATTTAAAATTATTAGAAATATATCAGAACGAAAGTTAATGTTTTTTTAATAAGACACGACAATATTATTTTTTCCTACCATTCCTACTAAATTCGGGAGTAATCCTCCTGGCAACACTTTAGAAAGGGACACAGGGCTCTCCAAGCGCTTTCTCCCTCGGACCGGATTTCTCTTTGACCAAGTGATTGTCTGTAATAGAACTTAACTTCATATCCATAAGGTTTATTTTTATATTGGTGTCAAATTGACAATGCTCATTCCAGGTTGTAGTAGAACTAGTAGAAGTTCCTTGCTCATTTTAATATTATAGAGAAAATGAGAGAAGATAAATAAAAAAAATAAAGTATGTGGTTCTAATTTTCACCACGCGCATGTGGCGCCCTTTGCAAATTCGCGCCATTTTTATATTAGAAATGTCAAAGATTGTTGCGACTTTCCGACTGATTTCTAGAGACAAAAAGTTTGTTTCATTACTTATTGTAATGTTTTCTCGCAAATGTGTCGAAAAACGTTGTATGACACACGTGCGGATTTGGTTTTTACAAACTCGTGACTATGGTAAGCCCTCGACTTCGTCTCGTGCTTACATTCGTCTACTCGTTTGTAAAAACCAACTTACCGCACTAATATCATAAATAACTATTCTGGAAAGTTAGGTAATTGCGTCCTGAAATACAGGCTCGGCCTGGCTCTCAGGTGCAGTTGCTCATTTTTATTCTATTGCAAATAACACAATTTCAATTATAACAAGTACCTACTGAACAACTTGTAATAATTTTAGATAACTACCTACTATAATAAAATTTATTAAAGAAAATTGACAGATAGTTGAAGCTTGATTATGCTGGTATCTGTACCTTGTAGGTACAGACACCAGCATAATCAGTTCCATAGGTAAGTAATACGTAATTATTGTAATAGGTAGGTACCAATTTCCCACAAGATTTATTAGATTGTGCTAGTTTTGTTACATATTACACAAAAATAAAACTATTAAGAAAATTGTTAGGTTGGCTGTGGGGTCTTCTGACCAGCACCTCGACAGCGTGCGACAACCAAGGTAGGTAACGTCGCGTCGTACTTTCCACTCAAGGCCCTATGAGCAGTAAAAAAACCCAGCCAAAAACACGTTTGTTGTATGGGATGGGAGCCCCCTTAAATATTTATTTTATTGTTTTTATTTGTTGTTATAGCGGCAACAGAAATACATCACCTGTAAAAATTTCAACTGTCTAACTATCACGGTTCATGAGATACAGCCTGGTGACAGACGCGACGGACGGACAGCGAAGTCATAGTAATAGGGTCTCGTTTCGCCCTTTGGGTACGGAACCCTAAAAACGGTCTCCCCCGGACTGTATAGAAAAGAAAGAGAAGCGCGACGACATAATGCTAGCAATTTAAGGATTGCCAAATATGAAGCATTTTATCGATTAACTCAAAACTAAGTTCAGCGGCCCTACCATGACATGTTAAAGCGTGAGTCGTTCGAGCGAGAAGAAGGAATGGAGCTATACAGTATAGCTCCATTCCTTCTTCTCGCTCAAACGACTCATGTATAGCTCCATTCCTTCTTCTTCAAAAAAAAATCAGCTGTTTCATACAAAAGTTCAATACCTAAAATGTATGAAACAGCTGATTTTTTTTTTCGTGATTTCAGAGTCGGTCCCATAGTGAAAGTTGCTCATATTCATGGGTAGAACACCCTGGGAAAATTTGGCCGGTCATTAAAAAATGAACCCGTATTGAAATTTTCGAATAAATGTATGTTCGCAAATTTCATAAAACTAGGTCCAGGAAATACGTGTTTTTGAATGAGCCTTAAAAGTTTGTGAAATAAATAGTATTTATTTATAATCTCAATTACATGTGCGAGGTTTTTTTTACTTTTATAGTTTATGAGTACATTATGAACGGCCAAAGTTCAGGTGAAATTTGTGCAAAATGCAGATTTTTGGAGGCATAGACTGAATTTGTTTCTAAAAAAAATTATTTCTTGCTTTCATAGAAACCTAGATATAGTGCACAAGATACTTATTACTTCAAAAAAATTCAAAGATAGATGTGTTACAACCACATAATCACGTACGAGCGTTTGTATCAAAAGTATGAAGAGGCTTCCGGCGACTGGGACCGCAATTAACTAGGACCGCGGTCCCAGTCGCCGTATCCGTAAAAAATGAATATTTTTCTTCCGGCGACTGGGATCACTCATAGATAACTTAAAAAAATCTATAATTCAAGCCAAAATCGGTACAGTCAAACGAAAAAATTTTTAAAATCAAAAAGGATTTTCCTTCAATTATTACATCTAAAAATTTTTCGTATGACTACATTTTTTGATTTCAGTTATCATTTATGAGTGGTCCCAGTCGCCGGAAGAAAAATATTTATTTTTTACGGATCCGTCGATTGGGACCGCGGTCCTAGTTAATTGCGGTCCGAGTCGCCGGAAGCCTTGTATGAAGGGTTGGCCGCTCTTAATGATCACTACAATGACCCCTTAGAGATACCTATTGCGTTTATTCTGTTATACGTTTTAAACTGTGTTTCGATGTCAGCATAATTATTTGACACACAAATATTAGTGGGGTGAAGGGGTTAAGATCAATGATACGAAACTATTTTATTTAATGAATTTATTAAGATCAACTTCGACACTTGTTTGCCTCACTCGTTTTGCACACTTTAATTTAATAAAATGTTGTTAATGTGTATTAGTTTCGTGGAAACTACACTCAAGAGCAATAAACTCGAATCACTTATCGCGCGTGGTCAAAACAATTTTTAATTATGTAGGTAGGTATTTGCAAAGAGACCTTTGGATTGTGGTAAATCATTTGAAAAAGGTATTTTTGTTAGCTTTTAAAATATGATATCAAAAATATTTATAAAATAATTTAATTTTCTACCTAAATTTAGGGAATCATTGCAAAAGGTCGAAGTTGTGGACGTCTAAATCAATAGTGAGTAATAAGTTATGATACCATTCATAATTTGTATATTCACCCCTCAATATTTTGTTCGTCGTTCGTTAAACATTATTTCATTGACCGAATAAATGTCCTGATGGAATCCTCTGGGATTTCCTGCTACTCTTCGACTAAAGCAGCTTTCAGGTTTCCCATCGACGCCGGATCTGGACCTCTTCCTCGTACCCGCCTTTTCAGCTCGTCCCACATATGTTAAATTGGATTACTGATTGATGATTGGATTGACTGAGGGCTGGCCAGTCTAATGTGGGAATCCCGATTCTTCCAGGTACTGACTATTTAGTCACTACAGCGGTGTGGCAGCGGACATTATCGTGCATTAGTAGGAAATATTCGCCAATAAACCGTTGTAAAAAGTAGGGAAGCACATGGCCTAGCAGAATGTCGTTGATGTGTCTTTCTGCGAATGGCCCCCCTCCCCGACCTCCACCAGGTACGAATATCAGCTACGTTTTCGCTTCAATAGAAATCCCAGCCCCGCCCACATCATACGGCACCCACCCCGTATGCCCGTATATTGTTTCCGCAAAACGGCAATGTGCGAATCGCTCCCCAGGTCTTTTATAGACACTCCGTCGTCGTTTGCCATGCAGGCACATCCTGGTTTCGTCCGACTCGGCTCCATATCCCAATCTAACTGATCGCGAGCAAACTGAAGCCCACCGACAACGGTGGGCTGGAGACAAAATAAATGTGTCATCTCTCACTGAAGTGCGTCGCTGTCGTCCAGATCCTGGTCTCCGGACTAAGTTTCCACTCTCCCTGAACCTCTTGTCTTCGAGACAAAAAGCTGACTCAGAAGAAGCTGTCGAGCGATAAAACGCCGAGACAGCCCTTGCTGGATTAGGCTGACGGCTTGAGCGGTCTGGTTTCCATGTTCTTTTAATGGAAACCACATCCACAGATGCCGCTTAAGTTTAAAAAATTGATGCCTTTTGTTTTTATGTTCCATGATTTAAGGTGAATAATCTTTTATAATGACATTGAAACAGCTTAAACGCTAACAAGATATCTATCAAATGATCTACCACATTCCACAATCGACCTATGGTTTTATAAATTGCAAAGAAATTGTAAAAATTGTTTTGAGCAACGCGCGATGTATATACCTAGTCTTCTTCTTCGTGTCGCTGGCACGACAGTTGGTCAGATTTGGGTGGTCCAAAACGTTGCCACTTCCACAACATCGTTGGTAGCCGCACACAGGTCACTCAGGCTGCATGTCTTGGGGCACAGAGGGCAAGGTAGGAGGTGGAGCATGGTCTGTGACTCGGCTCCACATCCACACCCTGCAGTTGATGTGTCACGGTAGCCCCACTTAGCGAGGTTCAAATTACACGATCCTACTTGCGTTCTGAGGCGGTTCAGGGACTTCCAAGTGGACCAAGGAAGGTTAGACTCTGCGGGAAGAAATTCGCTTGGTCTTTAGTAGTCCATGGGTGGGGGAGAAGTATCCTGCCACAGCTTGCACCGGGCGTCAGCCGGGTTACCTGATAGCGAGACTGCCGTTTTAAGGAAGCTGAGTCTGCACTAGCAACTTCTCTTGTGGCTTGTGGAGGTGCTATCTCGGCTGTGGGGTAAAGTAAGCTGACCGGGGTCAGTTTGAGGCAATCGGTGATGGTGTGACATGTCTCGTTCAGAGCAACATCCACTTCCTTGGCGTGGGCGGAACGATACCACACTGGGCACGCATATTCGCCCGCAGAGAAGCAGAATGCTAGACCGACAGTTCGAAGAACGTGAGGTAGAGCCCCCCAGGTGGTAGAAGTTAGGCACCTGAGTAAATTGATGCGGGACCCAATTTTTTTCTTCGTTTTTGAACAGTGGTACTTAAATGTTAGTGCTCTGTCAAGGGTAACACCCAAGTAGGTAGGGTTACTGCAGTGTTCAATAGTAACACCTTGCCAATTGATTTTCAGAGTGCGTCTCTGAACGGTTACGGAGATGGAAGGCGCATGCCTGTGTTTTATATGGGTTCGGTCTGAGAGCGTTTCCTAATTGTACTTACCAAGAACATCTAGGAACATCTATTAAAAAAATTAAGTAACCATGATACACTAACCGGGCCCAGGTTTTTAAGTTGTTCGACAGTTATGTCATCTAGACCAGCCGCTTTCCCATTTTTCAGCGCCTTGATAGCCGGTATTATGTCTGACAATGTTAAGGGCTTGCTGATATCAGTTGCGGATGTATGTACATTGGAGGGTTTTGGTAATTTTGGCAATTTATTGGGAGTTTTACCATTTAGTAGAAGTTGATGAGCTACCTGATTAGCCGTAACTTTACCCGAGTTAGCTGGTTCAGGGGGATTGCCAGTGAATTTTCTTAGTGTAGCCCATGCTTTTTTGCTATTTTTTTGTCATATCGATGTTTTCCACTGTTTTAAGCCACTGTTGTCTGTGGTTTTCACCGATCCTAGATAGCAGCTCCTCTCCAGCTGTGATAGTTTCCTCAGAGAAGGCATCATTAGCTTACAGGGATTCGTAGGCGTCAGCAATCTTGATGAGTCTGAGTCTAAACCAAGTACGTACATGGAGCGGCAGCCTCTCGGTATTTGTCGGCGTGATACAGACCAAACCGTTTTCCATATTGGTCGTAGTTTTCAGGTACTGGTTCAAGCTTATTTAGCTCTTCGTCAAAGTCTTGGGAAAATCTTCTCCAGTTGGCCTTGGAAAAATTAAACCGACGTCTGAAAGGAACCGCTGTCGGTTTAAGCGCGCCAAAGACTTCGCATGCTATTGGTCTAGTTTGTATATAGTGATTGCAGTTTATTGCTCACGAGTGTATATACAGCGTGTTCCAGATATATTTCTAAGAAACTAGATATCTAGTTACTTTTTTAAAATTAAAAACCTAAAAAATGAAATATTAAAATACCTTAAACTGTCGATCGCGAAGACGTGTTGCTTGGTCGATGGTTATCGAGCGAAAAAGGGATGTGCCTCGTTGGCAGTCGCTACGTCCCCGCAAGGGGACGTGGCGAGTGGTCACAGGGCTAGGTCCCCTGCCCGCGGGGGCACCCCTCGGCCCGTAACGACGGGCCCGTCGTTGTGTTGCTCCTAGTGAGCGGAGCTTCGTCGGGCGTGCGCCTACCCGAAAACGAATAGCAACGCACGCCCGTGTGTTTAGATGCGTGTATACCGCAGGCGCGCCACGGCGACTAACGAGCAAGCTCCGTGTCGCCTCTTCACGGCGCCTCGGCGGTCAGTCCCGGCCAGGTGAGACCCCCAGTGACCTGGGGGAGGCCCAGCGAGAACGACCAGCGACTAGTGGGCGAACCTGCGGCTATTGTGTGGCTCCCGTCCGCCCCGATTTCCAGAGCTAGCCGGTCGCGGCGCGGACCGCAGAGCCGTTCAATGTGTGTGTGTGGGCGGTTATGAAGTGTGTGTACTACCGTCCAGTGCTTGTGCACCGAATAGCGAGCCCACGCTGCCATATTCGGTGCGTTATGTTTAAGCGCCTGTGGAGAAATGCATGTGTGAGTTCGGTACGCAACTTGCCTATATTAACTTAGCACAAGTTGCGCGCCGAGATGCGTGTGGGGTGAGCAGTGTTATTGTTTGAGTAGGCCGCGTGTAGACTGGGGCGGCCTACTCGGCGTCAGTCCGGTGCGACGGGGCCGTCGACGTCCCCGACCAGGTCTCGGGGCAAGCGCCTCGCGTCAGGTGGGCGCGCGTGCCAGGGCGCAAGGTGCTTGACGTGGGGCCAAGCGGATGCGTCGGCACGCGCGAACATTACCTTCGCGAGGCGCCTTGCATACTCATCCAGGCTCTCAATCCCGAGGTCCCGCTGGATGACGTCGTTCCTCACCATGTGAGGGGCAGCTACGATGGTCCGCAGCGCGAGGTGTTGCTGCGCGCGGAGCTTCTTTAGGTTCTTCTCACATGGGAGAACGAACCAGGCGGGGGCGGCGTATGTCAGAACCGGGCGTATATAGGTTTTATACACGCCCAGCTTGACGCGCACCGGGAGGCGGGACGAGAGCACTGGTTTGAGTCGGGCGCGGGCGGATCTCGCCTGCGCAGTGACCTGGTGGACGTGCGGCCCTATCGTGAGTCGGCGGTCGATGGTCACACCCAGGTACTTGGCCCGGGGCGACCACGCGACGTCGACTCCTTGGAACTTCAGAGGGGGCGGTTGGGGCGCGGAGCCCGTAACAATCGCCTGCGTCTTACTCACGTAAACCGACAGTTGCCACTTGGCGAGCCAGTCGGGGAGGAGGTCGAGCGCGCGCTGCATTTTCAACGCCGCGTGCTTCCCGTTGAGTGACGTTGTGATGTACGCTGCGTCGTCACTCGTCAGCGTACAGCGCGAGCGTCGACTGCGGCGTGATGGGGATGTCGTCGGTGTAACGTGAGTAACACGCCGGCGACACACAGCTGCCCTGCGGCACGCCCGCCATTATCGGGCGGGGGGCGGACAGCGCTCCGTCGACCACCACTCTGAAGCTCCTGTTGGACAGAAAAGATTGCACCACTTTGACCACGCGACGGGGCGCGTCGGACGTGGCCAGCTTGTAAATAAGACCGTCGTGCCACACGCGGTCGAAGGCCTTCTCCATGTCGAGGAATACTGCTACCGCGTACTCCTTCTTATTCATTGTTGATAACAGCAGGTGCAGTACCCTCGACAATTGGAGCGTCGTGCTATGCTCCGACCGAAACCCAAATTGTTCCGGTCGTGGGGTGATGTGCGGGTTGAGGTGTCGCAGTAGTAAAGACTCGAACACCTTGGAGATGGTGGGCAATAGCGTGATCGGCCGATAGCTCTCCGGCTTCAAAGTGTTTTTCCCCGCCTTGGGCAGCAGAATGACGCGCCCCTCCTTCCAGGCGGCTGGGAACACCCCCGTGCGCAGTATCCCCGTGAACAGGCGCGCCAAGGCCACGACCATTTTGTGCGGCAGGTGGCGCAGCGCTGTGTTGGAGATACCGTCGGCACCGGGGGCTTTGCGTGGTTTCGTGCGTCGGATGGCGCGTCTGACTGCGCCCGGCGAGAAGTAGATGGCGTCCTCCTCGGGAGCTATCGGCGTGGCGAAGTAGTCCCCAAGGTGTTGCTCGACCGCTGCGACATGGGCGTGCTCGGTGGTCGGGTTCGGTCGGAACTGACGCTCCAGGTGCTCGGCGAAGACCTCCGCGCGGTCCTCTGCTGCATACTTCAGCGCCCCGTTGCTGTCCTGTATTGGGCGCACCGGAGCTGGGGTGTTTGACAGCTGGCGGCAGAGTTTGTGCACAGATGTCCAGTCTCCCACTGCGTCATCTATGCGTTCCTCACAGCTCGCGGCGGCCAAGTCCCTCAACTCGGCCTTAACCCTCTCCGCAAGGCGGTTTAATTGACGCTTTAGCGTCGGGCAGCGTAATTGCTGCCACTGCTTGCGTAGGCGCCTCTTCTCGGCAACCATCGCGCGTATCCGTGGCGGCAGGGGCGGCTGAAGCACTCTCCCCTCCGTTGGTAAGTTTGTAGTGGCCTCGTTCAAGGCGCTTTGCACGCAAGCAGTGACGTCATTTGCCAGGAGGTCAACGTCCGTGGCGGTTTTAATTGGCCGAGTCGGTGTTGTGGCGTCAATCTTTTCTGCGAACTGCGTCCAGTCCAGTTTGCGACGTGGCGCTGGTGGCTTCAGTCGGGTCGGCATCCCCGATAGGACGACGAGTACAGGCTGATGGTCAGACTGCAGCTCGTCGTCGATCACTTGCTGCGTGATCTGGCAGTTTAGCCCTCGGTGTACCACGATGTCCAGCACGTCGGGTAGGCAATTTTGGTTCTCTGGATAGTGGGTAGGCGTCTCAGGGCCAGACACCGAGTAGCCGAAGGCCTCCGCGTCTGCGAAGAGCCGTCTCCCCCCGGGGTTTGGGCGCTGCGAGTTTCACGCCTGGTGTTTACAGTTCAAGTCACCGGCGAGGATGGTTGCGTTCTCTGTTCTTGTTAGTAGCGCCCGCACCTCTGGCGCATCGAAACTCGGTGCGGGCGGCCTATACACGGCATATAGTTCCACATCCTCGCCGGCTACGTGCAGCTGCACGCCCAGGGCGTACATTTGCTGTAGTGTCGTCGGCGGAGGGAGCTCTTGATGGACGACTCTTCGTTTCACTAGTACCGCCAGACCACAGTATCTATAGTTTTGTGCCGACCGTTCGTCCTTCCCATAAACGAGGTATCCTGGGAACCTTACCCTATCTTCGGGTCCCAGGTGCGTCTCGTTTAGGAGCGCCACGTCGATATTCTGATCCCTCAGAAGGTGGCGGAGTGGGGCGACCTTTTCCCTCAGGCCGCGAGCATTCCAGTGGAGAATCCTTAACGGCCTAGCCATGGTAGAGGGTTAGGAGGGAGGCCAGGCCATCAAGGATGACCTGCTCGACGTCTTGCCCCTGCCTGATGGCCTTGATGAGGTCCATCAGCAGTTGGATGGCGCAGGCACTGAAATCTTTCCTGTTGCCGGCGCCGGCACGAGTGTCTGCGCTCTTCATTCGTTGGTTTAATGTTTGTTGCTGTTGTTTTTGTTCAGGCGCGGCTTCTCTAATTGCGCGATTGTTGCGCGACTGTTGCGCTGTGCCGGCGCCAGCGGTCGCGCACTTCTCAACGTTTTGTGCCTGCGCCTTGCTCTGGGCAGGGGCGGCCTGGGGAATTTCTTCTCCCTTGGTCGCAGGGGGGGCTCCCGTCATCCTCTTCCTTTTGCCCCCCCTCTTCCTCTTCCTCCGCTTTGTGGAGGAGGTTGCTCCGCCGCGTGTGGTGGGCCCGTTGGCTGCCGCCATCAAGGTTGCGCCGCCCATGGCCTCTTCCTGTGGCCTCACACCGTCTTGATTTTGGTTTGCTGGGCGGCGCGAGGAGTTTGTCGTGATGACGACAGTCCCCGCGCGCCCCCGCAGTTTGCGCAGGTGGCGGGCTCTTCGCGTGGGCGTGGGCAGTCTCTTGCCGTGTGACCTTCTCCGCAGCGGACACAGGCGAGCGGGCGGTGGCACTGGTGCGACGAGTGCCTGAATTTTTGGCACCGGTGGCACTGAGCGGGCCCACGTTTTCCACGCCATGCCTCCATTTCTGACACCTCTCATTAGCATAAATTCAGAGGGGTCAAATATGCTTCTTGCGTCTGCTGTCCTTTTCAGCATGGCGTAGAACACGCAGCCGGGTCTTCCTTGACGTGCGCGTATGTGGCGCACGTACGTTGGCTCGTAGCCTAAATGGCGGAGCTCCTCCTCTATCTCCTGGGGAGGGATGCGCCATGGTCGGCACCCCCTTTTATATGAACTGGCCCCTCTTGACAGGAGGCTCGCATCTTTAGCTCTGGTGGTCGGTCTAAAGCACAGGCATAGATGGTCATTCGTCTGCTGGAGGCCCGTCAGTCTCGACGTGAAGTTGTAGCGACTCAGGCTAGACCCGAAGCTGCAGTGGCTCAGGCTCGGCCGGACGCTGCAGTGGTATAGGCTCGACGGGATAACGCAACTCCTCAGCCGGGGTCCCGGAGGTACCAGGTTGTGGCTGGGCAGACTGGTCAGCTGGCGAAGTTAACTCAGCTGTAGCGAGTATTGTTGTCAGATACACGGTAAGTCATCGAGTCATCGAGATAAAGGCACTACGTGAAGCTTTTTTTTTATTATTATTGATAGGCACGCGCTTGACCACTATCTCACCTGATGGTAAGCGATGATGTGATCGAAGATGGAGCACGCTTATCCCGCCACAAGCCACAACGACATATGCAGTTTCATACTTTAAGAGAGGCATAAAGCACTTACCATGAAAGTAAGCAGCGCATACTTCAGGAATCCACTCTCCATGCCAAGGAATCATATTTTCCGCAGCTGCCGGCGTATACTTACTTACATACGAGCCGGACAGGAGTTGGAGCTGGAGCTCATAGCATACTTCTGGCAGCGTCTTCACAATGTGGTAGGGACCGCGCAAGGAGTCCAACTTTCCGGTGGAGGCCGAGAGCTCGCTATATCTTGACCGCCGCGTACCTAGCGAGCGTCAACTCCGACGTAGTGGGGATGTCGTCGGTGTATCGCGAGTGACACTACAGGCAGCTACCCTGCGGCACGCCCGCCAATATTGGGCAGACTGCGCTCCATCGACCACCACTCTGAAGCTCCAGTGGGACAGAAAGGATGATACCACAGCAACGCGACGGGGCGTGTGGACGTGGCCAACTTATACATGAGGCCGTCATACCACAAGCGGTCGAAGGCCATCTCCATATCGAGCAATACTGCTGTCTCGTACTCCTTCTTATTCATAACTGATGACAGCAGGTGTAGTACCCTTGACAACTGAATCGTCGTGCTGTGTTCCGCCCGTGGGTTGATGTGCGGGCGGCGTCAGTCAGATTTCGCAGTAGGAGCAACTCGAACACACCTTGGAGTTAGTCGGCATAGGCAGCACATGATCGGCCGATAGTTCTCCGGCTTCAGTAAGTTTTTCCCCGTCTTGGACAGCATAATGACGCGCCGCTCCTTACAGGCTGTAGGGGCCCCGTGCGCGATTTCCCGCTAAAGAGGCGCTAGGCGCAGACATTCGGTACAGCATGTGGCGCAGCACTGTATTCGTGATACCGAATGGCACCGGAGCAATGGCACCTTTTTCAGCTTCGTTTTTAGAATGGCGCATCTGACTGCGCCCGGCGAGAAATAAATGAGATCTTCCTCGGGAGCTATCGGCATGCCGAAGTATTTCACTGTGCTCGATTGCCGCGACGGGTTCGGGCGAAATTGATGCTTCAGGTGCTCGGCGAAATCCTCCGCGCGGTCCTCTGCTGTGAACTTAAGAGCCCCGTCGCTGTTCAGTAGTGGGCGCAACAGAGCTGGAGTACTTGTGAGAGTCAAGCAAGGCTAATGTACTGAGGACCAGTCGCCCTCCGCGTCGTCAATTCGTTCCTCTCAGCTCGTCCGCGAGACGGTTTAATTGATTTTTTTAACGTCGGACTGCGTAATTGCTGCTACTGCTAGCATAAGCGCCACTTCTCGGTGACTATTGCACGTATCCGTGGTAGCATTCTCCCCTCCGTTAGTGATATTTTTTTTTTTTTTTAGGTATGACCACTAGCAAGTTAACACACTAGGGATATTAACTGCTTAACCGGACTAACCTGTGGTGGCCTCAAATGAATTTAAGGCCTCCAGCCAAGGCAACAAAACTAGCTACAAGCTAAAAACTACTGACCGCTCACTAAGGGCATTCCCTGTGGAATACGACCTCGGCTTAGCGGCGTCAGTTAGGGACAGCAAGGGACAATCAGGCTGGGTCGTTTCATTAATTAGGGGTTATTAAAGCTAAAGGCTCAGCGGCGCGGGCTGGCTCGTTATAAAAGTCAGGGAGGGTTTTGAGTGGGTCGTCGCGCGACGGACCTCGGCGGCGAGGTCGGTATACGGAACGCGGTCTGTATCTGTTTATTCTAAGGGTGCTGGTTTCCCTACAGCTTTCCTGAATCTTTGTGATCTCGTCGTCGGATTCGACGAGTGTATGCCGAGGACGGCGAATCTTACTAATGCGAGAGGGAGTGTACTGGGTTGCCTTTGAAATCAAAGGGTTTCCGTTAGTGATGTGGTTGTCGCCTCTTCTATGGTGCGTTTCTCGCAAGCAGTGATATCATTTACTCTGATAAATGATATTTATTTTGTATTAGGTTAAACATAACACTTTTACATGTTAATGTTTTTTAGTTGTCGTTCAGCTGGTCTGGGCAATGTGTGAATGGGTCTCTGGGACGGACACCGCGACCCGAAGGTTTCCGCGTTTGCAGAGCCGTCTCCTCTCGGTACTTATATCTGTATCCCACGCTGGGTTCTAGCAATTTAAGACACCGGCGAGGATGGTTGGGTTGCCGGAATCGAATAGTACTGCCTGCAACTACCTGTGGACTAATTGTGTTGCGGGCGGCTTGATGGCTTCTACATAGCATAGATGTTGATATCCTCGCCAGCCACGTGTAGTTGTACGCCCAGTGCGTCCAACGTGCGTGGTGACTGCTAGTCGAGAAAGAGTCGTCTACCAGAAACTACCCGTTCTTGGTGGATGACTTTTCGTTTCACCAATATTACCACTAGACCTTTCTATTATCCTTGCGATAAACGAGGAAACCTGGAAACCTGACCATATCCTCAGGCCTCAAGTGCGTCTCGTTTATTTAGCGCCACGTCGACGTTTTGGTCTCGCAGTAGGTAGCGGAGGGGTAGGACTTTACCCCGTAGGCCGCTCATGTCTATCTATCTATCGGGTATGGTTTCCGCACTTAGTCCTGCTGTGGACCATTGTACGTGAGCCATGTCGGCCGTCAATCCAACCAGCTAACCTCAGGTGTGTTCAGGGTGTCTGTGAGTGAATTAGGTGTCCCTATTGTTTGCCTCCGAATTTCAGTAACGCCTGTGTACTCAAGGAGCACATGCGATACCGTTTCCCCCTCCTCCATGCATGCTCTGCATAGATGACTGTCTGTTATACCTATCGTGTGGAAGTGATTGTTCAGTGAGCAGTGTCCGGTGATGGTCCCCGCCACCATTCGCAGGCTGCCCCTATCCAGTCGCAGGAGGCGCCTAGTAAGTCTCCTGTCTAGGGATGGCATAGCCTCCTTGGACTGCCTGCAGCCTGGTGCCAAGGCCCACCAGCGTTCTGCTTGTGTGTGGGTGTGTTCTTGTAGCCACGTTCGCAGCTGGGTGAAAGGGAGTGGTACTATGGGTTCGGGTCCAACAACCACAGCACCAGATCCCCTCCTAGCCAGCTCGTCGGCCGCGTCGGCATCGGCATCGACGGCATCTTCCATGATGCGTGTGTGCTTGATTCTGGAGTCTGGTCGTAAAGTGCCAGACGTGTTGAGCCTAAAAGCCGCTAGGGCTGCCTCCTCTCGTACTATAAGATGTAGTGGTGGCAATCCCAACATTGCCTGTAGGGCCGCAGTAGGTGCGGTTCTCATGCCACACAGGCAAGTCGTTGCAGCTTTTCAAGGTCTTTCTGTGTCGTGCTCAAGTCGGTCCTGGGCCACCAGACTAGAGAGCCGTATGTGACTATTGGTCTGATGACTGTGGTGTATAGCCAGTGGGTCGTATTGGGACTAATGCCCCAGTTCCTACCCAGCATGCGTTTGCATTGCCACATGCATATGCTAGCTTTCCTGGTGGTGTATTCCGCGTGCTTCGCCCAATTCCCCTTGGACCGCGAAAGCGAACAGTCGTGTGCTCGTTCAACATTGCTCCTTTATTTAATAATTTTTAAAATCAATTTTTTCGTCATTTAACGCAAAAATAAATACTACAAAGTACCAGGCGCGCATAGTCAGTGGCGTACGCATTCTATTTGGAGAAGCAGGATAGCAACAACGGAGACGCAAAATACGCGCGGAGCTACCTCACTGCGCATACGTTGAAACGTCATTCTCGCCGCTTGCCACAATTTAAAAGCGGAAGCGATTAGCGGGTAACTGTTGTGTATGGTCTAAGTGTCAAGTCACCATCAAGGCAAAATGTATAAAACACCACCTAAGACGACCGTGGGAAGTGTGCCATCCCGCTCCGAATCCGATATCCGGCAACTCTGCGTGGACGACTCATCTCAACTAAACATTACCCAGCGAGCGAAACGTAAATGCTTATCGAGTGACGCTAGTGGAGACGAACTGGGGAACTTCAAATCTGAAATTATAAAGATGATTAAAGAGATGATGAGTACTCAAAATGAACGTCTGGATAAATTAGAAGGTCATCTGATTGAAATAAAGAACCAATACACAGAGATTAAAGACACTAATACTGAATTAGAAAAATCAGTAACTTTTGTCTCAGATCAAATATCTTCTCTGGAGATCATAATTACTGGGCTTGAAAAAGAGCGTAAGTCTATGGCTTTAAAGATATCAACCCTGGAAGATAAGGTCGAAATGTACGAGAGAAATCTCACCAAAACATCCGTGGAAATCAGAAATGTACCCAAAACGACAAATGAGAATAAAACGGTATTGTTCGATATGATCCAGCACCTTTCGAACCAATTACAGGTACAAGCAGAGCCCACTAGTATTCGTGATGTCTGGAGACAACCTTCAAAAAAAGAATACAAAACATCGAACATTATAATCGAGTTTTCAAACACTCTTACGAAGTCTAAGTTCTTGGCAGCGGTTAAAGACTTCAACAAAAAACAACCGAACGACAGGATCTGCTCATCTCACCTGGGCTTAAAAACTACACCTCAAACTCCTATTTACATAGCCGAACAGCTGACTGCTCTAACAAAAAGACTGTTTTACCTTACAAGGACCTACGCTAAATCCAACAAATATAGTTTCTGCTGGACGTCAAATGGACGAGTAATGATGAAAAAGGATCCCGATAGTCAAGCCATTTTGGTCAAAAATGAAGATTCTTTGAAACTACTAGCCACCGCTGTACAACAATGACTACCTATGTATAAGTATCCAACATATTTTTGCTACTATTTATTACGTAGTTCAGATAAGAGTACTCATAACTGTTTCAATTATCTAAAATTAACAATTACCAAACCTCAGGCATATAAATGTAAAACTAATTACTATCGCTCCTATCATTACCGATTACTATGTTCTGACACACACAATATACAATATACATTAAAACTACATTACCTACAGTTAACACGCGCAATATTAATAACAAACCACTCACATTGTTCACACACCCTCATACCGATCTTTGCTGTTCCCTCGCACGAACGTAACTCGCAACTTGTGGAACTTATTAACTCATATCTATTATTAATAGTATCCCCTAATCTGAATAATAAATGTACACTACCTAGTTACCTTTACGTATATCCAGAATGTATCTTAATACGAACAACATCTCCAGTCAACCAATTTCACCTATTTGTTCAATATTTATCCTCCTGCAAAAATGATTAACAACGTAAGCCACTTATTCGACAAGATAGACGAGCTTTCTGTATCTGTAACCCGCACATGTGCACCGGAACAAACACATTCGATATTAAAACAACCAAATTCATATCTAAAAATATTTTCGCAGAACATCCGATCTATAAATTGTAATTTTTTAAACCTTCAAACTCTGATGCACCGTATTTCATTTGACTGTGATCTGGTAGTTTTGACCGAATGTTGGCTACCTTGTTCGAGTAACTATAACATTCCCATCTTGCAAAATTATAATTCGCATAAGACCACCAAACATCTTAACCAAAGTGATGGTGTGGTAGCCTATGTGAAATCGGACCTAACAGTCACATGTGAAGAGCCAGACTTTGGTCAATCTGCTTCTGGCCTAATAATTAAAATAAATTCTGACGAGGCCATAGTCTGCATCTATCGCTCTCCATCAAATGATAATATCGATAATTTTCTTTCAACTTTAAATAATCTACTTCTATCACTACATAATTTCAAAACGGTAATTATAACTGGTGATCTTAATCTAGATATAAAGCCTAGCACAGTTGATGCGCGAGCCCATGAATATTTGAATTGTTTAGCCTTCCATGGATTCCTTCCTGCACACACCCTACCAACCAGAGGCAGCAATTGCCTGGACCACTTGATATTAAAAACAAGTTGCCGCTCATTTACGTTTGTTTACGAAACCACTATCACTGACCATTACTCCTCCTTGTTCTGTTTAGACAAGCATCGTGAACGAACTATTGCCAGCTCCACTTTGACTAAAATTGATCATGAGGCTCTTGACAAATCTATATCTGGAATAGACTTCAGTCATATTCTATGTATAGCGGACGCCAATGCAGCAACTGACTGTCTTATGGACTTGTTGTCATCAGCTATCGCAAAAAACACAACTTTGAAAAAAATGCCTGCAAAAAAGAGAATCCTTAAACCGTGGATTACTCCTGGTTTATTAAGGTGCATGAGACATAGGGACGCTCTGCATAGAAAACTCAAAATATCTCCAGATAATGAAGTATTAAAACTAACTTATAAGCGATACAGAAACTACTGCACTAAATTGTTAAAAAAAGCAAAGAGACTTTACGACACAGAAGAACTCAATAATGCTCGTCACAATCCGAAAACACTCTGGGATACTATAAAGCGAGTTACGAATACAAATAAAAGTAAAACATCATCAACACAACTTCTCAATTACTCATCAACGCCCGCACAATCTTGCAACGAAATAAATTCCTTTTTTGCCAGCATTGGCAAAACACTTGCGGTAAATCTTACCTACCACACAACTTCACAGTCAGCGACACCCTCAAAAACCCAACCGAAATACATTCCAGTAACATCCTTTGTCCTAGAACCCACAGATAGTGATGAAATTGTATCAGCCATAGGATCGCTGCGACCAAATGCAGCCACTGGTTGGGATACCATTTCACCACTTTTCTTAAAGAAATACGCAAGTACCCTGGCACCCATACTATGCCATATATTTAACCTCTGTTTTGAAACCGCTGTTTTTCCCACTTCTATGAAAAAAGCAATAATACATCCAATCTTCAAGAGTGGAGATGGGAATCTACCAAATAACTACCGCCCAATTGCGGTTCTAGGTACTTTGTCAAAACTACTATCACATCTTAGTAAAAAAGTGCTTAAAATTTAAGCAACGTAATGACATTGTCAGCTTGTCAGTGGAACATTGCATTGAACTGTCCTGTGTTGAGCTGGATAAGCATGTTATAGTGTGCGTGTACAGACCCCCAAACCCTCAAAACTTTACTTTATTTGAATCAACAATGGAAGATATCCTTGCGAAACTTGCAGCAGGTAATAAATCCGCGATTATTTGTGGAGATTTTAATATTAATATTTTAGAAATTAATTCAAATAGCAGTAGATTTTTAAGCCTTTTTAAATCGTTCAATTTGACTAATGTTTTTACGGAACCTACTAGGATAACAACTACTTCTTCAACCTGTATTGATAATGTATTCTGCGATTGTGATTATTTAGATAAAGCCGTAGTTAATTACCTTCCATCGGATCATAGCGGTCAATTGGTAACATTTAAGTTTAAAGCAGCCTTGCAAAAAATTCAAATACAATATAGGCCAATAACAACAGGCAAACTAGTTAGATTCAATGGTTCCTTACAAAATAAGTTAAATCTTTTGGGCCATAATATTGAGGATGCGAATAAATTTTATGATAATTTCTTTTCTGTAGTTCTAAAAGAATTCAACTCAACTTTTGAAAAGAAGTCTAAAAATACTTTCCCTAAGTATATATTTAGTGACTGGGCGACTAAAGGTATTAGGATAAGTAGGGAAAGACTATATGAGTTATATGGCCTTAAGCCTTTCATTAATACGGAATCCTTCAATAAATATGTAAACAAATATTCTAAAGTTTTCAGAAATACCTGCAAGGTAGCAAAAGCTCTGTATATTAGCAACAAGATCAAATCGGCAGATAACAAAATAAAGACAGTTTGGAAAGTTGTTAATAATGAAACATGTAAGAATAAAGTACGAAACACTGATTTTTTACTGGAGACTGCACATGGTGCCATAAGCTCTAATCTAGAAGTAGCTCAAGAATTTGTAAATTTTTTCTCCGAAATACCATCAAAAACTACTGAACCTTTAAATTCTTCACCAGAGGTCTCATTTAGTTTATTAAGAGCAAACGTTCCAGGTTGTACGGTTGAATTCCAATTCCAACATATCAACCCTATGACAGTTATAAAAGCTTTCCGGCAAATTAAAATCAAATTGACCGAAGACATATGGGGAATGTCTATCAAAGTGTGCACGTCCATAATTGAGACCATAGCACCATACTTGGCTTTAATATTTAATTTATGTGTGGACCAAGGAGTCTTTCCGGATATAATGAAATACAGTAAAGTTATACCACTTTTTAAGTCCGGCGACAGCACAGACACCAATAATTATAGACCTGTATCCGTATTGCCGGTTTTCAGCAAAGTGTTTGAAAAAGTAATGCTCAATCAAATGCTCATTCATTTTAACATCAATAAAATCTTACACGATCAACAGTATGGTTTTACCAAAGGTCGTTGTACAACTGATGCTGGTGTCACGTTATTAAAACACATATATACAGCGTGGGAAGAGGCGCAAGATGCCATAGGAATCTTTTGTGACCTCTCCAAGGCATTTGACTGTGTAAATCACGAAACCTTGCTCCTAAAACTAGAACATTACGGTCTAGGTAAACTTGCACTCAGCTTAGTGAAGTCTTATTTAAATGACAGACAGCAGCAAGTTCAAATAAACGGTGTTAATTCAAGGGGTTTAAAAGTCAAAATGGGGGTACCACAAGGCTCAATATTGGGTCCTTTCCTCTTTTTAGTGTATATTAATGATCTACTCCATCTTTTAAAAAATCAACCACAAATGGTATTATTTGCTGATGATACGTCCTTAATTTTTAAGATAGATAGACGTTCTACAAATCTTGACGATGTAAATAAAGCCCTACAGCAGGTCCAAAATTGGTTCACTGCTAATAATTTAGTATTAAATGGGAAAAAAACTAAGTGTATTAGATTTGCTTTACCGAATGTCAAAAGTAATAATTGCGATATTGTATTGAACAAAGAGAAACTTGAATTCGTCGAAAACGCGGTTTTCCTGGGGATCACGCTTGACTCAAGGCTACAATGGGGTCCTCATTTAACATCTCTTGCGGGACGGCTAAGTTCAGCAGCATATGCTGTCAGAAAAATCCGTCAATTTACTGATATAGATACCGCGAGGCTGGTCTATTTTAGTTACTTTCATAGTATCATGTCTTACGGTATCTTATTATGGGGACGTGCTGCAGACATCGAATCTATATTTATTCTGCAGAAAAGAGCCATCAGAGCCATATATAATCTGGGTCGGCGCGATTCCCTAAGGGAACTGTTTAAAGATATTAACATCATGACGGTACCTTGTCAATACATATACGAAAATATAATGTATGTTCGGAAAAATCTCCATCTTTTTAGTAAGATTAGTGACAGGCATAATTTTAATACTAGAAATAAGAACAAATTAGATCAACCCCGATTCAGATTGGCTAAAGTACACACTTCTTTTATGGGGTACTGTGTTAAATTTTATAATAAAATACCATATGATATTCTCGGACTGAATGAGAGAAAATTTAAAACATGCATTAAACGCACACTATGTAGACAGGCATATTATAAACTGGAAGATTATATCCTTGATAAAAATGCTTGGCTAAATGCCGGTCCTGCTCCACAGCCTCAGCCGCTTGGTTCCACTAGTTAGGATTTTATATATGGAGGAGATGCTCACCCTTTTTTATTTTACTTTTTACGTTTAATAATAATAATATTCCACATTTCTATAATGTTTGGAATACACTTTTACTTTTCTGTTCTTACCAATTGATATTTATAGTTTTATATAAAGTAGAAGCATTTTTTATTTTGGAATCCTGTAAATGTGAGGACCATGGAGCCTTTTTATGTTAATAGATGGTTTCCTTGTTTGACATGAATGAGCAGGGGCAGTTGAGGGTTTGTCATGCTCACTCGAATGTCTCGCTGATGGTGGCGCGTGTATCGGATCATTCGGTTCCCTTCAAAATGGTTGAGCTGAATGGTGCTGATGCACGCGTCATGTTCGTGAACGGGCGCCATCAGTGGAGACTGGTCATCTCTTAGCTGTCGCTGGCTTATTTCAATAGTTTATTTGATACTTAGAATTCTTTTTTTTTTCTCTTCCTTTACATTGTTCTCACATATAGAAGCAACAAAGATAATGTAACCAGGATTATTGTAAATCATAAAATGGTTTAAAAGAGTGTCCATGGAGTTTCTTGCACGTTCTTCTCCATAGAGATCTACGCTTTGGAACGTGTAAATAGCTTCATGTTTTTGACTGACTGACTCTGACAATTCAAAAGTACCTGTAAATGGTTTATTTGAAATAAATGCTTTGACTTTGACTTTGACTTTGACTTTACTAGAACGTCTAATAAACAAAAGACTTGTCCACTACCTCGAACGTAATAACCTTCTATCCCCACAACAGTATGGCTTCCGTAAAAATAAATCTACTTGCGATGCAGTTCAAGATATAACTTCTCATGTAACACAACAGTTAAATAAAAATAAAAAAGTTCTGACTTTGTTCTTGGATCTCGCAAAAGCTTTTGACACCGTTCCCATCTCCACCCTTCTGCTCAAGCTTGAAACTATGGGTGTTAGAGGAAAGCAACTAGAACTTTTCCAGAACTACCTTACCAACCGCACACAAATTGTTAGGATTGGTAATCATAACAGTATCGAGCTCCCCATCTGCTACGGAGTCCCACAGGGTAGCATATTAGGCCCCACCCTCTTCTTAATATTTATTAATGACATTTGCAATCTTGATATCCCTAATGGCAAAGTTATTGCATTTGCAGATGACACTGCCATCACATTTACAGCCGATAGTTGGCCAGAGCTTGAACATGTAGCTCAATATGGTTTCAACATAACCCTGGAATGGCTCATCTCACACACACTTACACTAAACACTAACAAAACAAATTTTCTTACGTACTCAATCAGCCCAATTACACAACCACACACTCCAATCACAATAAAAGCACATCTTTGTCAAACCAAAACCTCCTGTCACTGTTCATCTATAGCATCCGTTGAGCATACGAAATATTTGGGCGTAGTGTTAGATAAACACCTAAACTTTAAGACTCATATAAACCTGCTTACTACAAGAGTCCGTAAACTAATATATATATTTAAGAACCTTCGACATGTAGCAAATTTTAACACTATACGGACCGTCTATTTTGCCTTATGCTCCTCTATTATTACATATTGTATTTCCTGCTGGGGTGGTGCTGTAAAAACGAGTCTGAAGCCTCTGGAAATAGCCCACAGAGCTGTTTTAAAAGTTGCTACTTTCCGCCCTATTTTATATCCAACCAGTGAGTTGTACAAAGATTGGAAAATTCTTAACGTAAGGCAACACTATATCTTACAAGCCGTCTTACTACAACATCGCAAAACCCCATTCAAAAAAATCACAAAACGGCGAAAAGATCTAATATGTGCAGTACCGCAAACACGATCATCCTGCATTAAAAGGTTCTGCTACTATCAAAGCCCGAATTTATACAATAAAATTAATAAACATTGTCCAATCTATGGTATGACGTATCTTAAATGCAAAAAGGCAGTTTACTCGTTCCTACAAAATAAAACTTACAATGAGACAGAAAACTTTCTAACAGCGTAAATAAAACTATACATCAAAATCCACATACACACGCGCTAACTCACACCCACTCACACACGCACGTGCACATAAACACACACACGCACGTGCACATAAACATATACACGCACACTGAGACAGACTACACTTACTCACCTTTTAGAAATTGTTTTTATAATGTACTGTATTTTTCTTTCTTTCTATTCATGTCACCAGTAGTAATAAAATTGTAGTAGAATAAGCCGAATACTGTGTACAATATAATTAAAATACCCTATGGGGACTGGCACTGTACTCCCTTATACAGGTTATTCTATAACCTAGCTGGGAATGCAGCACCTCACCAACATTTCAGTTGTAGTTTTAGTACACTAATTTGTCAAACCTGTAGATTTTCATGTACTACAATGCTTATATGATGAATAAACAATTATTATTATTATTATTATTATTAATTCAGCTGCTTATCCAAACAGATGCCCAGGTATTTGGTTTCAGTTGAAAGGCTTAGGGTGGTTCCGAAGAACCGTGGTAATTCTAGTGCTGGCAACTTCCTCTTCTTGGTAAAAAGGACAAGTTCAGTTTTCGTAGGGTTCACTGCTAGCTGATATTCTTTGCACCAGTTCTCTACTATTTTCAAGGCTTGGCGCATGAGGTTGCATAGCGTATTTTCGTGTGTGCCGTTTATTATTATGGTTATGTCATCAGCATAGCCAACGGTAAAGTATCCTTTATCGTTGAGTCTTTTAACTAAGTTATCTGCGACCAGGTACCATAGTAGTGGCGAGAGAACGCCCCCTTGGGAGCACCCCTTCGCCACAACGGCCCTTGTTGTGTTGTTCATGGTAACTTGTATAGCTCTTTGCTTGAGCATGTTTGTGATCCAGCCACTCAGGGTAGTGTCCACGCCATGCTTACCAAGTGCTGTGCTGATACTCTGAAACATGGTTTTGTCAAAGGCACCTTCGATGTCAATGAAGACAGCCAGTGAGGAGCATTTTTGGTGTATAGCGCATTCGATCTTTGAGACCACGCTATGCAGAGCAGAGTCTCTTGATTTCCCTGCGGAGTAGGCGTGTTGTTGTTTGTGGAGTGGGTGTTGGCGCAGGGGTCCATCCCGTCTCCTCCCGGCCCAGAACCTCCGGCCACCACTAGCGGCGGACAAACGGAGGATGGAGGAGCCCGCAAGGCCAGGGCCGTCGACCGAGGCGGCTAAAGCTGGGAAGGGGGGCAAAAAGCCCGCGGAGGGGCCCAAGAAGCCCGCGGAGGGTGCGTCAGCACCCCCTTCCAGCTCAACTGCGACCCCGGCGGCCGCGTCAGAACCCACCACAGCGGGTTGGACGACGGTCGTCGAAAAGGGGCGCAAGAAGTAGACAGCGCCGCGGGCATCCGCTCAGCCCAAGCCCGCGTCCAAAAGAAAGAAGTGGAGGTCCCAGAAGAGTAGGGCCCTGCGCTCCGCGGCTGTGGTAATAACACTGCAGCCCGGAGCCATCGAGAGGGGCCTTATCTACAAGGAGGTCCTCACGCAGGCGAAGGCGAAGGTCGCGTTCCCAGACCTTACGGGGGCGCGGCTGTTAGAGGTCTCCGGACCCTCGGGCAGCGAGAAGGCGGACATATTGGCCGCCAAATTGAGGGAGGTCCTCCACGAAGAGGACGTTCGAGTTTCCAGACCCGTGAAGACCGCTGAACTGCGCGTCGATGGCCTGGACGACTCGACTCGACTGCCGGGGTATCTTTACACCCCCCTCAGCCTGGTTGCTCTTCGGCCGACTCCCGGCCTAGGAATGGTGCCGAGGGAATGGATTGTGGATAATGCCACAATTCCATTTCCTCCAGGGCAATCTCAACCACTCTGCCAGGGCTCAGGACCTCGTACTCCAGAGCATGGCAGAGTGGTCGATTCATGTGGCTGTGGTCGCCGAGCCGTACTGCGTCCCCCCCCCGAGATAACTGGGTGGGTGACCTGGACGGCTTGGTGGCCATCATTGGCGGGGCTCTTACCGACCCGTTCCGTGGTCACGGCTGGGTGGCCGCCCTCGCGGACGGCATTGTCACTGTTAGGGCGTATTTCTCGCCCAACAAGAGCCTCGCCGACTTCGAGAGCTTCCTTGAGTTGGGTGCCGTTGTGAACCGGTACCACCCTCGCTCGGTGCTGTTACTCGGGGATCTCAACGCCAAGTCTGCGGCGTGGGGATCTCCAGTCACCGATGCCAAGGGCGAGGCGTTGGAGGAGTGGGCGGTCACGACCGGCTTGACCGTTCTGAATCGGGGCTCGGTCTACACGTGCGTGCGGCAGCGGGGCGGCTCTATAGTGGACGTCTCGTTCGCTAGCCCCGCTGTCGCGAGCCGTGTCCGCGACTGGCGTGTCGCCGTGGAGGTGGAGACGTTATCGGATCACCGATACATCCGTTTCGACGTCTCCTCCCAGACCGCGGGCGGCCGCAGCCCATCGGCTCCGCGAACGGACGGTCCGCGCTGGGCGCGCAAGCGCCTCGACAGGGAGCTACTCGAGGAGGCCGCCATATTGCAGGCCTGGATTCGGGAGTCGGCGACGACCGGACCCGTCGACGTCGAAGAGGAGGCGCAGTGGTTCCACGGGGCGATGACGCAAATCTGCGACGCGTCCATGCCCCGGGTCCACACACAACCCAGAAGGCGCCAGGTGTACTGGTGGTCCGCCGAGATCGCACAGTTGCGCGTCTCGTGCGTGCGAGTGCGGCGCCAGTACACCCGATACCGGAGAAGACGTCGTCGGGTCCCTGACGAAGAAGCCGCGCTGTATGAGGTGTACCGCGCGGCTAAGGAGGCTCTGTGGCTGGCCATCGGCGATCGGGACGGCCTGGTGGCAATAGTGACGCGGTCTTCCACAGACTCCCCTCCCCTCTCACTTTTAGAGAGAGGACCGGGATACGTGGCCGCCGCGTGGGGAGGTGTGGCCCTGGTAGGGGTCTATTTCTCCCCAAACCGCCCTCTCTCGGACTTTGAGGATTTCTTTGAAGTCCTCACTGCTGTAGTAGGGAGGGCGGCGCCGCGCCAGGTCGTGGTGTTGGGCGACCTGAACGCCAAGTCGGTAGCCTGGGGCAACCTGGCTGCCTCTTGCAACGTCCGGGGACGCGCCGTCGAGTTCTGGGCGGCGTCGTGCGGTGTGTCCCTCCTCAACAGGGGGGCGGTTCACACGTGTGTGCGGCAGCAGGGAGGGTCGGTGGTGGACGTCTCGTTTGCCACCCCTGTGCTAGCCGCACGCATCGTGAACTGGCGGGTGGAGATGGTGGAGCCCTCGGGGAGCGCCCCGTCGCGGAAGAGCGGGAGGCCGTGCGGCGGGAGGCGAGGGACGCCATCATCGTCCATTGGACGCAGGACCTCGCCTCCGCCACCTTTGGGCGCCGAACCCTGGACGCGCTCGGTCCAGTCCTGCGGGACTGGCTCGAGCGCCCACACGGTTTCCTCTCATTCCGTCTGGTGCAGGTGCTGTCAGGCCACGGCTGTTTCGGCACGTACCTGCACCGGATCGGGAGGGAGGAGACTCCGGCGTGCCACGACTGCGGCGCGGTGGAGGATACGGCACAGCACATGCTCGAGGTGTGCCCGGCTTGGTCTGAGCCGCACCGTAGTCTGACTGCGGAGATCGGACAGGACCTCTCACTTCCCAGCGTGGTCAACTCCATGCCGGAGAGTGAGGGGTCCTGGGCAGCGGTCGCCTCATTTTGCGAGGACGTCATCTCGCAAAAGGAGGCGGCGGAGCGCGCGCGGGAGGACGACCCTCTCGCTGCGCTGCTTCGAAGGCGGAGAAGAGGTCGGAGAAGACGCCGTCTTCTCCCTCCTCATGGTGGTGATAGGCGGGCGACAGGCGCGGGGGCGCCTCCACCCGCATTGCACTCTACACCACCTCCGCCGGTCATTCCCGGCCCTCCCCCCTCACGGGGAGGGCGTGTAGGGCCCGCCGTGTAGGCGGGCGAACGTCGGAGAGGGACTGGACGCAAAGGCTGTGCTGATCTCCCAGTCCCCCTCCACTCAGACGATGCGGGAATGCCGCTAGGTTGTTTTAGTGGGTACACCGGGTCAGCCCGGGGAGTCCCACACACCCCTCCCATTCCCCCAATGGGAGGGTATGCGTAATGCATTTTTTCCCAGCACAAACAAAAAAAAAAAAAACGAAAACACAACTTTATTGCAATATCTCGAACCTGCAAAGGGTATCGCAGATCTGGAGGACCAGTTAAAACAAGCCGGAAATGAAATAATAAACCTTAAGGATCAAATTCATAATCTTGAGAGGATAGTAAAGGCAAAAGAAAGGTTAGAAAACCCCAAACATGAAGAAAATTATTGTAACGCAGAAAATAAAGTTATTATGCTCAATAAAGAAACTCAAACTTCCCATCAGACTTGTGACAACACATTGACGCAGAATAAAAAACGGACTTTAATGTCTCACTTGAGCGATGTTGCTATTGAAAAAAAATCAGGCGTACTTCAAAAACAAAAAAACAAACTGGCTATAATAAGCAGCGGTTGCACAAAAGGAACTCTACCGTTAATTGAAGAGATCTTCTCAGATAATTTTGAGTATTGTCATTATTTGCTGCCAAACGTCATCACAGAAGACGTATTGAGCACTATTGAACACAAATTAAAAGCCTTCTCTATTAACGACTATTGCTTAATTTTTATTGGAGAAAACGATTTGAAGAATGACGACTATATAGGAATTCTCGATAACTTAAGAAAGTATCTGAAAACAAATACCCATACCAATGTCGTTGTGTGTGCTCCGACGTTCATATGTGGTGCATTAATATATAATTACAAAGTCCAACTCTTTAACAATCTCCTCTATTGGGACATTAAAAATAACAGTTATGCATATTTCTACGATACTAATCGCACCCTATCACTTGAAATGTTTTCCATCAATACTGGGAAGATAAACAAACACGGATGGAAACACATCTTTGAATAAATAAGGTCCAACATAAATTATGACTATGAAGTATTCAGCTCTCAAGACAAATTGACAAACCAAAATGGTGGAAGTGAAGACCAACTACCTACCACAAACGACATGGTGACTTTAACTGATCCGAATGAATTGAGTGCAACGCAACAAACTTGTGACTTTTTTCGTAAGTAACAGTTTAAAGGACTGTAGTTTAAATGACTTTAATAGTAGTTGTCGAAGTGATTTTAACTTACCTCATTTAACGAATATCAACACAAACAAAAACTCTGTTTTATATACTATCTATCATCAAAATTTATGTGGACTTAACAACAAGAAAGACGACCTAGACATTTATTTGAATGACTTAAAATCAAAAGTAAATTGTATTTGTTTAAGTGAACACTTTTTAAATGAAATCCAAATATCACAATTACAGATGACTAGTTATAAACTTGGTTCCTACAACACAAGAGTAAACAAAAAAAGAGGTGGTACATTAGTGCTGATAAGCAATGATAGACAAATAGAGGACATAGAAATTTGTAAAAAGCTCTATAAACAAGATTATTTTGAGGTGTGTGGAATAAAAGATTTAGAATTTTATATAAATATTGTCTGTTGCTATAGAACTCCTGTGAATAATAATTTTGATAGTTTTCTTGAAAGGCTGGAACAACTATTGAAGCACTTCTTCAAAAAACAATGTTTGATTTGTGGCGACTTCAATATTAATCTTATGAAAGATGACAAATACCGAAAATCATTTTTATCATTGCTCACATGCTACAATTTCAGATGCTTGTTTGACACTACAACATTCATACGTAATGGCACAGAGTCATGTATTGACAATATATTGACAAATGTAATAGATACTAATATTAACGATATCCATATTGACCACAACGGATTATCAGATGGACATCGACGGTCTTTTTTGCACAATAAATGTAAAAAAAGTAACGGAAGAAATTAAAATAAGTAATTTTAAGTTTATTAAAAAACGAATACATAATAAAAAAAATAAGGCGGAATTTAGGAAAAAGTTAGCAGAAATAGATTGGAATCTCAGCATAAATACATTTATAAGAAAATTTAATGAAGTACATGATAATTCATTTAAAAAAAAGCTAATTAAAATTAATCTTAACAAGTCTGGAAAAAGTTATTGGTTTAGCAAAGGAGTTAAAGTATCCAGCAAAGTCAAGCGCATTTTGTGCCATATTGATAAAAAAAGATGTGATAAATCAATTTTAAAATATCGCGAAAATTACTTAAGGATATTTAGAAAGGTAGTAAGATGTGCAAAAAAGCTTGACACTAGAAAAAAGATTGATCAAGCACCTCAATCTAGTAAAGTATGTGGAAAATAGTGAATAGTAGACGTAATTCTAATAAAAAACAAAGCACTGATATTAGGTCTTTACCTATGAAATTGCCGTTCTGCAGTACTGGCCATTTCAAATCAAAATAATTTTTGTTTGGCTAAGAATTCTAATTTCAAATTAATGTTATTTTAAAAAACATGGTTTTTTTCCCAAAAGTAGTCATTTGTTTATTGATTAGTGTTACATTTTCATCGCATTTCAATCTTTTTCGTCATCATGGATACGTTAAAAATTCGAGTAATTTATGGAATATGAGTACCGTCGTGGCAGCAACGCGGCACAAGCGGCACGCAACATCAACGACGTTTACGGAGCTAACACTACAAACCAACGCACCACCTGTTATTGGTTTGCTCGCTTCCGTTCTGGAAATTTCGACCTGAAAAATGACGACTTTGGTCGACAATGACGAATTAAAGGCGATTGTGGAAGCTGATGATACACAATCTACGGCTGAATTAGCAGCAGCTTTCGACGTTAGCGTCAAAACAATATTGGTCCATTTGCGTCAAATTGGCAAGGTAAAAAAGCTTGACAAATGGGTGCCGCACGAACTCAATGATCGCCAGCGCGAAGTACGCGTCGAGACGTGCCTTGCACTGCTCAACAGACACACAAATGAAGGAATTTTGAACCGCATTGTTACCTGCGATGAAAAATGGATTCTGTTTGATAACCGCAAGCGCTCAGCAAGTTGGTTGGATCCTGGTTCAGCACCTAAACAATGCCCTAAACGAAAACTTACCCCTAGAAAAGTGATGGTCACTGTTTGGTGGTCTAGCGCCGGTGTGATTCATCACAGCTTCTTACCAAACGGGGTGAGCATTACTGCAGATGTGTACTGTGAAGAACTGAACACAATGATGGAGAAGCTGGCACATCTCCAACCAGCATTGGTCAATCGCTCGTCTCCGCTGCTCCTGCACGACAACGCGCGACCTCATACTGCACAGCAGACGGTCTCCAAGTTGCAAGAACTGGGGTTGGAAGCTCTCCATCATCCGCCCTACTCACCAAACCTTGCGCCTACAGACTACTACTTTTTCCAGAATTTGGATAACTTCTTGGCGGAAAAAAAATTCAATACCCGAGAGGCAGTACAAAATGCCTTTGAAGAATTTGTTGCCTCCCGTCCAGCTGATTTCTTTAAGAAGGGACATCAATAAACTGCCACTGCGTTGGCAAAGATGCATTGATTGCATGGGTGATTACTTCGATTAATACAAATAAAAAATACATGAAAAAAAATCGTTTAAATTTTTTCATACAAAACGGCAATTTCATAGGTAAAGACCTATTATTATAATAATTAAACAAGATAATAAGATATATGACAGCCCTATAGACGTAGCCAACATCTTATCTGACCAATTTGACAACAAAATTACGTTAGTCTTCTGATCATAGCTTAGCTAAAAAATACTTAACCGACAATATGGGTAGAGTAGATGATAACATGTTGTTTGATCAAGTAACCCCGGTAGAAATATTCAAAATGGTTAATAATATGTGCAATAAAAATTCTCACGGTCATGACGAAATATCCATAAGTATCGTCACTCAATGTGGAGAAAACGAAATGTATGCTATTCAAATCAACCGTGAGAAATAATGATAGTATTAAAATAGCTTCATTGGGAAATAAAGTGGAAATTGTATAAAGCTTAAGATTTTTAGGGATACGAACTGATGCGCTCTAAAGCTGGAAACAAGAACTGGAAGCAATCACAAATTCTCTCAGCAGTGCATGCTATGCCTTGAGAAGTTTAAGGGACGAACTAACGATTGCTCAATTACGAAATGTTTATTTTGCCTTAGTTGAGTCCGATGGATGCGAGACGCACAGGACCGGTGGCTGTGGCGACACTTGGGGGAGGCCTATGTCCAGCAGTGGACGTCTTTCGGCTGATATGATGATGATGATGATGATGATGAGTCCAAGCTGAGGTACAGTATTAAACTATGGGGGAACAGTTATAAATACAATATGGATGCAGCCTTTGTTATGCAAAAAAGAGCCCTTAGAACTATACTTCGCATAGACCAGTCTGAATCATGTAGAGAGCATTTTGTGAAATTAAAAAATTCTACCTGTACCTTGTCTCTATATTTTGGTTCTACTAAGTAGTTTTCTAAAAAACCTATACAAATACGAGACAAAAGAAGAAAGGGAAACTAGGGTGGAAACGCGCAGGAAAGATCTGCCTAATTATTTGCAGCCAAAATTAAATGTTGTCAAACATAGCTCTAAAGTACAGTCTGTAAAACTTTTTAACAAATTGCCATTAGAACTAAAAATGATTAATAGTCCAAGAATATTTAAATTCAAATTAAACTCATTCCTATTAACCAAGTGCTACTATAGTATTGAAGAGTTTTTTAGTGACAAAAATAATGCCACAGTGTAACTTGTTTATTTGTTTAAGTTTAAGTCTAATTCTTGCCATGTTATTGTTTGATTTGAATGTTTGTTTTATTTTCTGACTAGGCTGTTATGTCGCCACTTGCGACCACCCATATTCTGTTATGTCGCCACTTGCGACCACCCAAAATGACTAACGCCGCATTCCGCTGTGCACCGTGAGATTCGCCTTCTCAGCAATCTGTCGGCGTGGGATCGAAGACTGTGCAATGGCAGCGATTTGTGTTAATTTAGTGTTAAGTGATTCACTCTTGTTTCTGACATCGAACAATTGTCGCGCATCTTAGATTTACCGATCTAATTGTAATAATTGCATTAATTATATTCATTAAGTAAATTATATCGGTTTTATTTGTATCCTCGACCGCAGCCGAATGTAATTGGCGCAGTCGGTAGGATACTCGCGGTCGGTTTAGCGTAAAAAGGAAGATTTCCGTAATCGTAAAGCCGCCCGTGCGGCTATCCAGTCGCTCCAGAGTATCCTGAATCTACACGTCGTGCTGTATCGAGGAATCCAGACATCGATTACGCAAAGGGGCTGATATAATGTTCATGTAAGTACATTAGATTATTTCTAGTGACCGCTTTCTCCTAGCCTGTACTAATATAATTTTCCAAAATTTTCTTTCCACGAAAATCCAGGAATACTAGGGTAGTTAGAAGTAGAGACTTAGTAATAGATTCTAGAAGAGATATTAATTTAGATACTTTATACGAGGACACAGAATCGTTTTCTGGGAAAATGTCTTTGGATTTAGATACCGTTTTTAAAGCATTACGTTTGGTACCCGACTTTGACGGGAACCCGAACGTGCTGACTAGGTTTATTCAATTGTGTGATCATTTAGTTAGAGAATATTATAATGTTCAAGGTGGTTCTGAATTAGTTAACTCTGCACTCATTAATGGTATATTAAATAAAATTGTAGGGTCTGCTGCTCGCTTAATCAATTCAAATGGTATAGCAACTGATTGGAATGGCATCCGTAAGGCATTAATAAACAATTTTGCTGACCAGAGGGATGAGACCGCTCTTTATAGCGATTTATCTCTTTTAACACAGGGCTCTAGCACTCCACAAGAGTTCCACGAACGTTGTCAGAATCTTTTTAGTACAATTATGACGTATGTTTCTTTACACGACATCTTACAAACCACTGTAGATGCTAAAAGGGATTTATATAAGAAATTAACGCTCCAGGCGTTCGTGCGTGGATTAAAAGATCCTTTAGGATCACGCGTGCGTTGTATGCGCCCTCCAAATATAGAACAAGCACTAGAATTTGTTCATGAAGAAACTAATACCATGTATCTGCAAAATCGTAACGACCGTTTGCCTGATAAAAGAATTAATAGCAATAACCAACCCGGTAATCATTTTAGAATGCCCTCTCAGCCATTTAATATGCCTGATCCAAGGCTTAATAATTATAGCATGCCAGGACCTGCACGATTCCTATTTCCAGTTCAACAACCTCCTCAGGGGAAACCGATTTATTTTCAATCTCGCCAGTTTGGTCCGACCCGAACTCAGCAAGTGTTCAGGGCACCCCCACCAAATTATAACCGTCAGAATAACCCAGTTCAAGTAGTTCAGCAGAATTCTCCTAACCAGCCTAGCGGGTCAGCGCAACCAAGCCCAATGAGTGGGGTTAGTCATTTCGTGAACAGACAATTACCACCTACTAACGCTTTATCTAGGCATGATTGGTACAAATCAGGCAATCCTCCTCCCAATAATTATTTCAAAACTCGGGAGATGCATTTTAGTGATTGTTTTATGGATCCTTCGTTTAATGATTTCATTACCGAATATGACGGAACTTATTACCATTATTATGAGTATCCAGAAAATGTGTACTATGAATATCAACCATCCCCTCAGGAATATGTAGAACATCCCCAGCAGTCCGGAAGCATAAAAGAGGACGCCAAAGAATCCAAGGAGCCGGATTTTCAGAAAACTCAGAAATCCGACAAATTAAAATAGAAATAAATCTCCAAACTCAACGGTACCTTCCATACGTTCAAATTGCGTCACCTCCACTTAAACTTTTAATAGATACAGGTGCAAATCTCTCGATAGAACATCACTGCAACAAGTTGAAAGCATACGGGATTTAGGAGTAATGCTTAGTAGTGACCTTTCGTTTGCCACACACATTGATAACATAATTAAAAAAGCCATGAAAATGGTAGGATTCATCAATAGAGTTGGCAAAGAATTTAGGGGAACCTCGGCTCTGAAAGTGTTATACAGCTCCTTAGTGCGCAGTCTAGTAGAATACGCATCTCCCGTCTGGAGCCCGACCTATAACACTCACATAGATCGTATTGAACGCGTTCAAAAACAATTTACTAGGTGCTTGCGATTTAGGGACCACAAATGCCCTTACAGAGCCGATTACGAAGAACGACTAAGTTACTTCAAACTAGACTCACTGAAAAAAAGAAGGGTTCTAAATGATCTGTTGACACTTCATAAAACTGTAAACGGGACATCTTCAACGCCAGACCTACTTAGCAAAGTCAGATTGGACGTACCTCGTCATTCTCACCTCCGGTGCAAGCGCACCATTAATACGTTTGCTACTAAGGCATGTCGCACAAACCTAGGCCGGCATGCTCCCCTAAACAGAATGCTGACTCTCTATAATAAGGCCTGTGCTATCGATAGCAGCATCGATATATTCTTCGATAGTCTGCCAAAATTTAAAAACAAAATCATTAAAATTGACCTGTGATCAGCCGCCTACATCTATTTCTTCTACTGCTATGTATATTTTCAAATCGTATTTTACAATCATATAGTAACTATTGTAATTTAACAATCTAATAATACTTATTTAATTTAATTGAACTAATTGTTAATAGTGTAATTTAATCTAGTTATTAATTTTATAATGTTTAAAATGTAATTCAATTGTTTAATAATTTTATTTAATAATAATATTGTGATCTCAATCCAATTTCATTTAATTCAGGACATCTATTAATGATTTTTTTTATTTTTTTGTCCATGTTTGTTCATTTTAAATACTTGTTACCTTAATTAAATTAGACCTACTGTGACAATGATGTGCATGCCTGTAAGTGACTTGTTTACAGAGGATCTTCTCAAAAATTTTGTTTCCAACATTGATTTGTAAATAAGTCGTTGGTGTGCCTATGTTAAATAAATAAATAAATAAAAATCAGTCATTCCTGTGTCCTAATGCTGTTGAAAAATACTTCAGTGATTTTCCATTAAATTATTCTCCATTCGAAGTGCATAGTGTTCACGCTAAAACTAGAAACGACTATTCAATTACTTTACCAATTTTTAATGAATTTAATGATTCAAGCACAGTTTCATTTGATATCTATAAGTTCCACGATTTCTTTGATGGACTTATTGGTACCGATTTGCTAGAACAATAGGAAGCTACAATAGGTTATAAAAATAAGTTATTTACAACTAAGTTCGCTTCAAACCCTATTAGAATCTATGATTCACGTAATACTAATTTATATGAGAATATTATTCCAGCAGGTACATCTAAGTTACTAAAGATTCCGATTAACGTTCGCGATGGAGACGCTTATATTCCTGAACAATCTATTTCAAACTGTATCGTACGTGAATGCCTCACTACGGTTAAGCAGAATAGGGGTATATTAGAAGTACAGAATCCTAGTAGAAATGACATAATCTTTTCAATGGATCGTGCAATGCCTGCAGAAGTTCATAATGTCGAGTGCACGCGCACTAAACAACAAAAGGAACGCGCAAAAGACGTGATATCGCGCCTTCGTACTGACCATTTAAATGAAGAAGAACGCATTAATCTTGAATCGTTGTGCTCGCAATATGCAGACGTTTTTTATATTGAAGGTGAACAATTAACATTCACAAATAAAATTAAACATTCAGTTAAAACCACAGATGAGGCTCCAGTCTATACAAAGAGTTATAGATATCCATATATTCATAGACAGGAAGTACAAGATCAGATAGGTAAAATGTTAGACCAAGGTATAATTAGGCCTTCCAATTCTGCTTGGAGTTCTCCTATTTGGGTCGTAGCTAAAAAAGCTGATGCATCAGGAAAGGCGAAGTGGCGTATTGTAGTAGATTTCAGGAAACTTAATGAGAAAACCATAGATGACAAATACCCTATCCCCAATATAACTGATGTCTTAGACAAATTAGGTAACTGCCAGTATTTTACTACACTAGACCTAGCTAGTGGATTTTACCAGGTAGAGATGGACCCCAAGGATATCACAAAAACAGCATTTAATGTAGAACATGGGCATTTCGAGTTTCTGAGAATGCCCATGGGACTTAAAAATAGTCCATCCACCTTTCAAAGAGTAATGGACAACGTGTTGCGCGAACTCCAAATTACTATTTGTCTAGTATATCTAGATGACATAATAGTTTTTAGTACATCATTGCAAGAGCACATAGTTAACCTAGAAAAAGTTTTTAAAAGATTACGCGAGTCTAATTTTAAAATACAAATGGATAAATCTGAGTTCCTTAAATTGGAAACAGCATATCTAGGGCATATTATAGGCAAAGATGGGATAAAACCTAACCCAGACAAAATCTCAGCAATACAAAATTACCCTTTACCAAAAACCCCTACCGAAATTAAAAGGTTTTTAGGACTTCTTGGTTATTATAGAAAATTTATCCCTGATTTTGCTAAAATAACCAAACCTTTGACTCAAAGCTTAAAGAAAGGCTCAAAAATTACACTTGATCAAAATTATGTCGAATGCTTTGAAAAAGGTAAGACCCTTCTGCCCCCCTAGACAAAAAACTTTTCTGTAGCGTTAACGTCAGACGCTCACGACAAAATGTATGGGAATGACATTAGGTGATGACGTTTCGTTTCCACACCTAATGTCATTCCCATACATTTTGTCGTCAGCGTCTGACGTTAACGCTACAGAAATGTGTTTTGTCTAGGCCCCCTGGTCAATGATCCCATTCTTCAATACCCTGATTTTAAAAAAGAATTTATTCTCACCACGGACGCTTCAAATTTGGCAATTGGAGCAGTACTTTCACAAGGCACTATTGGATCTGATAAACCAATAGCTTATGCCTCGCGCACGCTAAACTCTAGTGTAATAAACTATAGCACTATTGAAAAAGAATTATTGGCTATAGTCTGGGCAACCAAATATTTTAGGCCATATTTATTCGGACGTAAATTTAAAATAGTGACTGACCATCGCCCTTTGCAATGGGTGATGAATATTAAAGAACCGAATTCCCGTTTAACCCGTTGGAGATTACGGTTAAGCGAATTTGAGTTCACAGTTGTCTATAAGCAAGGAAAACATAATACTAATGCAGATGCTTTGTCACGAATAGAAATTCATAATAAAGAAGCTAGTTCGATAGTAGTTAACACTTCACAAGGTGCACCTTCAGACTCAGATTCTAGAACTGAAAGCGCGGACTCTAGGACTTTAAGCGCCCATAGTGATTTAGAAAGTCCTATATTAGAAATCCCTATTTCCGACGACCCCCTTAATAAGTTTAATAAGCAAATATATCTTAATGTTGTTGGAGACATAAAAAGTAGGCCTAGTGTTTCTAAACCATTCGAAACACATACTAAAACTGTAATACAAATTTCAAAATCTAATTTAGAACAAGACGTTATTAGCGCTATTAAAGAACACGTTAATCCAAAAGTAAAAACAGGTGTGTTTATTAATCCTACATTAGAAATGTATAATATAATACCTATCATTCAAAAATATTTTAAGAACTCTGCAATGAAATTAGTACTTACCAAAACTGAAGTAGAAAATGTTAAAGATTATCTTAAGCAACAAGAAATTATAAAGAAATATCATGAAGGTAAAACCAATCATAGAGGCATTAACGAGTGTTATCTAGCATTATCACGTAGATGCTATTGGCCAAATATGAAAGAGCATGTAACGAAGTATATCAATGAATGTCAAATATGCGGGCAAGCTAAATATGATCGCAATCCAGTTAGACCAAAGTTACAAATTGTACCTCCACCTACAAAGCCTTTTGAGGTTGTACATTTAGATCTGCTTAGTATTGAAACGAATAAGTATCTTATAATAGTAGATGCATTCTCTAAGTATGGTCAAGCATACTTCTTGAAAGATGCTACAGCTATTAGTGTCGTTCAAGCTTTACTAAAGTTTTCCACTCATCACGGAGTGCCTTTAACTATTGTAACAGACAATGGTCCGGAATTCAACAATCAAATATTTTCTGAATTTACTAGATTGCACAAGGTACAACATCATAAAACCTGTCCTAATACACCCAATGAAAATGGAATGGTAGAACGGCTAAATTCTACTCTGTTAGAACATTTGCGTATATTAAAATTAGAACAGCGAGGAGAATCAATTACTAATCTTATAACTTATGCTATATTGGCATATAATAGCTCAATACATAGTTTTACAAAATGCAGGCCTATCGATATAATTACTGGTCATTTTGATCCCCGGGATCCTTTAGATATGAACCTATCGGAACATCTCTTACAACAATATATCCAGGAACACCGTAGACGAATGTCAAAAGTATACGATATTCTCAACGACACTTCACTTCATCGTCGCACTGAAATTATCGAAAACGTTAATAAGAATCGTGAATCTGAAAAAGATTACGAACCGGAGCAACAAGTTTTTATTAGGAATCCTTTATGCCACAGGCAAAACTTAGCAGCTCGATATACTCATGATACGGTATTAGCGGATTTGCCTATTCATATCTATACCAAAAAGAAAAGAGGCACCGTACCTAAATCGCGCCTAAAACGGGTGCCTAATAGTGCTCGTTTGTTACAGGACACTGCAAATACTACTCGTCCTGACCCTGGCCCTGGCCCGAGCAGACGAGATAACGCTAGACAGTCTTAACGATGGACCAGGTATTTTGCCCTTCAACCTAGGATCCACAAGAGTTATTTCACATTTCCACTCCTTTCTCCAGATTATAAACCTTGATGATATGCGCAATAGTTTAGAAACTGTTAACGAGCAATTGCAAAATCTTACGCCACAATTGAGTAATATATCACGATCTCTCTATGAACCCCACGTTAGCTATCTAGGTACTAAATTAGAAGAAATATCGGGACAGTTAGAAACACTTGAGGTAAAGCGTGTCAAAAGAGGTCTCATAGATGGTCTTGGTTCAGTAATAAAGAGCATTTCGGGTAATTTAGATTATACTGATGCATTAAAATACGATAATGCCATTACAATCTTAAAACAAAATGAAAATAATTTAGTTGCTGAAATTAATCACCAAATTAGTTTAAGTAAGCAGTGGGTTTCGCGTAGCTCAAATGTTACAGATAAAATAGTAGAAAACCAAGGTAAAATCGAGAAAATTATCAACTCTATTTTAGCTAGCAATGTTAGACATGAAAGAGATACCATTAAATATGCTCATTTGGCACAGTTACTTATGATATTAGGAGACAACATAGATAATCTGTCTAAAGAACTTGACAAATTACAAAATTTATTAGCATTTATTAGGGCTAGAAGTATTCATAATTCTATATTGAACTATGCTATGTTTAAGGATATGATGAATAGATTAGGCATGTTATATAGTAAGGATCAACTTCTAGATATTAGTTTTAGAGAATACTTTGATATAATTAGACTAGGATATTATTATAATGGGAATAAAATAGTGATAGTTGTAAAATTTCCGATACTTTATCCTACTAACTTTATCCTATATAAACTATCCCTGGCCCCTAATTATGACAATAAGGTCCTGATTCCAACTTCTCCTTTCATAGCGGTTCACGAAAAAGATCTATTGTACATGGAGACAGAATGTCCGAAGTATAGCCACGGTCACCTTTGCGAGGACAACTTAAGTCACCACCATGGCAAACAATCAGACTGTATCCAGCAGCTTATATTACACCAGAAAATTAATGAGTCCTGTCAATTCACATCTGTCATCTTGTCTTCTGAAGCTATGGAGCAGCTAGACGATCAACACTACATTGTAAGCTTTCCTAGACCTACGAAAGTTCGGTTAACTTGTTCTGAAGATAACTACAGAATGCTGAAAGGGAGCTACTTATCCATCATACCCAAAGGATGCGTGCTAAGAACTACATCATTTACTGCAAGCAATCGTCATGATCAAACCAAGGGAAAGATATTGAAAATCATGGACTTACCAATTATAAAGGAAAATTCGTATAATGTACCAATGAAAACTATAAAACTAGATACCACTGACCTTGGCAGTCTACATTCAAGTAACTCTGAAATCGCTCTACAAGAACCTGTAACGCTAAAGTCGCTGAACACTGAAGCCATATACCACACTACTATACCGGTATACATACTATTATCCGGTGCATGTGTACTCATTATCATCATTATACTTCGACGCCGTAGATTGAAGCAACTACAGAAAGCCACAGATGGAATCGATATCAAAGCTAAGGATAAGGAGGCCTGCAACCCTGAGATTGAACCAGCTTCGCCATCGACACTATTTTCGATTAGAGTTTTCAAATAGTTGCCGATCTCGTGGAGGGAGATGTTATGTCGCCACTTGCGACCACCCATATTCTGTTATGTCGCCACTTGCGACCACCCAAAATGACACGCCGCATTCCGCTGTGCACCGTGAGATTCGCCTTCTCAGCAATCTGTCGGCGTGGGATCGAAGACTGTGCAATGGCAGCGATTTGTGTTAATTTAGTGTTAAGTGATTCACTCTTGTTTCTGACATCGAACAATTGTCGCGCATCTTAGATTTACCGATCTAATTGTAATAATTGCATTAATTATATTCATTAAGTAAATTATATCGGTTTTATTTGTATCCTCGACCGCAGCCGAACGTAATTAGGCTAATTGTGTTTTTGTTTTTAATTCTAATTACGTTGTTGATATATATTTTATTTTATTTTTGACATTTTATCTATATTATTGATTATTATTATTGTGCTACTCTGTATTCGACACAAATGTATTTTGTTAAGAATAAATGACTAATGACTTGTATAAGTGCGATTGTTCGTGGTTTTACCTCCAGAGCCCTGAGTAGGCTTGCCGTGGCAGTTTGGCTATGCTGAAGGTTCGTCTGGATAATCTGGATGGTGTTGAGTGTGGGGGTGTCGGGTGTGGGCGCCGTCGGCGGTGGTGTGGGGTTAGGAGGAGGATCGGATAGTCTTCCCCCCCCTCCTCCATTCCGGGCCAGTTGTCGCGGCACGGCGAGGATGCGAGCAGCTGCGACGTCCACCCGGGTGATGTTGGTAGTTCAGAGTCAGTCTCCGCATCGGCCATCGCTGCTCTCGCCATTTCATCCTCCAGTCGTGCCATGTCACGGTCGTCAGTTTGGGTCATTTGAGTCTGTGCTTTTAATCAGAGGCGCTGTAAAAGCAGCCTGTCGCGCTGAAGGCGCGTTTTCAATAAGTAGTTGGTTGCCCCCTCCCAGAATACGATAGGGGCTGTCCGACGAGTCGGCATGGGATTCGGGGGGCTTGGTCGGGACCCACCTGGGTACATTCTTTAACTTCCTGCTGCATGAAAAAGGGGTTTTTGGTTGTTGGGCTTTTTTGGAATCGAGGTTGCCCCTCCTCTGGACCGACGGGAGTGCGGGAGACGGAAGGATTGCAGTTTGAAGTGGGTCAGACAAAGGAAATAGGTTACTGGGTTAACCCTAGGCCTAAGGATTTAGCTTTCGGGAAACTTCTCTTGTCCGGAGTCTCGTTCGAGACACTCCGGCCGAGGGATCGACCCCCGAGTAGTCAGGTGGCGGTCCCCCGGCCGAAGCTGGGCTATCCGCAACCCACCCACCCGCTCGGTAGCATGAGAAGAAATGCCTGGCAGATCGTGCCGTCCCACCACGTGGGTACATTTACCCTCGCGTCAGGACGGCTCAGCTGAGCCCCGAGGCCGCTCATGTATAATGTAGCACCCTCAGCGGCCTAGGCAAGGTACAATGTTAGTAAAGCGGCGCTAGCGGGCTCCGCTTGATTTTTGTTACCGCGCAATTAAAATCAAGAGGAGTTTGCACTTTTAGGTGTGCGCGGGGGTGTGAGAAGAGTGCGCGGGGAGATCAGTCCGCGCTGGCAGTGCAACACAGCACGCGCGCGCGAGCTGACATCGCGGCGGCAAGCCCCGGGGCCAGGTTGGGCACCGGGCCAAACGCCGCGGGGCATACGGGCACGGCGTGCCGCCGATCCGACGTAGGCGCAACGCGCGCACGCACCGATGACGACGGTGAGCCAGTTCCTCTCGTCGTGCTCGACTTGACGGTGGGGCTCGAGCTCTTCTGCGTCGTAGACTTTATCGAAGATGACATCGACAGAGCGGCTGGGTCTGCTCCTCTTCTTGACCCGACCGGCGACAAACCGGACGAACGCGTCCCCGATATTCGGGAGCGACATCGCCCGGTTCAACGTCGGGCTCTCTTCTTCTGCTTCCAGTTACTTGGCCGCGAGCGCCTGGCTTCGGCATCGTTCACAGTCAACCACGATAGCGGCGGTGTATATGTCGCAGCCAAATAGCTTAATCTGCCGTTTCATTAAAAGTTAAGTGACACCTTTGTTTCAATATAGTTTTATGACTTGCTCGTGTTACTTATGTCGCTTATTAATCGGCGACGGGTTCCTTACCATTACCCGAAAAAACGCGTTTCTTGTATGGAGCCCCCTTAAAGTTTTATGTTTTGCTATCGGCAATATAAATACACACTGAAAATTTTAACTACCTATTACGGTTCTTGAGATACAGACCGACGGACGGACAGCGGTGGCTTAGTAATAGGGTCCCGTTGGTCACCCTTCGGGTGCGGAACCCTAGAAATGTCCATTGTTGTCGCTAGTAGTTGTCTGTAGATTTGGTATTTGCCTGTTTACAACGTGTGTTGTTACAACGTGTTTTCTACTTAAGTGATTTGTATTTTTTTTATCATCATCATCATCATCATATCAGCCGAAAGACATCCACTGCTGGACATAGGCCTCCCCCAAGTGTCGCCACAACAACCGGTCCTGTGCGTCTCGCATCCATCGGTTACCCGCGACCCTCACCAGGTCATCGGTCCACCTTGTGGGAGGCCTTCCAACGCTGCATCTTCCGGTACGCGGTCGCCACTCCAAAACTTTTCGGCCCCATCGACCATCTGTTCTGCGAGCAATGTGCCCTGCCCACTGCCACTTCAATTTGGCGATGCTTCGGGCTATGTCGATACCTTGGTTCTCTTGCAGATATCATCATTCCTGATTCGATCACGCAAGGAAACTCCGAGCATTGCCCTCTCCATTAACCTTTGGGTGACTTTAAGCCTTCTGATGAGGCCCATTGTGAGCGACCACGTTTCGATTCCATAGGTCATCACTGGCAACACGCACTGGTCATAGACTTTCGTCTTGAGACACTGTGGTATGTGATACCGCACAACTTCCCGAACGCCGCCCAGCCGAGTCGAAATCGACGGTTGACCTCCTTCTCGAAGTTAGCCCTACCTAGCTGGATCGTTTGTCCCAGGTAGAAGTACTCATCAACAACTTCGAGTGCAGAGCCTCCAATCTTGATAGGAGTGGGTGCTACATGGGTATATGTCCATGTTTATTTTAAGACCCACTCTTTCGGAAGCTCTACTGAGGTCATCGAGCATTGTACTGAGGTCCTCCGTGGTCTCAGCCATGACGACTATATCGTCGGCAAATCGAAGATGAGTGATGTACTCGCCATTGACATTAATGCCTAGCCTTTTCCAGTCCAAAACCTTGAAGACGTCCTCCATTGCGGCCGTGAACAGTTTCGGAGAAATTACGTCTCCCCGCCTCACACCCCGCTGCAGGACGATAGGTTCTGATGTCAGTTTCTGAAGGGCCTTAAGGACTGGTTTTCCACCCGCCTTCAGGAGTTCGGCCGTAATTCCGTCCTCACCCAACGCCTTGTTGTTTTTAAGCTGCTTCAGAGCCATCCTAATCTCATACAGGCTGACGTCCGGGATGTCTTCGGTATAATGTCGGGTCAATCTAGCTCTTGGGTCGTTCGCTAGATTTGCTGCGGGTTTGGTCATTGACGTGTATAACTGTCCATAGACTGTCTCGATCTCCCTCAGAAGCTCCGATTTGGCGGATATGGTTCTGCCATCGTCGGTCTTCAGTTTTGAGAGCTGGCTCTGCCCAATAGACAAATCTCTTGCAAAGACCTTGGAGCCCTTATTCCGCTCTATCGCGTCTTTAATCTTTTCAGTATTAAAGCGGCGGAGTTCGCTTTCCAAGGACTTGGACATCCGTCTATTGAGCTGCCGGTATTTGCACGCATCGTCTGAAGACTGCAGAATCATTTCCTGCCTCTCCTTCATGAGCTTGAGAGTAGGAACAAAGAGCCTCTTGGTCTTATCTGTACGGCGAGTCTTGAAGAACTTAGACCCGACCGTATGAACAGTTTCCACGAACCCATCGTTGTATTCGTCCACTGAGCTCCCTAGGCACTCGAAACGATTTTGAAGTTCGAGCTGAAAGCTTTCGGAGTTTTGGATCTGGATCTGTGCTGGACGTAGCGTAGACTTTATCAGTCGAGACCTTTCCAGCTTGATATTTAGATTCAATGTGCCTCTTACCATGCGGTGATCACTTCCGGTTTTCACCGCGTTGATCACAGAGACATCATTGAATATCTGCTTCTTCATCGACATAATGAAGTCAATCTCATTTTTAGTTGCACCGTCGGGGCTCTGCCAGGTCCACCTCCCGTGCTCACGTTTTCTGAAGAAGGAGTCAGTCATCATATAGAGGCCCTCCGCTCCATAAAACTGGCCAGTAGGTGATCCCGGTGGTTCCGACGTCCATATCCAAATTGCCCCACTCGCAGCTCGTCATCGTCACGTTTGCCCAGTTTTGCGTGGAAGTCCCCCATGACCACGGTGAAATGAGTTTTATGACCATGCATGGCTCTGGATATATATCCTCATACATGGTCTCTATTTCGTCGTCGGGGTGTGTTGAGGTTGGGGCGTAAACCTGTACGACCTTCAACGAATGTCTTGACGATATTCTGAGTATAAGGTACGCCACCCTGGTCGACACGCTCTCGATCCTCACCACATTGGACACGAGGGACCTGTGGACGGAAAACCCGACACCAACCTGGGACTTCTGGTCACCCTCCCGGAAATAGAACTGGTTGCCGGATTTGAGAATTGTCGTGTCCTCCCCTTCTCTTCGGACTTCAGACAATCCCACAACACTCCATCGCAACCTGCTCAATTCCTCCTCAAGTTCGGTGATCTTCTCGTCGGTCCGGAGTGTTCTAGTGTTTAATGTCGCCAGGTCCAGTCGTCGGAGTTTTTTACGGTAGCCGTATCCACTCCGGGAATTCTTAGCACCCCTTGCATCGTCATAACCTTGACCGCTACCGGAGTCAAGGGTAGACGCGCTGCCGGGCACTAGGGGCCATTTTTTTGTTGTGCTTGTCATTTGGTGGGGGTTTGCCCTAATCGCCACGCTTGGCAGGCGGGTTGGCGATCGCAGTGTAGCTGTTGCAATGTACCTACAGAGAATGCTGCTGCCCATTCTCTGGTGAGTCCCTTAGTCGCCTCATACGACACCCACAGGAAGTGATGGGATATTTTTTATAACTTTATAAAATACTGGTATTACCTACCTCACTTTTTCCCGCGTCCTCTGTGTTTGTACGAGTGAACTTTTAGATTCGCTTGTGCAAGCACAGTGGGACCCGCATCGTCTGCCGCCCAGTGCGTTGATGTCGCAGCCAACTAGTTTAATCAGACGTTGCATTAAAAGCCTAGTCTTTTCATTTATCTGCGCCGTTTAATCAGCGATATTTATGTGACATGAGCAAGTCATTAAAACGATATTGAAACAAAGATGTCACTTAGGTCGCTAAAAATCGGTGCTGTTAAATGAAAAGGCTAGGCTTTAATTAAAACGGCTGATTAAGCTAGTTGGCTGTGACATATACATTGGGTTTGGCCACCCTGTAAATACAAATGTGAACTGAATAAAAAGCTTCTATAATTACATCAACTTTTTGAACTAGGGGCCTCATTCAGCTTTGTCGCCCCGGGCCTCTGACGTACTTAGCCCGCCACTGGTGGACTCTGTCCACGATCAAGTGCCTCCGTCCAAGAGTTGAGGGCACTGAGCAGTACTTGATCCATAAATTGTAACACGTCCGTTTGATTAACTTTGAGCAGCTGTTCCGGGATGACATACCAACGTCTATCGTTTTATCAACATCTACTAATAATGGAGTACCCGGGGAATTTGACCTCGAAATCCAATTACTGTGAACGTATCAATTTAAAACGTTCTGAATTGTGTTTAACAGGCAAAATATTTACCCATTTATTTGTTTTTTATTATTTTTTTACTAGATCACGAAAGAAAGAAGGTGAATAAGACCTATGTTTTCTGAAAGCTTATTAAAGGAGCATCATTTTTGTTTTGGAGCCAAAAAAGTTCCTACATGGAAAAATATCGATCATTCAAAAATAAACAATTATAGACGTCACAATAGAAAGCGTTGCGTCGTATAATAAAACTGCGTCCCTACCATGACGTGTTAAAGCGTGAGTAGTTCGAGCGAGAAGGAGAGATGGAGCTATATAGGGTGTATGTTGCTGATCTCGTTTTAAAGCTTGCTGTAAGACCAGAAACATGTCGAAATATTTCCCGAGCTGGAATTGTGAGCGGTGAAGATTCACAAATTCCAGGAGACCAAAAACATGTCTAAGTATTTCCGGGACTGGAATTGTGTGCGGTAAAGACTCTAAAACTACCGGGATACCAGAATCATGGATATTTAACATCAGGCTATGATCCTTAGGAGTCGAGCAAAAAACAAAGCTTGAAAGAACACTAAGCCATGAAGAAGAAATGGCGTAGGCGGGTGAAACCGCGGCATACAGCTAAGAACTATGTATTTTAACTTGCCCATTTATAATGTTAGTAGGATTATACATTGCGTATAAGTAATATATATTTGGAGGTAGCGGTACAGAGAGTAAAGTCCCGCAAACCTCCATGGAAAAGGGAGGATCCTCCGACCAGACGGTTGTTTGTGTCTGGTGGGCAACTGCCCGAGAGTTGATATTCGGGCTTTTGCATGTGTTCTAATCGCACAGTAAACTTTGATATCGCGATTTAGGATTTTGTAGTTAGTTCGCAGCTTGTCCAGACAGATGACGCTGCGAGTCTCATTTGTTGTGATGTTGATTCTGCTACGTTGACTCTTGTGGCGGCATGAATGCCGCCACATCACTCCCCTCCGGAGACCGGAGGTCGATAGTGGATGAGTCGTCCATACATCTTGAGATGCTTGCCAGGCCAGTGGAAGGTTGGTTCCAGTGAGTCGGAACCGGAAGTCACAGAGTTCTCGGTGAGTCGGAACTGTCTGCGTCGCAGAGTTCACGGTGAGTCGGAACTGTCTGCGGCGCCCCGATGCTGCTGCTGGCGTGACTGCTGGCGTCGACCAGTAGAGGTTCTTCAAGGCTCTTCATGTGACTGGCCGAAGGTGCAGTGTGCTTGCCAAGGTGGGTCGGAGCTGTGCGACGTGCTGACGTGACTGCTGGCGTCGACCAGGAGAGGTTTTTCAAGGCTCTTCATGTGACTGGCCGAAAGTGCAGTGTGCTTGCCAAGGTCGCTGATGAGGTTGATGATAGAGGCTGAGGATGCTGACCAGGAATACGAGTCTGCTGCATGCTGGTAGTCAGGATACCCGTAGAAGCCGTGGGTACTGGCTGGCTGTATGACTCGCTGCTCGAGAGCTTGAGGTCACGATGAGGAGAAGTGATGATGACGTCATGATGAAGTAGCTGCACGAAGGCTGCGCTGACGTTCAATGTCGAGGGTCACCAGTTTGGAGGTAGCGGAACAGAGAGTAAAGTCCCACATACCTCCACTGGAAAGAGAGGATCCTCCGACCAGACGGTTGTTTGTGTCTGGTGGGCAACTGCCCGTGAGTTGATATTCGGGCTTTTGCATGTGTTCTAATCGCACGGTAAACTTTGATATCGCGATTTAGGATTTTGTAGTTAGTTCGCAGCTTGTCCAGATAGATGGCGCTGCGAGTCTCATTTGTTGTGATGTTGATTCTGCTACGTTGACTCTTGTGGCGGCATGAATGCCGCCACAATTCCATATTTTGTGCTTAAGGGACGTTACTAATTTTACACGAAACACCATTAATAAATCGCTACATATAACGCCATCTACTTTTTTATTTTTAAGGATGGGAAATCATCAAATGACCCCTTCCGCTCTGGGTGGAGCGGCAGGGAGTGTCAGACTTTTACTGACTAAAACCCAACCATGCTCCTCCTAGTGCCTTTTACGTCCCAGGGCCGCGGTAACTCTTTCGAACAAAATCCGCAACCTCGGCACGCACCGGCCCTAACGGGCCCCTACTCCCACGCTGACATCTCTTTGAGGCGCACGTGGAACACAACGCGCCGTCGGCCTGGGAGACCCAGGCCGACAGCTTTGATCGGACGGCGAGCCACCCAACGCTCGCCGTCCGCAGACCCGCACCTACGGTGGCCGGGAATCGCCCAGCGACTCCCGACGCCCGGTGCGTCTCCCTATCACGCCATCTACTTGAATGATCTTTTTGAATGGGTTTACATTATACCTTATTAATAATGCAATACAACGGTGTTATAATAATTCACAGTGATTTGATTCCTAGTTTTTCATACTTCATGTTCTAAAGGCACTCCACAATTCAATATTTCACAAAGTATATTCTTCTTCCTAGCGATTTCTCTATCTAGGCCTAGAAATTGCAATATTATTTTATAAAACGGAGCACAAATAATCATGAAAGGGATCATAAACGATACTACAAATCCTCTACACATCTGTTTCTCAGAATGAGTTAGGCTAACATTGTTTCGACTACATCTCAGCATGTCGAAAAATATACATTCTGCTTCGTAACATAGATCCTGCAATATGTTTAAAGTCAACGCATCCGTATTATTCTCTATGCATTGGATCATCACATCTCTGTGATTTTCAAAGGTACTCGCTAATGTCTTGTCACTCTTTAATTTGTGAGTAAAAATTTTTACCACGTTCCGCCGACTGCTCTTAAATGTCACATCAATTAATAACAATCGAGAATTTTCACAAAGATTTTCGTTTTTCAAACAATCACAAATGTATTCTACTGCAAAGAATTCAGCGAATGTTCTGTCTGTGAATATGGGGACTCCGTTTTCTACGCGATCTATGAGGCCATCGGTATCTTTTCCCTTTTCCACGTCTTGTGTCATCGCTTTTATTTCTTCCAAATCTTTCTCAGTAAACAATTCGTTGGTATGTTCATTGAAAATGGAATAAGCGGCCATTTTTTTATGCATTAAAATAGAACCTGTAACTTCTTTTTTGTAAGCCTTCTTTTTTCGAGGTTTACTGATTGTCGATCCGTTTTCCTCTTGATAGTTTCTTTCAATTTTTTTTTCCAAAATGTTTTCGTAAACGGTGTAATGGTTGACATCTAGATCCCATTGCTCAGTATTTTTTATATAATGGACAACTTTAACAGATAAAAAGTACAGCATAAAAGGAGTCACATCACACTGTGCACGATTTACTGGACAACGATAGGAGATTTTGGTGCATTTCGTGCAGCTACCGGCGCAGTAGCAACAGGCGCAGCAGTCGCAGTCATCTTTGAAACGATAAGGAGTTTTGAGATATATGTCACGATGATAATTTTTCTCATGTCTCCATAACGGAAAATGTCCGTGCTTAATTTTGTAACTCAAATAAAGGGCTGCGTTTTCAATTACCCCATAAAGTGACCCTTGTATAGAATCTGCTACTGGTTCATCACACACTGACAACACGTGCTCAAATAATTTCTTGACATAATCGAGTTGTAGCTCGTTCAGTTCCTCTACTTTCAAATGTGATTCCCAAAAAAGCCCCAAACTTTTTTCCATATCCGTTTCTGTTAAGTTTTCTATTTCATAAGATAAGTTCTCCAGTGCAAACTCTTTCTCTAAGTACGTTTTTACTTCGTTGTACGGCCTACTTGTGATCCACATTTTATGCTTCCGAGGTCCATTACTTAAAGTTTTAAGGCATTTCATGACCACATCATTATGATCAGGCCAGATTTCGTTAAAACCATCAAATAGGAATATTATATCTCTCTCATTATAATAATGTAGAAACAAATTCAACTCGAACTCAATCTGAGAGCCTGCTGTACAACTTTTCAGGTACACAACATCGTCTTTTTCACCCAGTGTAAATAAATCTCCTTTGCCACGTTCATTGCGCAGTATCACTTGACACATGAACTTTAAAGTCTCTAATAAGTCGATAGCTGTTACGTTCCACTCTTCGAATTTATCCGTGTATTCCAATAAATTTACCCTGATGATCCAAAGCTCTGGGTTCCTTGTTTGAATCGATAAGTGAGTGAGTAATGTCGACTTGCCCATATCGGACTTAGCTGTTAGAAGTACAATATCATCTTTTATAACGTTAAGAGTGTTTAAGAGTATATTTCGATCTGAACGAAACTCAGTAACATTCGGATCGAAAGATAGATATTCAGACGCGTGACCTACAAGTCTATCAATCCAAAAGTGTTTTATTTCATCATATTTACTTTCTACGATTAGTTTCCCTACTGTAATTGTTTTTTTATTGATTATTTTATGCAGAATATCTCCTTTTACATACTTTTTTGATTCATCGTTGATAATGTCCGCTAAATTAACTTTTTTGTCTTGGAATATGACTGTGGCAGTTTCCAAAATGTTCAATTGTGATTCTTTACTCATATCAATGAGTCTATTTTTTTCGTCGTGAACTTCCCTGTGCTCCTCGTCCTCGCCAACTGGGAAAGATTTCTTTAAGTATTGAGATGAATTATTATTGTTGGAAATTAAAATACGTTTTCGGTTTCTAACTACTTCTCCAATGTCTTCAAAATTTTCATTTTCAGGTATTTCATCACAAACTATAATTACAACGTAATCTTCCTTGGTATTCAACTCTTCACATAACGCATAGCGATTTTCATGTCTAGCAATTTGTTCCAAATCCAACACGACGTGGTCTTCGTTATCCATATGCTGCAACACTTTGACTACAGTCAATACACTATTCTCTGTAGTGATTACAGTACTCGAGTGATGATCCTGTAAGTTCAAGGAGTTCACTGCGTCGTCAGTGAATTCATAACTATCGTTTATTTTGCTCTTGTATTTAATGTTGAGTGAACTCATCCATGGACTTTTGAAAATAGCTTTAAATGCATTATCCAACAAGTCATCCTTTTTTGTAAAATAATAAGGCCGTTTCACCTCTTTCCACCAATCTACAAACATTCTAATAAATGTCAAAATCACTGGGTGCGGTTCAATGGGAAAGGGGTTTTTATAAGCCCGGGGATGTTTGTCTATATGTTCTTTTAAAATGTCTTCCAAATCCTTCTCGCTGGCTTGTCTATCGAAGACTAGCAGACTGTTTACGAAAGCATTAAACTCGCTTTCATTCCAATCTTTATTTTTTTTACGCATATTTTTAATGTTTCTTTCTTTCCCCTTTTTACTCAGTTTTCTGACGAATCCACGCGTTCCAATGATATCATTCAGTTTGGACCAATAATTATTATCAGTTACAAGGTCTGTTTTCAAGGTAAACTCTTCATTTGTGTACAAAATGGGGTACCATTCAAATTCGTCAAATTTGTACCCAAATAGCCCGTCTTCTTTTATCTTCTCGTAAGCGCTGAACCTTTTTTCTAATTTTTTTGAGGGCTTTTTACCATTAATTTTATGTTTTAATTGTATGCAAATAACGGTAGGTTTACGTTTTTCATCTTTCCATATTATAATAACACAAATGTCATCAAGCGGACATGCTGCCGCCACATTTGTAGCTAGCCGAAAGTCTTTGACATCGTCGTCGTATTTTAAATTGAGCCAAATTAAGGCTGAAAGTTTAATTTCATAGTCAAATCCGCAATGTCCACCCGGTGCGTGTGCTTTAGTGTAATTTTTACGTTCATTTTCCGAAGGATCGTTTGCGTTTTGGGAAACTGAAAGTTCCATTTTTTTTTTTTTTGTGAAGTTGAAGGACTGCTTGTTTCTTTTGTTTTTGTACTTGGAGGATTCACGACTATAATAAACTCCTTTACTTAGTAAGATGTACCCCAATGAGCTCAGAGGCAGGCGGCACTCACAGGAACGTACCAAACTAGAACCGTGAAGCACCGCTGACGTCGCACTTGTGTCTCTTCAGCGGCCGGCACTCTAAACCCGACCTGAAACTGATGGAAACAACACTTACTTGACTCACTAAATAAATTGCACCGTCCCGATTTTTTGGGATAGATGCCAGTATACACTATCTTAACTGTACATCCACCCCTAACAGACGTCGTAAGGCCGCAATATTGTCGAGGGTGTGACGGTACATGAAAATATATGACAAGTTAAAGACAAAGATCTACAAGCCTATCAGTCCTTACGACCCTAAGCCCTACAGCCCTAACCTACCATACACCTAGTATAATAAACAAATATATTTATAAGTTCAGGATGTCTGCACCATGCGACATAAGGTTACAGACGGATAGAGTAGACAGGAATACCAGGTTCGGGAAGGGTACACTCACTGTCAGTCCCGCAGACTCACAAGACTGATCAGAGATGGCTAATGGTGTTTTGGCCACAGTGAGGGGTTATGAGACAAGAATATAAAATTCATGAAATTTGGCACACATGTAGTTCATATCCTGGAATTAGACATATGCTACTTTTTATCCCGGTAAGCGGCACGGATTAATGAAGACTGAGGAGGAAGTGGAAATTCAGAGCCGCTGCTGCCTTAGTAAAGTTACACGCCAGAATTAATGCCGGGTACATAAAGATAAAAGTTACTAGCGCCATCTAGTATCGAGTAGCAGAACTAGTAGAGTCAAGATCCTTCTAGACTTTTCTATACTAGAACATTCTAGTTTTCGATGTCTGGTTGGTCCGGACCGGTATGTACTCGAACTTTCTAGATGTTTCTATACTAGAAGGTTCTGGAATTATCTGCCTATATAAGGCCCGCATAGCCTGCGATCGAGTCAGTATTGAATTTGCGATACAAGCGACAACTTCGAGAGCGAACTTCGACTGCGAATTAAAGTGATCAGTAGTGTAATTGTGATTTATAATCAGTGAGTTTAAAGTTGTAATTAGTGTTGATTAATTTAAGTGTCATTTTGGTTATTTAATCGGCTGTTTTTATTGTAACGAACCCTAAGCTTGTAACAGTACTATAGATTCACAAGTACCAGGAGACCAGACACATCAAGTACCAGGAGACCTGAAACATTTCATTGTATTTTTTGGGCTGGTTAGGGTAGGTGCCTTACACTACAACTACACCTACTCTACACCTACCTACACATAGGTAGGTGTAGGGTAGGTGTTGGTAGGTGTAGAGTAGGTGTTGGGTAGGTGTAGGGTAAGTGTAAGGTAGGTGTTGGATAGGATAGGTAAAAAATGTACAATACAAATCAGGAAACCTTTCTATTTCCGATATTAACGCGGGCGAAGCCGCACACAAAACATTCACATTTATAATATTAGTAGGATTCACATCCTACTAATATTATAAAGGTGAAAGTTTGTATGTTTGTGTAACAATCAGGCAAAAACGGCTGAAGGGATTTGGATGAAATTTGGCACATGTGTGAGTACTATGTACCTCAAATTTAAACTATAATGATCATTTTGGGTAGGTCTTTGACTTGAATGTACTCTGGCGATTGGGGATGTCATGCTCGCTCAAAAGTCTGGCTGATGGTGGCGTATGCGTTGGATTATGTGGCTCCCTTAAAAATGGTCGAGCCGAATGGTGCTAGCGTATGCGTCATGTTCGTGAACGGGCGCCGTCAGCTGAGACTGGTCATCTCTCGGCTGCCGTGGTCTATTTTAATTATTTCTTTGAATTGTTTCTTCTTTACTCCGGACTCTTTTCTCCTGCACGTCTTTTACATCGTTCTCACGTATATGTATAATGTGTGCCAAATTTCATCCAAATCCCTTCTACCAGCTGCGGCTTCGCCCGCGTGAATATCGGAAATAGCAAGGTTTCTTGATTTGTATTGTAATTTTTTTACTCAGGAAACACCCACCCTACACCTACGCTACACCTCTACACCTACCTTACACATGTAGTTCATATCCTGGAATAAAAAATAGGCTACTTTTTATCACGGTAAGTGGCATGGATTAATGGAGATTGAGGAGGAAGTGGAAACTCAGAGCCGCTGCTGCCTTAGTACTTCAGATTCACAAGTACCAGGAGACCAGAAACATGTCAAAGTATTGCCGGTGCTGTGTAGGGTAGGTGAAGGGTAGGTGTCGGTTAGGTGTAGGGTAGGTATAGGGTAGGTGAAGGGTAGGTATAGGGTAGGTGAAGGGTAGGTGTAGGGTAGGTGTAGGATAGAAGGAGGATAGGTGTCGGGTAGGTGTAGGGTAGGAGGAGGGTAGGTGGAGGATAGGTCAGCCAGTTGACGGGAGGGAGCGAAGACGCGGGAGGCAGCTAGTTTAATAATAAATCAAATTTTAAAATGTATACCTACATATAGATAATTAACAATATTGTTAATTAAACTTGTTGAATTTTTAAAGTCTGCGTGAATGGCCAAATCTGAAACTATGAGGAATATCGAAAAAACACTGAAAGGAGTCTCGAGCCCGATTTTTATGAAAACTAAAACTGTATCATTGGATTTTTGAAAAATCGGTATTCCTAGCCAGGAATCGATCATCAGGATTATCATCTTTTATTTTTAATTTTCCAAAGAAAAATTACGTATCAAGGTAATTTTTTTTATTAAAAATTAAAAAAATATATTTTGTTATTAAATAAAGGAAATAACTTATTTAGTTCTTTCCTTTAGTTTGCCATGTGTTATGACTTCCCAGAATTTGATCCTTATTAATTACCAACACTTTGTTGTATAGGATTTTTTTTTTCAAAGTCAACCGTTTTGATTCCTGGCAAAGGAAAACCCAATTTAAAAAATCTACTAAGTATATTATAATTTAAGTCCATATTATTTATGTACTTATTTACATTTTAGAAACATGCAAATTTGGATTGAAACATCAAGAATTTTATTCAAAATGTGAAGACATTCAGACACCAATCTAGAATAAGCTTCCAAGTCCCTATGCAGTGCCCATTAAATGATATAATAAATTAACATATTTAAAAGAAACTTAGACAATTTTTGGTAAATAAAAGCTACTTACTACTCAGTAAACAAATATTTAAGTAGATAGACTTTTTAAGTCATAATCATAACATAACTTAAGAACTTGAGACATTAATTTTATTTGATTTATTAATAAAATAATTATAGCACTTTGCCATGTAATGTCATTTAGAAAAAAAATGCTTCCTCTCTCCTAAATCACTTAATTACTGTGCCTGACAGGGTCAATATGATCTAATTATAAATAAAGAAATAAATTATAAGTTTACCACCTAAAATATCTACTTGTGGAATGCAATAAAAGTATTGAGTCTTGTAAAATAAACTCCTTATCTATAAATCCATCCTGAAACCTATCTGGATGTATGGGATAGAGCTCTGGGGATCAGCAAGCTATTGAAATCATGAGTACCTACAAATACCAACAGTTAAGGAGGTTATAGAAAAGTCTTGCAAAATTATAAAGAAAGACTCCAACAACACAAAAATGAACTAGTTGTGACATTACTAGGAGTCCTCAGTGTCTACCTATAGACTCAAAAGAAAGCAAATATAGTGTCAATATAAATCTGACAAATATGGAGATGACACATCACAGGATTGTGAAGAATCTCAAACTCGGTTTAAAGAAACTTTATTCCCAATAAAGACATATGTCACTTAGAACAATACTAAAAAATATACATAAATATTGACCACAAAAAGTATGGGTAACTATTAACTTATAATACTGATGACAACATCAGTATTATAAGTTAATAGTTACCCATCCAATGCATTCATTTCTCCAGAAGTGATCGATCCGCAATTATGTGCTGGCTAAGTTGAGTTTTGAATGCATTGAAAGAGTGCAGATGTCTTATACAGGACGGTAATTCATTATATAGTTGTGCTCCTTCAAAAGTTAACATTTTTTTTCCATAGTTAGTTCTTGTTTTAGGTAAAACTAGCAAGCTTTCTCTCCGTGTGCTGCGTTGACTAACTTTCGGGTTAGTATTAAGTTTGAGTGAACGCTTTTGATACTGCTAATTAAGACATACAACTCGCCATTTTTCTTTGTTATCACGTGCAAAGGGCTTGCCCACGGGCTCTTGGAAGGCCTACATACCCTGTCTCTAGCATATGTTCTACCCCTTTTTCACTATTAGGTATTTGTTCTCCGGAAAAGGCCTTGACTTGGAGTAAACAGGGCGTCCGTTGGTATACAAACAACAGAGGAAGAAGGATCAGTCAGGAGTCAATAAAGTTCGCATCTGCACAAGTGGCTCAAAAACTCAAAACGGTTGTGGCACTCCCTAGACCTCAACATTAACTTGCACCTACCACTAGGAGTATTTAAACAGCTCGATATTCCAATGCGAGTGTGTCGCCCTGACACAAGCAGCAACTCAGTCAAAGGTTAAGGGATAATATACAACTACACAATAAGACTTGTTTCTAAATATATTTCTTAGCCTGGCTGTGCTCAAAACCCTAAAAACAACCTAAAAGTAAATTAATCTTTGAGTGTCACCTCGCCCTGGAGAGTATATCGCTGTCTAACAGAATCAGCATCTGTGGTTTTAGGGGCACAGTGGATCCTTAGGCAATGACGCCGCAGACGAACTTTCAAAGGGACGTTTCGAGATGGCAGTGAAAAGCCCGTAGGTACCCACTCCTCCACCTAAATTTCTCAGTTTTCCTGTCAATGCCCTTTGCGTTCCAGGGCCGCGGTAACTCTTTCATACCAATTCCGTCGAATTTTGAAAGTTGATGTAATTCTTGGAATTCATGACGTAATACGCAACACCCGCCCGCCGTCGACACAGATGATGGATGGATAAGTCATCATAAATATCAAAATTATGTAGAGCAGTGAGCTAAGAGAGGAAATTGTGGTTAGTGGGTCATCTTAGGCAGTGGTTACGATGGGTTTAGGATATTAGCAGCACAAATTGTACCTACCTAAGTAGATATCAATTTAAATGAGGTAACAAACAAAAAGTTTTTAGCTACCTACTACATTAACTTACTTTTAAGATGGTATTGCTTTAAATTGCGATCTCGTCAAGTTACTTTGTAGAGCAAGCAGCTGTATCGCGGTCGCTTCCCTTCTGTACCTACGTAAGTACCTACTAGCTTCTCAGTCTCCACTCCAATCAGTCGAGTGAATTCTATTAGGTAAGTACTCAATGACAGACTTTGTAGAATGAACTAAACTTAAACACTTCTGAGTAGTTAGAATAGTAATAATTTGTGTGATCTGAAAAACTAAGACAACACTGAGTAAATGAAAATGCAATACAACCTACTGACTGACTGACTCAATCAACACTGAAGTTCAGTGTTGATTGAGTCAGTCAGACAGGCATGAGGCAGGCAGAGTTCAGTGACTGAACTCTGCCTGCCTCATGCCTGTCTGTCTAAGTACTACTAAGTAGACTTCTAGAAAGAATTGCAGCATTCGTAGCGGGGGCGATTGGCTAGAATCGTGGCAGGAAAATTATAGTAATTTGGCGACTGGCGATTGGCTAGAAATGCAGCGGGAGAATAGTGGTGAATTTAGCGATTGGCGGAACAATGAACCAATGAAGTTTTATTTTTTTCATGCGCGGGAAGCATCTGTCATAGGCTGTCAGTGGAAGAAAGTTTTTTTTGAGGTCTCCTGACCTGGCTGCAGGGGCCTTTAAGTTAAAAGTTAAGGTTTTGTTTTATTCAAACCAGCCAAGTGTGAGTCAGACTCGTATGCAAGGAGTTCTGAACTAATTATGTATTTTGAACATGTTACTATAGTCTGTTTACACTGGTTTACACTAATAAAAAACTATGTACTTATTATTACAAAATGCTTTTTTTAAATTTTGTAGGAGATAAGGGAGGGTAACAGTCTATTTCCACATATTTTAGTTGTTTGAAGTGAGTGAAAAGTGACCCCACACTGGTTTTAATATGAACATTTTTTACTAACGCAGCCGTTCATATTTAGACGGTAACAGTTTAGAACAACAGATATTGATTGTTTCTATTTAACTATTACTGGATAACACAATAAGGACAAGCGTAGTCCGTGTCTCGTGGGCTCGTGGCGGTCGACCTCGACAAGTGAGAGAGCGTCGCTAAGGATAGCTTCCCGAACCGTCTCTTCGTGTTGCCACTTGACAAGGTTGCGTTCTTGCATACTTGCATACAATGACATTGACTAGAGTCAAGAGCAACCCATCATTAATAAATAAAAAACTATAAAATATATAAGGTGCGTTCTTCCCTTTTACATGAAAGCATGCAATACCTACATGTAGTATTGCGTATATATTGCAAACTAAGGTGCGTTCACAAATTAGCACTAATTTACGTGACGCCACGAACTTCTATAAAACTTGGTACCAATGATGTTAGGGACAGTATACTATTGTAGTCTTTGATTAGGGATATGAAATTTCGGATACGGATAAGGACATAGAAATAATATTATACTGGTTTTGGATAATTATGGTTACGGATATGAAATTATTTCAGATTATCTGGTAGTTTCGGTTACGGATATTAGGTTTTTAATAGTACCACCTATATATCTGAACTGTTAAACTATTAAAAGCAAAAATCAAATGAAGCTTTAGCATAGTAAGTAGGTATAATATTCTATATTTTATATATGGCAAGCAGAACCAATATCGACTATAAATATTCTTCCAATATCAAAAGTATAAAGTGGAAAAGCTAGTTTACCTACCTTCGGAAGGAATTCTTAATTTTTATTTATTTTTGTATTTTTTATTTACCTATTTTTGGCGATGCAAAATTACGCGCGCGCCTCTAGCGGTGAAATTTAGAAGTTGCCTAAGAACGACACTTGCTGCGTTGCCATCACCAATTTATTAAATTCCCTGGTTCGAAAACAGTCAGTGTCGTCCTTAGACTGCTTCACAAATTTGACACTGGCGGCGCTTGTTAGAATCTTTGATGGAATTTTAAAACGTGAAGTTTAGTGGCTGTTTTTAATTATTCGCAAATTGATTCCTAGTGGATACTGGTGTAAAATTTCTGGAGTTTTATGTCTCAAGTGTACGCAACTGGCCAATATGTGAAATCATTGAAACAGACGTAGACGCGATCTCGGCAAAGTGGATCTGTGAATTTTATTGTAGTATGACTATCACAGTGAAGCTTGCCAAGAAGGCTGACTCGATTATATTTGCTGCTAAATACACCAGCCAACATAAGAATGCATTACATCCACTTTCTAATGCAAAAAATATATCTAAGCGAATCCAGCAAATACGACAACAAACAGCTGTCAATCTGACAGCAGGATACAACTTAGCGTAATTTTAATAAAATTCATCCTAACCAGGCGAAAACTTATACCAGTGCACGTCCGTCAACGGGACAGATTAAATTTTAGTCAGTTTAATTTTTCGCCTCGCGGTGTGCTTGAACCATAACGGGGTGTTTGCATTGGTGTTTGACTATTCTATTCTATTTTTGTTTATGGGAATGATGCATGAATTTCATATGATGCCGATGTCGACAATTCTGCCAATTTCATATATGCTATGGAAAAACGTGTGAGACAACAAACAAACAATTTTTTTTTTGGGAATAAAAACCTTGTTGTTGAGTTTAAACAGTTACAAAATAAAAAATAAAAACAGATTACAGCGGATGTAACTAAACGTCGCATAGGTCGAGGTAAAGCACCTGAGCGGTACTCGCCGTAGTTGGTATCCGAACGCATTTTCGCTCATGCGCTTCGCGCCGACCAATAATAGCCGAGCCGGCGCGAATACTAGCCACTGATTGGCCGTTGGTTAGGTTGGCACCATTTTATAAGTTTTGGTTGAACTATTATGATACGGGGCCGGACAGGTTAAAGTTTATGCCAAATGCCAATAACAAAGCCCTCCTTTTAATAACTGACTCACCCCGACTACAAGATATAAATAAAGGGGAATTATACAACAACACAAAATACATGTTTAGTCAGTTTAATATTCTGGAAAATTGACTATGACTTAAACGCACCCGACAACTGACTGCTATCACCAATATAATCTATGGCTATCACTGTCATGTTGTCAAATGCCAAGTTTTATTGACGTTTTGTTTTGGGATTTTCATTTTAGGGAAATTCAAAGAGGGAAATTGATTGTTGAATGCACGGTTGAATACAAGGAACTTAGTTGAATGTTGTTGTTCCTCTGGTTCAACGCAACGGTTCTTTAATTGCCGTAAAAGTATTGAACATAGAGAAACTGTGTAAAGTTTAGTAAACTTAACACAACAAGCGCTCTTCCTTGAATTGAATACCTATTATAATTGTGGCCTTGGATTTGTGGGAACAAGTACTTACCTGTCAGTGTATATAGGCGATTAGGTATTTTGTTATGTTATTGTGTAAGTACCTATAGAAAAGAAATGGATCACACCTTTACAGATTTTACTAAAAACGGTGAGTTTATGACGTTACAATATCAGAAGAAACGTCCCATAATTGAAGCGTGATCCCCAGGCTAAAATATTGTTTAAAATAACCTACAAGTTTGTTTATAGCTAGCTACAAATGGGTTATATTTCATTATAATTTTTTCACTTTTTGGTTTTCAACAGAGTTTCCTCTAGTTAAAGATAATATTCATGGTTACTAGAAAATGGTTATTATTGTCAAGTTCGTAGTCAGACTCAGTAGGTGAGGCAGTATCATATAAAACAAGCTCTTCATCCACGACTTTACCTCGCAGATTTAGTACTTACAAAGAATTTCGGCTCAACTGGATATTAAAAATGGAAGGTTTGGAGCTTCCCTATTTTATGATGTGGATTACTCTTCCTGTAGAACACAGCAAAGTTTTAGGGAAAAATAATTCTAGTTTCAATATTTTCTAACCTATTTAAAGTTAGCTGAATTAGCTCCTGTTAAACCATTCATGTTAGGTAACTTTAAACCCTGTAGACAGAAATAGGAGACCCATGTAGCGGGGTTCCGTTGACTGTTCCTTTCAAATTTAGAAATTTATCTGTGACCTAAAACTTGAAGTTAAATTAAAAAGTGTACATACAAGCTAAGTCTCTCGAGTTTTCAACATACTGTATTGTTTTAATTTTTTGGTACGTGAAAAAAGAAAAATACATGTCTAATATTTTTTGGAAATCTAATTGACGGATTAATTAGAATTTTTCAGTCATCTACTCAATTAAATAGGACACTTAAAAATCAACTTAAATATAAATACAGTTGATACTTGAGTTGGTGGCAATTGATTGATGTTCTACCTTATTATAAGTTCAAGTGTAGCTCTGTCATTGGTTATTTTGACGTGAGCTACACGACATTCCGCTATAGCCACGCAGCAGTGCTATTCTCTAAATGACAATTTCGTGGCTGTAAGCTGCGACGAGCTCGTCGATGAGACAGCCTTGAGATCAATCAAGCGTGTGTCGCTGATCCAAACGGTATTCACTAGCGTGGCTGTGCTCGTCGACGAACTAGCATAGCAGTACATTATCCAGTATCCATCAGTGAGGTTTTCGCAGTTATCAAAATAATTTGACAACTGCGAAAACAGAGCAGCCACCAGTGCCATATTTTTGTTATGCATGGGCAAACGATGTAAGCGTTCTTAGGCATTCCGGTAAAAATAAGAATTCGAGGGCGCAAAATTCAAATCTGTAATTTGAACTCGCGTTTCAATAAATAAAAATGTTTGTTTTGGTAGTTTGGTTTTATTTTAAAGACCAGTACTAGTTGATTAGGAAGTGGATGGGGGGGCATCAAGTAGTCTTCATCTGGCACCTCCTTCTGAAAAGTGATGATGCAATGTTGGGGCTAGCGATGCGTTGCGTTGCAGAGGCTTCAAGTGTAACCTACAGGTCAGAACTTACTTATTCATTATTTTATGGTTTCACTATCTATTATCTACATATTTCCCAAGGCTATAAAATATATATATATATTTTTTTTAAAGAAAATTTTTTATTGGTATTTAATAGAGACAGCACTAATAATAAAAATCAAATATCCTAACTATGTTAACCCTAAAAGATGGCGTCAAAAAATTCATCCGCATCGCTGTCGACTGGAAGAGTACCCAAAAGACTGGCGGCATTGCCACGTTGTATGGCAATGCTTATCCTTTGTCCAAGGTAAAAGCCAGCCCTTGGGTCACGCGAAGTGTCAACTAAGCGTAATTTAAATTAGTTTATCTACATTCATAAGAAGCATGAAAGACATGTCGAACATAGAACCTATTCCTTGTTGAAGTCTGTTAATAAAATCAAGCGTGATGATGGTGATTATGTTGATGTTATATGATTATGATAATCTTGTTAATGTTGATTGTAATGATGGTTACGTTGATGATGATGATGACTTTGATAATGTTGTTGATGGTGACGATGTGTTGTGTTGCAGACTGGCGGCGGCGGCGGACGCGGTGTAGTCGGGCGGCAAGTTGCCGGTGTCGGCCTTCAACGAGCTGCGCGTGCGCGTGGCGTACAGCGCCCACTTAATAATATTTTGGCCAGCAAACAATGTGTTCAAAGTTTTAATAACATAAGTAGATGACCCGAATGAGTTTTGCGCCGAGTTTTTTTCATTAATAAACACTCAATTTAATGACACTTTTTCTATAAAGTCAATAGTATTGACACTAAGTTAATATTTAGTGATTAGCAGGGAATAGCCACCTATACGAACTGTCGGTGACAGTGTAACGGCCCGCTCGTCGACCACCTACTGCAGTGTGGTCACTACATAATTATTTAAATCACTCCAAGAATAGGAGGAGGTTTTCAATGTTTTTTTTATTTTTCTGTTTGTGACGCGAATCTTCTTGGTTATTTTTCTGTTTGTGACGCGAATCTTCTTGGTTATTTTTCCTTTTCTGATTCGAATGTTGGAATGACGATCGATAATATTTGACAAGAAAAATCTAGATTTGTTTTTCCATTGAATTTTGAAAGATTCGTGGTGGCGAGACGTTGGTTATATTTGTTTTCGGAAGCTGAATTTTGAAATTACTGTGTAAAGTAAATTTTGTACCAATTGGTGATATTTTTGCGCTGTATATCAACTAACCTTTGAACCCGGTTCACCGGTTTACCCCCCTGGAAGTGGTCCCCGGTCTGACCACTCTAAAGATCGGGATTGCCTCATTACGCGGGCGAGTTCGTGAGGTACTTGCACCAGCAGCCTCATATCCTGGAAGCGAGTAGCAGTCCCCTGAACGCTATTCCAGACAGTGGTGCGGAGAGGCGGCGTGATAAGCGCGCCGTTCGCGGCGCAGCGTGGAGGTTTGTGGGGCGGTTTCCGAAGTTCGTTCTCTCCCTATGCGGTTCCATTATGGAGTAACGTCGGTTTTCTCCAATTCGTGCGCGTAAATACTGTTACTTAGTTTTTTCATAAGATTTCTTAATTTCTTGTACAGGTCTCGTCAAATAACTTTGCCCCTCTGAAGTTAGCCATTTGCAAGATCGCGCAGGTGCAGTCACGTAGACGGGAGCAAGCGGGACGCAAGCATGCATCGAACGTAAACGAGCGACTGAGACATAAAATCGCGCCCCGCCCCCATGTCTCTTGCGCATGCGCAGTTGCAGTTTGTTCGTAATTTTGACTACTACGCAGCCACTCGTAGCCAACTTCAGAGGGGCAAAGTTATTTGACGAGAACTGTAGGCGAACCAACCATTACGGAATTTTTCTTTAAGGAAACGACCTATATAGGTACCAGTTTTAACAAAACGTTGCAACCGTGTTATAAATCTGCTTAAATTGGTCCGAACAAGTTTAATTAATCCTACTAATATTATAAACTAGCTTCTACCAGCGGCTTCGCCCGCGTGTTAATCGGAAATAGGGAGGTTTCTTGATTTGTATTGTAACTACACCTACCCTACACCCACTCTACACCTACCCTACATCTACCCTACACCTACCCTACATCTACCCTACACCTACCCTACACCTACCCTACACCTACCCTACACCTACCCTACACCTACCCTACACCTACCCTACACCTACCCTACACCTACCCTACACCTACCCTACACCTACCCTACACCTACCCTACACCTACCCTACACCTACCCTACACCTACCCTACACCTGCCCTACACCTACCCTACACCTACCCAACACCTACCCTACACCTACCCTATCCAGCCCAAAAAATACTATGACATGTTTCTGGTCTCCTGGTACTTGATGTTTCTGGTCTCCTGGTACTTGTGAATCTGAAGTACTAAGGCAGCAGCGGCTCTGAATTTCCACTTCCTCCTCAGTCTTCAATGATCCATGCCACTTACCGGGATAAAAAGTATTATATGTCTCATTCCAGGATATGAACTACATGTGTGCCAAATTTCATCCAAATCCCTTCAGCCGTTTTTGCCTGATTGAAACACAAACATACAAACATACAAACATACAAACATACAAACATACAAACATTCACCTTTATAATATTAGTAGGATGTGAATGTTTGTATGTTTGTATGTTTGTGTTTCAATCAGGCAAAAACGGCTGAAGGGATTTGGATGAAATTTGGCACACATGTAGTTCATATCCTGGAATGAGACATATGCTACTTTTTATCCCGGTAAGTGGCATGGATCAATGAAGACTGAAGAGGAAGTGGATATTCAGAGCCGCTGCTGCCTTAGTACTACAGATTTACAAGTACCAGGAGACCAAAAACATCAAGTACCAGGAAACCAGAAACATGTCATAGTATTTTTTGGGCTGGTTAGGATAGGTGTAGGGTAGGTGTAGGGTAGGTGTAGGGTAGGTGTAGGGTAGGTGTAGGGTAGGTGTAGGGTAGGTATAGTGTAGGTGTAGCGTAGTTGTAGGGTAGGTGTAGGGTAGGTATACGGTAGGTGTAGGGTAGGTGTAGGGTAGGTGTAGGGTAGGTGTAGGGTAGGTGTAGGGTAGGTGTAGAGTAGGTATAGGTAGGTGTAGGTAGGTGTAGAGTAGGTGTAGTTACAATACAAATCAAGAAACCTCCCTATTTCCGATTTTCACGCGGGCGAAGCCGCTGGTAGAAGCTAGTCCTACTAATATTATAAATGTGAATGTTTGTATGTTTGTATGTTTGTATGTTTGTATGTTTGTATGTTTGTATGTTTGTGTTTCAATCAGGCAAAAACGGCTGAAGGGATTTGGATGAAATTTGGCACACATGTAGTTCATATCCTGGAATGAGACATATGCTACTTTTTATCCCGGTAAGTGGCATGGATCAATGAAGACTGAGGAGGAAGTGGAAATTCAGAGCCGCTGCTGCCTTAGTACTACAGATTTACAAGTACCAGGAGACCAAAAACATCAAGTACCAGGAAACCAGAAACATGTCATAGTATTTTTTGGGCTGGTTAGGATAGGTGTAGGGTAGTTGCAGGGTAGTTGTAGGGTAGGTGTAGGGTAGGTGTAGTGTAGGTGTAGCGTAGGTGTAGGGTAGGTGTAGGGTAGGTGTAGGGTAGGTGTAGGGTAGGTGCAGAGTAGGTGTAGGTAGGTGTAGGTAGGTGTAGAGTAGGTGTAGTTACAATACAAATCAAGAAACCTCCCTATTTCCGATTTTCACGCGGGCGAAGCCGCTGGTAGAAGCTAGTAATTTACATAAACGTAATGGTTTCTGTGCCATATTTAGGTTCTGTATGTTTTAAAATGAAGCCAGATACTTTCAACATTTTTTTTATCATATGTTTATTGTGTTTACTTATTAATATGTTATCTAGTTCTGTGTTAATAATTTAATTTTGGCTTTTTTTTAATATTTACAAAATTATACGTATTCTGCATAAAGATGGTGTTCTTCTTTTTTTTCTTTACGCTACACTACCTAAAAACCTTAAACTAGAAAAAACTATTTAGTTATCTATGTTAAATTGTACACTCAAAACTAACTGTCAAGAAACCCGACCGCTAAGAGAGCCTGCGCGCACTAGCGATTTAAGTTGGCCGATAGTATGATCGATCAGAGGATCAGGGGCCTAACCACCAACTCTTAAAGCAGTATTACTTCAATATTACTACCAGTGGTAAAGAGACGGAGCTATACAGGACGTATAGGAATTATGAAATAGCAATCCTACTAATATTATAAAGGTGAATGTTTGTATGTTTGTGTAACAATCAGGCAAAAACGGCTGAAGGGATTTGGATGAAATTTGGCACACATGTAGTTCATAACCTGGAATAAAAAATAGGCTACTTTTTATCCCGGTAAGTGGCGTGGATTAATGAAGACTGAGGAGGAAGTGGAAACTCAGAGCCGCTGCTGCCTTAGTACTTCAGATTCACAAGTACCAGGACACCAGAAACATTAAGTACCAGGAGACCAGAAACATGTCATAGTATTTTTGGGCTGGTATAATTATGTAGGTAGGGTAGGTGAAGGGTAGGTGTAGGGTAGTGTTAGGTAGGTGTAGGGTAGGTGTAAGGTAGGTGTAAGGTAGGTGTAGGGTAGGTGTAAGGTAGATGTAAGGTAGATGTAAGGTAGGTTTAGGGTAGGTGTAGGGTAGGTGTAAGGTAGGTGTAGGGTAGGTGTAAGGTAGGTGTAGGGTAGGTGTAGGGTAGGTGTTGGGTAGGTGTTGGGTAGGTGTAGGGTAGGTGTTGGGTAGGTGTAAGGTAGGTGTAAGGTAGGTGTTGGATAGGTGTAGGGTGGGTGTTTCCTGAGTAAAAAATGTACAATACAAATCAGGAAACCTTGCTATTTCCGATATTAACGCGGGCGAAGCCGCAGCTGGTAGAAGCTAGTATAATATAATATTAATTATATTATATTGCTATTTCCGATATTCATGCGGGCGAAGCCGCAGCTGGTAGAAGCTAGTTTATAATATTAGTAGGATGTGAATGTCATACATGCCTGTTGACATATGCTACTTTTTATCCTGGTAAGTGGCATGGATCAATGAAGACTGAGGAGGAAGTGGAAATTCAGAGCCGATGCTGCCTTAGTACTTCAGATTCACAAGTACCAGGAGACCAGAAAGATGTCATAGTATTTTTTGGGCTGGTTAGGGTAAGTGTAGGGTAGGTGTAGGGTAGATGTAGGTTAGGTGTAGGTAGGTGTAGTTACAATACAAATAGAAAGAAAAGAAAGAATAACATTTATTTAGCACATACATGAAACACGCACAGTACACAGAAATAAAAAATAAAAAATATATAGGTATGCCAAAAAACCTGGCGTGTCTCACGGCTGCACTAAAAAATCAAAAAACCTCCCTATTTCCGATTATCACGCGGGCGAAGCCGCTGGTAGAATCTAGTTTATAATATTAGTAGGATTCTTTTTTTATTTAATTTATAAGATAAGCTTTAATGCATACGCATAATTAATAAAAAGCATTGTTATATTTTTTTGTAAAATTCAATATTGTAAGTTGGCTATACATACGCCATCTGTTGAGGAAAGATGAAACTATTGCTCGAGTCTTTTTGTCCATAGAAGTTACGAATGTACTAAGTGAAAAGACCCTGGTTGTCGTTCAGCGTTCGAAGAGGTAACACGCGCGTAACGCGCCCCTTCGCACGGCTCGGATTCGCTTCATGTTTCACCAACTCAGAGGTTTATTCTAGTAGCACACCCATCGATTAGAGCGGTCATGGTCTTGAAAATATTTGAAACAAAAACATATGGCTGAATTACTTAAAAATGCAAATCCATAATTGCCTATTTTTTCCAACTCTGTGGTGGTCAGTTTTCAGCTTCCAGTCACACCAGATCGCAGCAGCTGAATACCAGTATTTTACGTGGAGCGACTGCCTTTCTGACCTCCAAAACCCAGTAACTGGGTACCTAACACTGTACTTCTTGGTAAGACGTGTCAGTTTCTGGTTTCTGACAATTCGTAACGACTGTCAAAGATCTACAAATAACAGCCGGGACCAACGGCTTAGCGTGTTTTCGGAGGCACGGAAGAGTCTCGGAATGTTAAGATGGTCACCCATCCACAGACCGACCTCGGCAAGCGTTGCTTAACCTTGAAGATCGACTCGACCGGCGGCTGTTATTATTAAGCCTCGAGCTCCTCTAAAATGTGTAATCCGAAAAACTGTAACAATTAGACTAAATCTAAAGAGTGGTAAAATAAAGTTGGGTATATCCGATTTAGCCACGCTACTCGTATAAAAGCCTGGCTGGGAAAATGAGGGGATCCCACTGATGTCTTTTATCCTCGGCTGTGTTGGCTAGTCATTAAAAACATCTTAGGTCGAAATTCCACTGTCCTTATTATTTTTAGACGTTCGTTGGGATGGAAGAATGCCAGTAGCGTGCACCCAATTTTTCAACTTCGAAAGGCCCTGTGAAAAAAAAAGACAAAGAAAGAAACGGTCATTTTTATGTAAAAAGTCAATCCGAAGATATTTAAAGTTGACAAAATTGACTACAATTTCAACACAATCGTAGCTCTGTTGGTTTGATAGGTACTGATATACAGCACTTCAAACTGGAGCCTTTGTTCCCAAATATTCGAAATTGTGACTTAAAATATGGATCCTTGAAAATTGCACGACTTACGAAAAGTACATGAAGGATGACTCAGTAGAAAATGGTTCTTACGATGTAAAATGGAATCGAGTAGGTACCGACAATTAATTAAAACGTATTATAGGTAAACCTATTTATCAATCTTAAATATTACAAATATTTAGGTCGTATTCAAATTTGGAGGGTAGTAAAAGGAAATGATTAACGTTACGTGATGGTGGGACCTCAGCTGACTTCTGTGACAGACATACACGACACAATGTAAATTAGTATTTGTTATACCTAGACAAAAATAGTGGTAATTCAACTATGTGGAGATATCCCAATGCTCAATAGCCATTAGATATAATAATATACAAAAAAAAGAACAAAACACACAAACAAAGAAGAACAAATAAAGAGCTTTTCTTGAAGAACATTCATTCATTCATTCTTGTGTTGGTAGGGCTACCGCCCCAGACGGCGAGCGTCGGGTAGCTCGCCGGCCGATTAAAGTCAGGCCCGGGTCGATGGCGCGTTGTGTTCCACGCGCGCCTCAAAGAGATGTCAGCATAGGAGTAGGGGCCCGTTAGGGCCAGAGCCTGCCAGGGTTGCGGATTTTGTTCAAAAAAAGTTACCGCGGCCCTGGAAAGCAAAGGGCACTGCGAGGAACACGGATGGGTTTTAGTCAGTAAGAGTCTGACACTCCCTTCCGCTCCACCCAGAGCGGGAGGAGTCATTTGATGATTTCGCATCCAAAAAAAAAAAAGTTTTTTTTTCGCGGGTTCGCGACCACCCTCCCACCGGAGCCGGCATCAAGCAGCCTGCTGTGTTTCGTCGACGCGTGGGAGTACCATTGCCTCAATTACCTCCTCAATACGAGGAAACACAAAAAGTACAATTTTGAACTCCTCACCTCAGTAACCTCAGTAGTAGGGATTGCAAAATCCGGATTTCTTCATTCTCGTTCGATTAAAATCCGGATTATCCGGATTTTTCGAACTTTTGCGTGTTTTGAGTTGATTTGATAAAACTGAACTAAAAAAGCATAAATTAGATATACCTATAAAATAAGCATTTTTATTTGCTCAATTCATAGCACGACAATAAAATCAACTCAAAATGATTCATCGTTTAGGCGCGATCTTATTTTATTGCAGAACTTGCGAGCAGTTGAAAAAGCTCTTTCAGGCTCAACTAACACTGGTCGGCGGTATGGAAAGCAAACCGTTCAGAGATTTTTTTAGGATTTCTCCACGACCTCCACCTTTTTCAAATAAGACCACTTCAACTTGAATCATTGAAGGCAAATCAGCTGCGTTAATCACACTCGTTGACTGGTGATGATGACACACAAGAGAAAGTTGACGATTGAGCTTTTCTTTAAAACTGAGCGGCGATGGATCGGAACCAGATTCACACAGTGGCTCAAAAGAGTTCATTCATATTCGTCAACGTGGTTGTACAATAGTCAACATTCATGGATGCAGCTTGAAAGAACACATTTTTTAATTTCTTCATATGTAGGTTTTTTTAAACGTATCCTCGTCTTCCTCAGTCCAAATTCAAAATTGATTAGGGTTGTAAGGTAAGTATTGGTAAGGTGTAAGTATTGTAAGGCCCCGACAACAGTATATAGCCGTCTCTCTTTAATTCTCCTTTTCAATGAATTTGCCAGTTGCTTGGCAGATATCGTGTCTTGGCTGTCCAATGATTTTATCAAAAATGTAAAAGCTGTATCGGCCGTTATAATGGTAGCATCTCTGCGGCAGAGTCCATCCACTTTTTACACACAGTGTTATAGCAGATTTGACATATATCAATGCTTTCTGTACGTATGATTTTAGTTTTAGAAACGTTCCAGTATAATTGATAGACTGTTTCCCCTGGATTTACAGTCTAGGAGTACTGAGTTGTAACTCTCTCTGCCAAATTCCACTTGGACGCAGGCGTATGCGCGTAGCGGCGTGGTGCCGCGGTTTTTGGTTTATAGGCATAAACTTTATCGATCACGGATTTCGCGCCAAATTCGCGCAAACAATGCTACTCCTAATCATACCAATTCAAATGTTGTTCGGATTTGCGCATTAGGGTAGGTAATATCGATCTACCGATTACTTACAATGAAAATTTGTGGATAAATACAAATAATATCAGTGAAAATCAGATTTGACTGAAATCCGAAAAAACCGAATTTCCGTCCTTAAATCCGGATTTAAAAAAAGTCAGGAAAATCCGGATTTTTCAGTTATTTTCGAATTTCGAAGAATCCGGATTGCAATCCCTACTCAGTAGGTAGTACTAGGTAGGTACCTACTGAGGTTAATAAACTTTAAGAGCTACATCACCCCCTCAAGTTGTAGCAAATCTTGTCTACTTTAAAAGTACTAAGAGTTGGTGGTTTGGGCCCTAAACCACCAACTCTTAAAGCAGAAAGAGACGGAGCTATACGTCCTTTATAGCTCCGTCTCTTTCCCACTGGAAATAATATTGAAGTAATACTACTTTAAGAGTTGGTGGTTAGGCCCCTGATTGACTTTCTCCGTATAATGCACCGTTTAGGTGAATTAAATCTAAATTCTAAAAATGATCGGAAATTAAGATCGTTTTCCGAGCCCCACACAGCTAGCACAGGTCTTTAGAAGTTGAAAAATTGCGTGAACACTACTCTGGAATCTATCTCAACTGCTTCCTAAAAAAACAGGACAGTGCAATGAATTGCGTTGCGACCTATCGCATTTAATCTGTCTACGGTATATTGTTACGCGCCAGAATTATTGATTCCGGGTACATAAAGATAAAAGTTACTACTAGCGCCATCTAGTATCGAGTAGCAGAACTAGTAGAGTCAAGATCCTTCTAGACTTTTCTATGCTAGAACATTCTAGAGTTTTCGATGTCTGGTTGGTCCGGACCGGTATGTACCTACTCGAACTTTCTAGATGTTTCTATACTAGAAGGTTCTGGAATTATCTGCCGATCTATATAAGGCCCGCATAGCCTGCGACCGAGTCAGTATTGAATTTGCGATACAAGCGAAAACTTCGAGAGCGAACTTCGACTAGTGCAATTGTGATTTATAATTAGTGAGTTTAAAGTTGTAATTAGTGTTGATTAATTAAAGTGTCATTTTGGTTATTTTATCGGCTGTTTTTATTGTCACGAACCCAAAGCTCGTAACAATATTATAATCTAGGTTTGGTACTTACAAGACATAATTATTTCAAGAACCTCCCAAATTCTTCAAATATTTTTATTGCAGACTAGCACTTCGCCCGCGACTTCGTCCGCGCGGATTTAGTAGGTACTCCACAAACTTCAACGCCCCCTATACCCCCTCATAAAGGTTAGTTTTGGAAAATTAAGCACAACGATTTTCATTCATTTACATTTATTACTTAGCCATTTCTACTTATTCTATGGTCTCAGGTTCAGCGCAACTGTTCACCCCGTTCACCCCGTCAGAAGTTGATTATGCAAAAATTGTTAGGTACATCTGTTTCAATAATCCCATTTTTAGTTTGTTCATAGCATCCCGACGTAAATTAAAGCAAGCAATAATGTCCTCCCCTAAAAACTTAATCACCCCTGCTTCACCCCTTATTATGTAGGTATGTAGTTTATTTGCGAAAAATCCAAACATTTGTTATTCTTATTGTTTTATCGAAATCATTTTCAACTTCATCGGACCAAGCATTGATATGATTCTTCCCAGTTCGCTCAAGCCGCGACATTTTTCTTACTCCGAGCATGTTTATTACCGTCGTAACTTTTGAACGAAAGGTCCGATTTGAATAATTTAAAGTGTTATTTACACGGAAATAATCAACCTTAATTATCAAACCATTTAAATGGATAAGGATTGATATCATGATACCGAAATCACCATTTTTTCAAATCACCAAGGATTTGCTTGAATAATTTGAACAAAAAGCGGTCATGGTGACTTAACCATAATAGTTAGACATATGGTATCGCGGACTTTTTTGTAGACATTGATGACCTCTATAAAACTGTAGTACATCACTTTGCTCTATTGTCAATAGATTCCGCAGCGTACGCGATATAAGGATTTTTTCTCACACCTTGGGTTACATTATCGAAGTTTTCATACGGATCCCTAACTTTTTTGAAAATTTTCTATAGCCTATGTCCATCATCGATAATGTACAATTCTATTGGTGAAAGAATTTTTCAAATCGGTCCAGTAGTTTCGGAGCCTATTCATTTCAAACAAACAAACAAACAAACAAATCTTTCCTCTTTATAATATTATTAGTGTAGACTATTGCACAGAATCGAGCAACATTTTTAAATAAATATTTTCTGTTACCTATATCGGCTTCAGGGGTTTTAAGAATAAGAAATTGAAATAATAGACAGTTGTTCATGTAGTACTTATTACATTTCTCGAACTCAACACACAGAACCAAATAAGTAGGTACATTTCAGTTACAAAGTAGGTATACACCTACAGATAAGCTCCTTGTATTTCAACGATTCGCTGCTACGACTGAGCTCGCAGGGGCATGACAGCCAAGATAGCGTTTCCCCCACCATAATGCTAACGTTTCAATAAACGGACTGTGATTGGTTAGTCGAGTCGTCTATTGAATAAAATGGCTAGATCATTTACGAATGATAACATTTATTTAATAGAAAAATATTTTATTGAAAAAAAAAAACCATTCAAGTGCGTGGCCCGACACGCACTTAGCCGGTTTTTTTTTTGGCATCCAAGACATGAAAGTTACTACTAGCGCCATCTAGTATCGAGTAGCAGAACTAGTAGAGTCAAGATCCTTCTAGACATTTCGATGCTAGAACATTCTAGAGTTTTCTATGTCTGGTTGGTCCGGACCGGTATGTACTCGAACTTTCTAGATGTTTCTATACTAGAAGGTTCTGGAATTATCTGCCGACCTATATAAGGCCCGCATAGCCTCCGACCGGGTCAGTATTGAATTTGCGATACAAGCGACAACTTCGAGAGCGAACTTCGACTGCGAATTAAAGTGATCAGTAGTGCAATTGTGATTTATAATTAGTGAGTTTAAGTTGTAATAAGTGTTGATTAATTAAAGTGTCATTTTGGTTATTTTATCGGCTGTTTTTATTGTCACGAACCCTAAGCTCGTAACAATTGGTGTCAGAAGTGGGATATTTAAACTATGCCGATTCTACCAAAGGATGACATGGAGGGTATCCGTACCCGAAGTCAACGCCAGCAGGAGACGGACCAGAGGCGTTTTGGAGGTGCAACGCCGCAGACGTTGGAAGGCCAGTTGCCGACCATGGAGCCCGGCCCATCCACAGCAGCTCCAGCATCTGCAGCACCAGACTTTGGAGCTCTGATGATGATGCTGCAGGAACAGGCTCGCCGGCAGGAGGAACAGGCTCGCCGGTTGGAAGAACAGCTCCAGCGTGACAAGGAGGAACAAGCCCACCGACAGGAGGAACAGGCGCGCCGCCAGGAAGAACAGATGCTCCTAATGAAGGACCTTCGCGCGGCCTTCGGGAAAGACATGAAGGAGGTGAAGGAGAAGGTTGTTCAGCATGACAACCGCCTGTCAGAAGCTGAAACCCAGATCAGCAGGTTTAATGACGTCATTGCTGATGTAAAGAAAGAGTTGGGCAACCTTAAAGTAGGGGATGGAATTGCAACTTCCGTAGCTACTACACCTTCGCTACGTGGATTCAAAGTGCCGCCCTTCGATGGGACATCTTCCTGGTCGGCCTACAAAATACAGTTTGAGGCTGTTATGAAGGCGAACGGGTGGAATAAAAATCAGGCCATGACTGCCCTCACCCTTGGCCTGCGCGACCAGGCCTTAACTGTTCTGGAAGCTCTCGTTGAGGAAGTGACTTACGAGCAGCTTCTTGAGGCATTGGAAGCCAGATATGGCGACGCTCATCTGGAACACGTGTTTCGTGCGCAGCTTAAGGATCGCGTGCAACGTAGCAGTGAAAACCTGCAGCAGTGGGCCCTTGAAGTGGAGAAGCTGGTTCGAAAAGCATACCGGTCTGTGCCTGCGCTCATTGATGGGAACCTGGTGCAGGCTTTCATCGACGGTATTCGCGACCTTGAAGTAAGAGCTGCTGTGAGGCTCGGGCACCACGGGACCCTTAAGGACGCCTTGGCCCATGCACTGGAAGTGGAAGCTGTGCGGCAGGATCACCGTTCCCATCGCGTCAGAGAAGTTGCAGCGGCTACAGTTCGCGACCGTGTTAAAGGATACAGCCCTAGGTGCTATGGCTGTGGGGAAAGGGGCCACCTTCGATCCAGTTGCCCTAAGCGAACTGCAGACAGGGAAGATAATCGATCTCCAGAGGGTAGGGCGGCTAACAGCACCACCCAGCAACAGCAGGGAAACGAGTAAAAGCCAGAACTGCGGGGCGGGTGCTGGCTGATGTTCAAAGAGCCCCAAGGATTTCGATCTCACAAACCCACGATGGGAATAGCCTGATCATCAAGGGCGAGGTCAACGGAACACCATGTAAGCTGACGATAGACACTGGAGCCTCACGCACGGTTGTCAGTTCCCAACTACAAGTTGGGAACTGACAACCGTGCGTGAGTCGGTTCCTTGGGGACTCCGCATACAATCGAGAGCGCATATATTTGGTAACAGCCACCGGTCAGCGCATCCCCGTCCGAGGAGAGAAAGAGATGGAGTTAAAGCTAGGCAATAGAATCTACCTGCATAATGTTGTCGTGGCATGGTGTTCTCCTGTAGTGCTAGTAAAAAAGAAGGACGGCAGCATGCGGTTTTGTGTTGACTACCGTCGTCTGAATGACGTGACAAAGAAGGACAGCTACCCTTTGCCAAGAATTGACGACACGCTGGACATGCTTACTGGAGTGAAGTGGTTTAGCACACTAGACCTAAAAAGTGGCTACTGGCAAGTTGAAATCGACCCTAAAGACAAGGAGAAAACTGCATTCTCGACAGGAAAAGGTCTGTGGCAATTTAAAGTTATGCCGTTTGGATTGTGCAACGCTCCGGCAACGTTTGAAAGGTTGATGGAACTGGTACTAACCGGGTTAATTGGTGATGCCTGTCTTGTCTACTTGGATGACATCATCATCGTAGGTCGTACGTTTGAAGAACATCTTCAAAATCTGGAACGCGTGCTCATGAAGATCCAGAGTGCCAACCTCAAGTTGAGTCCTAAGAAGTGTTCACTTTTCAAGCAAGTTAGTTTTTTGGGATACGTAGTGTCGGAAGAAGGTATCCGCACGGATCCAGAGAAAATTGCCGCTGTCAAGGATTGGCCAGTTCCAAAAGACAAAACGCAGGTCAGAGCATTTTTGGGTTTGTGCTCCTATTATCGGCGATTTGTCAAGAACTTTGCAGATATAGCCAAACCCCTGCACAAGCTAACTGAAGAGAAGCGATATTTCTGCTGGGATGAAAGTTGCGACATCGCGTTCCAAGAGCTAAAAGACAATCTGTGCAAAACACCTATTTTGGGGTATCCTGATACGGCCAAGGAATTTATAGTTGACACAGACGCAGGTGACATAGGACTTGGCGGTGTATTATCTCAACGGAATGGCGATCAAGAAGTTGTGATGGCGTACTTCAGCAAGTCATTGTCGAAACCTGAAAGGAATTATTGTGTAACAAGACGAGAATTGCTTGCTGTAGTAAAGTCATTGCAGCATTTTAGCAAATATTTGCTGGGGCGGAAATTCCACATACGAACTGACCATGCTGCACTTAAATGGCTATTGCAGTTTAAAAATCCAGAGGGACAAGTTGCGAGATGGATTGAACTACTGCAGGAATATGACTTTGAGATTGAACATCGTAGCGGAAGAACTCATGGCAACGCAGATGCATTGTCAAGAAGACCTTGCCCTGAAGACTGCAAGCATTGTACTAGGCAAGAGGGTAAAGAAGTCGTACCTGTGAGAATGCTCAAGACAGATCTCAGCAACGAGTGCAAGGAAAGCCTACAACTTGCACAGCAGGAAGATTCGGACATAAAGCCGATTCTGGAGTGGATGAAGGCCAGTGCTCCTAAGCCAACGTGGAGCGACATCTCAGCGATGAGTTCGATCACAAAAAGCTATTGGGCCCAATGGGACAGCTTAGTGATTCAGGATGAAGTCCTGTGCCGTAAATGGGAAAATGCTCGGGGAGACAGCTGTCATTTGCAAATGGTTGTCCCTAAAGCTAAAGTACCGGATGTTCTAGAGTTGTACCATAATGGTTGTTCAGGAGGCCATATGGGAGTTAAACGGACTCTACTAAAGGTACGGGAACGGTTTTACTGGGTCCACTGTCGTGACGATGTCGAGGACTGGTGTCGTAAATGTACAACTTGTGCGGCTGTAAAAGGACCACAGACTCGTAGTAGAGGTGCATTGAAGTTGTACAATGTTGGTGCACCATGGGAAAGGATAGCCCTAGACGTTGCGGGACCGTTTCCGGAAAGTGAAAGTGGTAATAAGTATTTCATGGTTGTTATGGATTACTTCACTAAGTGGCCGGAAGTCTTCGCCATTCCAAATCAAGAAGCTTCAACAGTTGCTGATAAGCTAGTTCATGAAGTCTTCTGTCGTTTTGGGGTACCCTTGGAGATTCACAGCGATCAAGGGAGGAATTTTGAGTCTCAAATATTCCAGGAAACTTGTCGAGTTATGGGTACTCATAAAACGAGAACAACTTCTTACCACCCACAATCGGATGGAATGGTGGAACGATTTAATCAGACATTGGAGAGATACCTGGCAAAAGTGGTGGAGAACCGGCAACGGGATTGGGACAAGCATATACAGCCGTTTTTGCTGTCATACCGAAGTGCTGTTCACGAAAGCACATCAGTGACACCAGCTTTCGCAAATTTCGGTAGAGAATTACGGCTGCCTGCAGACCTGATTACCGGAATACCACCTGATGCCCCACGCAGTATAACCGATTATGCGAATGACTTGCGGAACAAAATGAATGACATTTATGAGCACGTCAGACAATCGGGCCAGCAAATGTCTGAAAAGATGAAAACCCGTTATGACCGCAAAATGAACAATAAAGGATTCGACGAAGGTTCACAAGTGTGGTTACACAATCCAGTTCGCAGCAAGCGGAAATCTCCTAAGCTTCAAGCTAAATGGGACGGGCCGTACCGGATTGTGACGAAAATCAATGACGTAACCTACCGCATACAGAAAGGTACAAGAAGTACTCCTAAGATCGTCCATGTAGATCGACTGGCACGTTATTATGGGGCCGATAATGCTCGGGACGAGCATGTCTTAGGAGGGGGCAGTGTTACGCGCCAGAATTAATGCCGGGTACATGACGATGAAAGTTACTACTAGCGCCATCTAGTATCGAGTAGCAGAACTAGTAGAGTCAAGATCCTTCTAGACATTTCGATGCTAGAACATTCTAGAGTTTTCTGTCTGGTTGGTCCGGACCGGTATGTACTCGAACTTTCTAGATGTTTCTATACTAGAAGGTTCTGGAATTATCTGCCGACCTATATAAGGCCCGCATAGCCTCCGACCGGGTCAGTATTGAATTTGCGATACAAGCGACAACTTCGAGAGCGAACTTCGACTGCGAATTAAAGTGATCAGTAGTGCAATTGTGATTTATAATTAGTGAGTTTAAGTTGTAATAAGTGTTGATTAATTAAAGTGTCATTTTGGTTATTTTATCGGCTGTTTTTATTGTCACGAACCCTAAGCTCGTAACAATAGCAAGGTTTTTTCTATGGGGTTACTACGAAATTGTAACCTAATCAGTTACTTTTTATAAGTTGGTCGACTATTACTCGTTAACTTGTTAAGCCTACTTACTGCTACCTACTTAAGCTGTGACTGTGACAGTTTTCCTTTAAAATTCGTTATTTACACTTCTCATCAGAAAAATCGAAACACTACCGTTTTTATGGTTTCTGTTCTAATTTAATACAAAAGTATTAAAGAGAATTAAAGAGTTTTCATTCCATAAAATAAATCACATGATTGTATAGCTGGCAGTTTGGCCATTACAGTGATAAGCGAAAATTCAAAATTAGAATTTCATTAGTGTACCTACCCTATAAATGAAATGATTCACTGTTTTGAAACAAATGTGTCTTTAGAGTTGGGGTACATCACAGAGTACTTTTATACATTTTCACCTTTGAAAACTAAAAAATAGCGCATATCTTAAAAGTTTTTGTTCTTTATTTGTTTACTGTGACTTTGGGACGTCTGAAAAAGTTTTTTTCCCTAAAACAACAAGTGATGGCATTGCTGGATTCTGGACTTAGTCAGCGTGTTGTGGCTGAAAGATTGCATCTAAGCCTGTCGTCTGTTCATAGAGTCTACAAACGCTATCGGAAGACTGGTTTGTTCACGCGCCGTTCAGGATCTGGCAGGAATCGGGTCACTTCTGAGCGAGATGATCGATTTATTGTAACAACTTCTTTACAAAATCGGCTTATCAACTGCAGCAGCAGCTTCATGTTGTACGAAGGGTGACTGTAAGTGACTACAATTAGAAGAAGGTTGAAAGAACGTGGACTGGTACCGCACAAGCCAGCAAATGGGCCGAAATTAACTGCAGACCATCGAAGAGCGCGCCTTAACTTTGCACGTGAGCACCTAAATAGGTCATACCTCCAGTGGAACAAAGTCCTCTTTTCTGATGAGTGTAAAATTATGCTGTATGGTAACGACGGAAGGAACTAGGTCTACAGAAGAGATGAAGAACGCTTTGCACAATGCTGCATTGAAGAAAAGGTCAACTATGGTGGCGGTTCGTGGACGGTTTGGGGAGGAATCAGCGCCGACGGTAAGACAGAGCTTGTCTTTGTGTCTGGGCCAAGTCTGCCTGCACTAAACAGTCATCGGTACATCGAACAGTGTCTTGAGCCTCGCGTGATGCCCTATGCACATTTTACTGGCAACGGTTTCATATTCATGCACGACAATGCTAGGGCTCACACCGCGAGCGTCGTACCAGATTATGTTACCGAAGTCGGTATCTCCATTATGGGGTGGCCAGCAAGAAGCCCAGACCTGAATCCGATTGAACATCTATGAGATGAATTAAAGAGACGAGTTCGTGCAAGAGATCCTGACCCAGAAACACTTAGCCAGCTGCAAAATGCAATCCAAGAGGAATGGAATGGAATGCCACAACATTTGATCGTGACTCTCATCCGATCGATGAAGAACCGTATGGAAGCAGTTATAAGAGGTCGGGGAGGGAATACAACTTGTTAAATAAACATTTCTTAGCTTTTTTTTGTCAATTTACTTCACACTCCGTATAGGGTAAAAATAACTTGTTAAACAAAATACGAAACCTATGATTTAATTTGAATTTAGAACATTAAAATTAGGATTTGAAAACCTCATAACATTCACTATTAACGGCAGCTTTCTATAATATATCTCAATCCCAATCTTGATCCCGATCCTTGTCTGTAACCAATCAAAGGTGAAGATTGTGTGGTGAAGGACACAAACTCGGCCGTTGATTGATTACAGACAAGGATCGGGATCAAGATTGGGATTGAGATATATTATAGAAAGCGGCCGTAAATGACATTAAATTTGACATATATATTCCTTAATATACACATTTTTCTGATAATCCTTACAAAATATAAACTTGCAAGGTGTTTCTATTTTTCTGATGAGAAATGTAGGTATAATGATAATAACATGATTTTTTTCATCATCTCCAAAGTATTGTTAGTAAAAAGGTAAAAGTTTTACAAAATGGTGAGTAAAGGTAAAAAAATACAAAATAGTGAGTAAAGGTCTTTTTCAACACATTTGCTCAAAAAATGCATTTACGAAGCCTGTATGCATTGTTCGAAAGTTAAAAATTATGCACCACACAATGGAGCGTGCGGCAAAGTAGGTACTCTCACCTAAGTACATATTTTACCGCAAACTCCGTTGTATAGCGCCGTGCGTATTCTTTACGGTTTTTTTTTAATTTCCATAAAAAATAATAAGAATTCCACCAAGGAGTTTCACATCACGAGAATAAATAAGCTGAATGATTGGACCTCCTTGGAAGCGCTTTTGCTGTATACGTTTGTCTCATTTTAATATAATAGAGAAAATGAGAGAAGATAAATAAAAAAAATAAAGTATGTGGTTCTAATTTTCACCACGCGCATGTGGCGCCCTTTGCAAATTCGCGCCATTTTCATATTAGAAACGTCAAAGATTGTTGCGACTTTCCGACTGATTTCTAGAGACAAACAGTTTGTTTCATTACCTATTGTAATGTTTTCTCGCAAATGTGTCGAAAAACGTTGTATGACACACGTGCGGATTTGGTTTTTACAAACTCGTAACTATGGTAAGCCCTCGACTTCGTCTCGTGCTTACATTCGTCTACTCGTTTGTAAAAACCAACTTACCGCACTAATATCATAAATAACTATTACCTTTAGGTAGGCACTCACTATTTTGTATTTTTTACCTTTTAAAAATAATAAACTAGTACCTAAAGGTAAAAATGGTGAGTAAAGGTACGAGTATAATAAAATGGTAAATAACTGGTTAAAAAAGTATAAATTACGGTGGTCCTTAAAATACCCTATAAAATCCTTTACACTAATGAGTCTTCAACTGTAAACACGGTTTTTTCGCACTATAGGCAACGTAGCTCTTACATTTTTACCCGCATTACGCATAGCACTGGGTGGCCCTGTCTTGGCCACCGTCTGGCAAAATATGCACTTAAACCATAGGTCCGTTCTCACTTTGCTGACTCTGCATCCGCGGGTACACTTCGCTATGCTCTCTGGTTGACTCCGCTGTAGTCGCCACATACTCTTGTCTATAGTGAGGCTCCGGCCCGGCTGGCCGTGGAAAACGAACAGCATCTTGCGCGTAGGACGAATAGATCTCTGATAATGCTGCTTCTATCGGCACTGTATCTTCAAGTATGGTTGATCTGGTACGAGCTTGTTTGATGAAAAACTTATCTGGTTGGATTGTTGTTGTAAAGAATACCTACAGTGTGAAATCTTTACTTCTAATAAAGCATTTCTGAGTAACTTGATCGTCGCATATGATTTTGATGGAATATGTGTCACAGCAGAAATATTATAAGTATTGTGACGTTGAGTGTAGTTCAACTTATCTGTTTGTGCACGCTGTTCTTTCTGTTTTGCTCTTTTAGTTTCTTGGACTTATTTCGCAAAAGTTCAAAATACTGGAATCCAGACCTCTGAGGTGCTTCCGTTGCCAAGTAGGCAACCACGTGAGAGCTCTGTGCACTTTGGAGGTGGACCGCAGCGGTCTCTGCTTCCGCTGTGGTCAGCCCGGTCACAGGGCCAGCTCGTGCAACGCCGCGCCGCACTTTGTAATATGTGCGGCAGCTGGCAAGCCGGCCGACCACTGGGCTGGGGGCAGGGCCTGCGCTCCACCCGCCAAAGCCAGGGGCAGGAGGAAGCCCTCCGCCACCGCTGTCTTCGCCGCGGCCGCTGCCACCGTCGCCGCTTCTGCCGCCACCGCTGGTAACACCGCCGCTGCTGCTACTGCAACAGCCGCAGTAGAGCCCCCACAGGGAGCTCCGGAGGGGGCTGAAATGGAGTGCCAATAAAGGCCCATTTCGTTCCCATTTGATTTGTGGCTTTCGTTTGAGCTGCGCTGGTGTCAGTAGATTGATTCAGTACATAGATGCCATTGTCGATTTCCGATATTGTATCGATCGAAGTATTCTAGGTATATCTGTTTCAAGTTTTGCATCATATTAATGGCAGCTATAGAGACTAACGTGAAGTCCTGTTGTGTTGTCATCGCATCCATTTCTTGTTGCAGCTTCGTGTAAACCTTGTCCAAAGCAATAAAATGTTAATGGTTTTGTGTTGCTTTCCTATTCAGTCTTCAGTTCATTGTAGAACAATGTGCTCAGCTTCGACGATAGTCGTCAAGTTACTCCATAGCTGATAAGCTGACCTTGGTTATTTTGGTTACAGTGCTCAAGTTTTATGTCCTATCTGTATGTTTTCTGCGAAGCTTTCGTCTGATACGATAAACGATGAGTTAATGAACATAAAAGTTACACCAACTTCTTAAACTAGGGGGGCTCAATTCAGCTTTGCCGCTCCGGGCCTCTGATGGGCTTAGTCCGCTACTGGTGTCTGGATGTCCACCGTTAGGTGCATCCAGCTGGTATCTGGCAAACCCATCCAAGAGTTGAGGGCAGTACCTAATCCATGATTGCACTTGCGTTTGATAAACTTTGAGCAGCTGTTCTGGCTTGGCTTACGTCACGTCGTCGTCTGGCTTGGCGTACGTTGTCGTTACGTGGTTAATCTATCGTTTTATTAACATCTGTTATTGAACTAAGTATTCCATATTTCACAAAATTGGTATTTTCTTCTTCCCAGCGTGTAACAGAATAAACGCAATTCTTGAAAAGGGGTCATTTTACTCATTATTATGAACAACTTTTACTATAGGACCAAACCCGAAATCGCGTAAAAAAATTAAATGGATGGGGCACTCGATGTTTTTTTCGCGTTTTACTAGTCTTTAAACTCGAAAGTACCCCGCAGAAAACCACGAAAAGAAATAATATTTCCATACTTTACTTTCATATTATCAGTTGCGCTACTATTTTCTTGCGCATATTTGAATAAGTCGTTAAAAAAACTTTCCGTAGAATATAAATTATGCATCACTGTTTTAAAAGTAAGCGCATCCGCATTTTTATCTATCCATTTGAATATCACATCTTTGTTATTTTCCAAAGTACGCACAAATGTCTTGTCAAGCTCAAGTTTTTTATCAAAGATTTTGCACACGTTCTGCTCATAGCCTTTTAAAAATATCACATCTAAATATAAAAATAGGGATTTTTCACTAATATTTTCGAGTTTCAAACAATCACAAATGTATTCTACTGCAAAGAATTCAGCGAATGTTCTGTGGGTGAATATCGGGACTCCGTTTGCTACGTGATCTATGAGGCCATTGATCTCTTCTCCCTTTTCTACGTCTTCTATCATCGCTTTTATTTCTTCCAAATCTTTCTCAGTAAACAATTCGTCGATATATACATTGAAAATGGAATAAGCAGCCAATTTTTTGTGCTTTAAAATAGAACCTGCAAGTTCTTCTTTGTAAGCAGTGTTAATTTTAGGTTTACTAATGTTTGCCCCATTTTTCTCTTGATACTGTCTTTCAACGTTTTTTTCCAAAAAAATTTTGTAAACTGTGTAATGGTTGATATCTAAATACCATTTCTCAGTATTTTTATGAACTTTTTTTATATTATGGACAACTTCAACAGAAGCAAGGTACAGAATTAAAGAATTAGCATCACACTCTACACGTTTGACTGGAAAACGAATGAGAGTATTGTTGCATTTCGTGCAGCTGCCGGCGCAGTAGCAACAGGCACAGCAGTCGCATTTATCCTTTAAACGATAAGAAGTTTTTAGATATATTTCATGATGATAATTTTGATTGTATCTCCACAACGAAATCTGTCTGTGCTTAATTTTATGACTCAAATATAGGGCTGCGTTTTTAATAACTCCATAAAGTGACCCTTTTATAGGTTCTGGTGCATCACACACTGACAACACATGCTCAAGTAATTCCTTGACATTATCGAGTTGTGCTTCGTTCAGTTCCTCTACTTTCAAATTAAATTCCCAAAATAGTTGCAAATATTTTTCCATATCCTTTTCTGTAAAGTTTTCTATTTCGTAAGATAACTTCAGCGCAAACTCTTTTTCTAAGTTGTTTTTTACTTCGTTATACGGCCGGCTTGTGATCCACATTTTATGCTTTCGAGGTCTATCACTTACAGTTTTAATAAATTTTATGACCACATCTGAATAACGTGTGCAGATTTCATCAAAACCATCGAATAGGAATATCATTTCTCTCTCATAATAAAAATGTAGAAACAAATTCAACTCGAACTCAATCTGAGGGCCTGCTGTACAATGTTTCAGATACACAACATTGTTTTTTATATCCAGTGTAAATAAATCTCCATTGCCAAGTTCATTGCGCAGTATCACTTGACACATGAACTTTAAAGTATCTAATAAGTCGATGGTTCTTTCATCTTGCTTCCACTCACTGAATGCATCCGTATATTCTAATAAATTTATCCTGATAATCCAAATCTCTGGGTTGCATTCCTTTGTTTCAATCGATAAGTGAGTGAGTAATGTTGACTTGCCCATCCCGGGGTTTGCTGTTAGAAGTACAACATCACCTTTAATATCGTTAAGAGTGTTCTTCTTCGTGTGGGTAGTAAGGTCTAACGACCCCACACACCCTGGTGTCAGAGGTTCTATACCGCCTAGAGTGTTAAAGTGTACCTTTTGGTCTGAATAAAACTCTTTTGGCTTGACGAACGCGTGACGTACACGTCTATCAATCCAAAAGTGTTTTATTTTATCATATTTACTTTCCACGATTAGTTTCCCTACTGTAATTGTTTTTTTATTGATTATTTTATGCAGAATATCTCCTTTTACATACTTTTTTGATTCATCGTTGATAATGTTCGCTAAATTAACTTTTTTGTCTTGGAATATGACTGTGGCAGTTTCCAAAATGTTCAATTGTGATTCTTTACTCATATCAATGAGTCTATTTTTTTCGTCGTGAACTTCCCTGTGCTCCTCGTCCTCGCCAACTGGGAAAGATTTCTTTAAGTATTGAGATGAATTATTATTGTTGGAAATTAAAATACGTTTTCGGTTTCTAACTACTTCTCCAATGTCTTCAAAATTTTCATTTTCACGTATTTCATCACAAACTATAATTACAACGTAATCTTCCTTGGTATTCAACTCTTCACATAACGCATAGCGATTTTCATGTCTAGCAATTTGTTCCAAATCCAACACGACGTGGTCTTTGTTATCCATATGCTGCAACACTTTGACTACAGTTAATACACTATTCTCTGTAGTGATTACAGTACTCGAGTGATGATTCTGTAAGTTCAAGGAGTTCACTGCGTCGTCAGTGAATACAAAACTATCGTTTAATTTGCTCTTGTATATAATGTTGAGTGAACTCATCCATGGACTTTTGATAGTAGCTTTTAATGCATTTTCCCACAAGTCATCCTTTTTTGTAAAATAATATGGCCGTTTCACCTCTTTCCACCAATCTACAAACATTCTAATAAATGTCAAAATCACTGGGTGCGGTTCAAGGGGAAAGGGGTTTTTATAAGCCCGGGGATGTTTGTCTATATCTTCTTTTAAAATTTCTTCCACACCCATCTCGCTGGCTTGTCTATTGAAGACTAGCAGACTGTTTACGAAAACATTAAACTCGCTTTCATTCCAATCTTTAATTTTTTCACGCATATTTTTAATGTTTCCTTCTTTCCCCTTTTCACTCAGTTTTCTGACCAATCCACGCGTTCCAATGATATCATTCAGTTTGGGCCAATAATTATTATCAGTTACTAGGTCTGTTTTTAAGGTAAAATCTTCATTTGTGTACAAAATGGGGTAACAATCACATTTGTCATATTTGTCCTCAAATAGCCCGTCGTATTCTTCCTCATTCATAATTTTTTTTATCTTCTCGTAAGCGCTGAACATTTTGTCCAATTCGATTGAGGGCTTCTTATCATTGATTTTATGTTTTGTTTGTATAAAAACCATGGTAGGTATACGTTTTTCATCTTTCCATATTATTTTGAAACAAATGTCATCAAGCGGACATGCTGCCGCCACATTTGTAGCTAGCAGAAAGTCTTTGACATCGTCGTCGTATTTCAAATTGAGCCAAATCAAGGCTGAAAGTTTAATTTCGTACTCATTTCCGCAATAGCCACCCGTTGCGTGTGTTTTAGTGTAATATTTACGTTCATTTCCCGGAGGATCGTTTTCGTTTTGGGAAACTGAAAGTTTAATTTTTTTTTGTGAAGTCGATGGAGTGCTTGTTGCTCTTTTTCGTGTACTTGGAGGATTCATATTTGACTGAAACTTCTTTACTTAGCAAGATGTAGAACAGCGAGCACAGAGGTAGGCGGCACTCGGTCACAGGAGTGGACGGCAGCACCAATTCTGATCCGCGAGTTCCAGCTACCGAGTCGGTGCCTGTAAACAAATATACAACATTAAACGTTATGATTTATGATACCGAAATAAATATAAAACAATGTCGGCGTACATCTAAGGAGAAAAATTTATATTAGAAGTGAAACTCTCGAACTCGATCAACCCTGATGGAAAGCGATGGATGAGGTCTATGATGGAGCGAGCGTGCCCAGAAGATGCCTTGAGGCACTGGTACACCCACGCGTCGACGAAACACAGCAGGCTGCTGCAGTTGATAAAAGTAGCACTGCACATATTACATGTGGGGCAGCACATAATTATTATTAAATGAAGTAAACACGCACAGCGCCTTCACGAGCCTATAGTAAACCTGACTGTTACAAATATGAGTGTTTGGACTCCGCCAACCTGGCCCTTGCGGCGGCTGACAGTGCGCCTTGGACAACCTGGGTACGCGGACAGGTTATTCATAAATTGATTTTCCTGATACTCCTTGTTGTGCCTTACCATAACACGAGTACGCTTAGCTCTAAGCGCCTAAACTCCTAGAAACGCGTATTCTGCACGTCCCCTCGCGGCGTTCATTCGTCTTTTTTTACACACGACTTTACGGAGATGGTACCTACTTATATGCGTTTGGGGTGAGAGGATGTTTGTTTGTGCAAACCAATTTGCCATTTATCTCCAAAACTTCTAATCCGATTTTGATGCGGTTTTTAGTAATGGATTTGTGGTTGATTAGAGAGGGTTCTTAGTTCTTAGGTGTTACGTGTTCATGTATGTGCTAAATAAATGTTATTCTTTCTTTCTTTCTTTTACGGTAGTAACTCACTAGGGGGCGCTGCAGTAAGTAATATATTTTATATTAGCCGCTACATGAGAAACTCGATAGGTAAGTATTTCTACTTCACACTTACAAACACACACACTTTTTTATTTTTTATTTTATGTTATTAGTGCCTTTTCTTGTTATTCGTTTCTTACAATAGTGCTACATGTCGTACGGTCTACAACTATTGTTATAATCCCAATCTCGGCGAGGGGGGCCGGAGTCCATAGCACAGGGTATCCTAGTTTGGATTCCTGACTCCCACAAACCTTTGTACCTCCAATATTTGTTACACCTCTATAATGTAATTTTCACACCACCTGATCGAAAACGTCAAATTATATGTCATGTCAACCTAACCTAAAGTGAGTCATTTTTGGCCGGTGGCATTGCCGGGCAATAATATTGTACTGGATTTCATTATAACCCGCTGGTCAATAATGTGATTTAAATTTGGAACCTCATCTGTCTGCTCAATTGGCGGTATATTAGGTACTTACAACGCCTTCTGTCTCTGTCTCTCTCTTTCTGTTCCAGAAAGAGGAAAGATATTCTCGATACTCTTAGTACTTAGGGATGATATTCTCGAATTTCTACAAAATCATAAGGATTGACCAGGGTCTAGGATTGAAGACAATATTATAAGAATAATTGGTTATGTACGGATTATTGTATAAAAGGATAAGAATAACACTTAAAACCCATCTATAGTCGATTTATTAATTTAAAAACTATTTTCTCGAGCATCTCCTATGACGTTCTAAATTCAAATTGCATACAGCCAAGCGTCCGAACCCATTCTACCAGCTGATATAAAGCTTTGTATAAAGCTTTGTGTACACATAAATTGTATTAGGTCGCTAACATTAGGCCTGCACATATTTACTTACCCACAGAGAAATAAAAAAAAAAACGAAAATCGAGTTGGTCGTGGCCGCTATGAGGTAGGTATACTGAGTGGAACGCAAAAAAGGCGCGGATATTGCAAATCCGTATGGTATTAAACTAACTTTTTTTAAGTAGGTATACAGTATAGTTCTAAATACATATCTCTACTTCATCAGCCGAAAGACGTCCACTGCTGGACATAGGCCTCCCCCAAGCGTCGCCACAACAACCGGTCCTGTGCGTCTCGCATCCATCGGTTATATCTCTACTTAGTGTTTGTAAATTTAAAATATTTTGTTTTTCGTATTATGGCTTCTTATTTTCTCACAGGAGGTGTGAAAAGTAGAGTATCCTCCTCGGGGATAAAGGTGTCTTTGCCTTGGGCTAGCTTAAATCCCTCACTGCATTCAGGATTCTTGTATTAACTCCCTCGCTTCGCTCGTGAGTTAAACTCTAAACTCCCTCGCTACGCTCGGGAGTTAACTCCCGAATCCTTCATTGCGTTCGAGATTCAATATGACGCCCGTGACACAAGACACTGCTTTATCCCCTGGGTGCATAATCTACTATTACTTTGTGGGAGATTTTTTTTTTTTATTATTAAAAAATCTTGTTATTATTATGTCTGTGTAATAGTACTATAAATAAAAATAAATAAATCTTTACTCAAAAATTCAAATTCAAACTATATCGATATGAAATAAATTAAAAAAAAGCAAAATTAAAAATTTAGAAAAATCCCACGACGGATAAAACGTAATTGAAAAAGGATAAAATAATTTAAAAAAACCTACTTAAAGAATTTATGAATATGCGTCGGGGGCTGCCATCACTGTTTTTTTCAACATAAATATAAATACCTAGGTATGTCTAGCAATAAAATATCTCCAATTATTCACGTTAGGTACCTACTCTATAAAACCACATATAAAACTGCAAAACCAGATCATTTAATGGTAGTCCCTGACGGACATTCATAAATTCTTTATGTCGGGGGTTTTTAACTTATTTTATCCTTTTCAATTACTTACGTTTTATCCGTCGTGGTTTTTTTCATTTTTTTAAATCACAGTAATCATAAAGGGAACAGAAATACGAGCTCCATAACTTTTTTTTGGATGGGAAATCATCAAATGACTCCTCCCGCTCTGTGCGGAGCGGAAGGGAGTGTCAGACTCTTACTGACTAAAACCCACCCGTGTTCCTTCAAATGCCCTTTGCGTTCCAGGACCACGGTTCTCACCCTGGGTTGCGAGATTGTTCGAAAGACATAGTTCTTTACTGATCGCCTACCGACTGAATAAGACCTAAGGCCACCAGTACATGCCAATCGTACGATCAAAAACAATGATCTGATCTGTGGATTGCGTTCCAGATTGATTGTATACGTGCCTTTGGACTTATCGACCGAACTCGGTCGGTAGGCGATCGCTATTATGTCGAGAGTGTCGAGACTGCAAGCCCTGGCAGGCGCGTGCTTCATAGGTACTTACCAAATGTCTGTCTCTGCTGTCTATTATAAGATGTTAGTGCGTAGATGTTGTGATTCACAGAAAGATTGCAATACTAATCTTTTTCTGATAGTTATCTTGTACTTTGTGTGTGTATATCAATTATTGAGTTCAATTTTGTTGTCATTTATTGTGATAAGATAATAGATAATTACAAGTCATAACATGTCTCATTTAGACTCCGTCCCTATCCGAAATCATCCGAAACTTTTATTTTGGATTCGGTTACGGTTACTGATATTTTCGAAATCCGATAGTTCCAGTTACGGTTACACAGCTCCCTAACATCACTGATTTGTACATACATCATTATCACTAAGAATTGAAATTTTTTTTTGCGTACACAGTACCTACTTGTCTGTCGCGCGACCACCCGCTTAGAGTGCTATTTACGTAAAGTCTGTCAAAGATTATCATTTTATCACATACAGACCTTTCAATCCACGAGATTTTGGTGCACTAATAAGAACAGCAGACACAGTATTGAGCAGTTCCTACTGCAGTCTGTTCAGCCCAGAAATAGCTCGACACAATGACGAAAGTGTAAAGCGGTTTAGGAGTGAGACACAGCGCAGCTAGTGTAATCAGACGAGAAATGAGCTATGCCATGTCTTATCTATCAGATAGTGCGTAGTGTGACGTAGATCGAAACTCGATTAATCGATACTTTTCAGGAGAAATTATAATCGATCTCTTACAAGCGAGTCTTGTCACTTCAGCAAAGAATCGTTAAGGTTGATTCACTCATAATCCCGGGACGTGGTCCGTCACGGACGTGGTGTAGCGGTGTCTACACCCCATTTGAAACCACAAAACACCACTCTGATTTCTCTTTATATTATACCAGCTGTTGCCTGCGACTTCGTCTGCGTCTGATAACAATTTCATGAGTTTATTTTGTTTCACGGAACCCCAATCCCTTTTCTAAAACTAAAGTAGCCTAAGTTACTTCTTTTAAATCTCAGCTATCTGCCAGACAGAGTTGTGACAAAGTCAGACCAGCCGTTGTGGAGATTAGCCGGTACAAAAAGACCGATAAAAATAAAAAGCTTTGTTTTTATTTAAGTGTTGTGCATACGCAGTTTTTTATTTTTTAAGGATGGGAAATCATCAAATGATCGACTTCTTGCGCTCTGGGTGGAGCGGAAGGGAGTGCCATCCATTCATCCATGTTCCTTCCATTGCCCTTTGCGTTCCAGGGCCGCGGTACATATTCCGCAACCCTGGCAGGCTCTGGCCCTAGAGCGCCCCGTCTTGTTTGCTGACTGCTCTTTCTGGCGCGCGTGGAACAAAACTACCATTGAGCTGTGTACCTATGAATTGAGCTATTAATGATATTTTAAACAGACACTGGCATTTTATTTATTTGTATGTATGTATGGAATACGTTTCTCTACTATGACACAATGTTCGATTATAATTTCTCGATTTATGGAAGAATAATTTTGAATACTAGTGCAATACATACACGCGCGAACGAAGTCGCAGGCAACAGCTAGTTTTGAATATAATAATAATCCCACCCAAATTCAAGTTTCCAACATATCCGTGTCTTTTTGAGAATAAATAGTTTACAATTTTACGCGATATTTTACAATCTAACGCGTTTGCAATTTTCAGGTGACACATACATATTGTTATTTTGTGAGGTAGATAAGTTTCTACGGGCCAAAGTAACCTGAAAGAAAAGAGATTTTTTTTTCGTATTACGAAGTTTGTAACAAAAAAAAGTGCAAACGTTTTAAACGCCTTAAGAAATTGTAAGAGACATAAAATTATACTTGGCTTAAAATGATACTTTTTCTTCAGGCGCTTTTCTGATGTACACTTTTTATTGAAATTACAGGTGTTCAGTTTTTTTTTATCACGCCATGTGTTTTTCATTAACAGTATAAATAATAGTAGTCCCGCCATTTTGATATCAAAATAGCGGGACCCGGGACCACTTTCTTTGTAGAATACTATGTTGAAATTTTACGAGTGTAGAATTTTACTATGAAAGTAAATATCTAGTTAATAGGAGTATTAAATCCTAGTCACAATATATTCGAGACACCTGGCGAGGTCCCGCCATCTTGGCGTTCATTTCTACCTTGAGACCAACCCCGAAAGATACCTATCAGCTGTTCAGTACATTTTGTTGAGTTACGCGCACATGTATGGGGCAGTCGATTTTTCGCGATTTCAGTGTTGGTCCCATAGTAAAACAAGTAATTGTTCGTGAAAATTTTCAATAAAATGCATTTTATTAAAAACGATGTATTAACTGAAACTACTTTTTTCTGTTTATTAAGTCTTTTAATTCTTGTTGTACACCATTACAACTTATATTAATTTACAGTAATTAAAAAAAGTTCATGTACAAGGCGAGCTCTACTCAAAATGGAATTTCAAACCTTTGAGTCTTCTTTGAGTGATAGAGAAGAGATCACAATAGAGGGTAGGATCCTGTAAACATATTTTACAATACCTACCACATATTTTATCTTAGCCAAATCTTTCTACATTCATAAATAAAGACATGCGTGGCCAAATCCGAAACTATGAGCAATATCGAAAATCACCTAGGTAAAGGAGTCTCGAGCCCGATTTTGATGAAAACTAAAACTGCATCATTGTTTTTTTTTTGTTAAATCAGTAGATTTTTTTCTAGATTCCTCGCTAGAAATACCGATGTTTCAAAAAATCAATGATGCAGTTTTGATTTGTTTTAGTTTCGGATTTGACCATCATATGACATGTGTAAAGTCCCAAGAATATACATTCTTGGAAACTGACGAAATGAGAAACACTTTTTGTTTTATATAGTCTCTGGTTCCTTCCACATAATATCCCACGTGTGCTCTGTGAGTTTATGATTTATAATAAAATACTGTGTCTTACAAAACTCGTTTAATTCTATCAGGTCCAGCACGCTTCCACAGCGCATAGGTACTACACTCGCGAGCAATTACTCGAATCACTTACCTATCGCGCGTCGTCAAAACAATTTTTTACAATATCCTTGCAATGAACTGTGGATTGTGTGTTAGATCATTTGAAAGGTAATTTTGTTAGCTTTCAAATGATATAAAAAAGATTTAAAATTAATTTAATTATTGTCTTCCAAAATTTAGGGAATTAAATTGCAATAGGTCGAAGTTGTGGAAGTAATATGAAAAGACAAATTTTATTTAAAATTTCTGTTATTTACCCCTCAATATTTTGTGTAAGCCTCGACCTCCACCAGGTACGAATATCAGCTCCGTTTTTGCTTCAATAGAAATCCCCGAAACGATAAGATAGCAATTGTTTGCGCAAAACGGCATTGTGCGAATCGCTTCCCCAGGTCTTCTATAGACACTCCGTCGTCGGTTGCTACCATGCAGGCACATCATGTTTTCGTCCGAGAATATGACTCGGCTCCATTTCCCAATCTACATAAGTGATCGCGAGCAATTTGAAGCCGGGCTTGTCGGTGGGCTGGAGACAATTTGGGTCCCATGGCTGATCGTTTTGGGGTCAAGTTCGCTTCTTTGAGTCTTCGCTTCAATGTCCACTCGCTGACAGCCAGAACTTCCCTGACGCTGCTGCTGGCGCCGGTCCGGTGTCGATATCGGAGAGAAGAGGTGACAATTAATCGGTCATCTCTAACCGAAGTCCATCGCTGTCGTCCAGATCGTGGTCTCCGGATTAAGTTTCCAGTCTCCCTGGACTTCTTGTATACCTTCGAGACACAAGACTGGCTCAGATGAAGCTGTCGAGCGATAGTATGTTGAGATAACCCTTGCTGGATTAGGATGACGACTTGAGCGGCTACTATAGGTGTGGTTTCCTTTTTCTTTTAATGAAAACTATACCTACAGAAGCCGTTCAAGTTTTAAAAATTGATGTGTTTTGTTTTAACGTTCCATGACATAAAATAATCTTTTATTATGATATTGAAAGAGCTTGAAGGCAACAAGATTACCTTTGAAATGATATTATACCGCAATCCACAGGTCTTTGCAAAGAAATTGTAAAAAATTGTTTTTAGCAACGCGCGATAGTGATTCCTTTGTGATTGTGATTTTGTGATTGCTCGCGGATGTTAAATTTATTTATTAATTATACAAAGTAAACATATGTACACGATATTAAATAAACTGTCGGTTGCGAAGACGTGTTGCTTGGTCGATGTTTCTCGATCGAGAAAGGGGCGCGTCACGGTTAGCACTCCTTTTTACACGAACTGGTGTCATCAGCTTTTCTGACTCGCAACATAGCCCCTCCTGCCAGGAGGCCGTCCCGGGCTCCTTTGTGATCTCTTTAGCTCTGGTGGCAGGTCTCCAGCACAGGCATAGATGGTCCTTCGTCTGCTGGAGGCTCCTCAGTCTCTGGCTCAGGCTCAACCTGACGCTTCAGTGGCTCAGGCTTGACCTGAAGCTGCAGTGGCTCAGGCTTGACCTGAAGCTGCAGTGGCTCAGTCTGGGTCCGGTGGTACCAGGCTGTGGCTGGGAGACAGACTGGTCAGCTGGACAAGTTAACTCAGCTGTAGCGAGTGTGAGCTGCGATGAGTGGACTCCTCATCTTCATGGTCTGCACCTGCACAGGACATTAAAAACATGTGCTGAATACACAACGCTACGCATTGTACATACGCAAAACGCACATCATTGATTGGTATCAGATACACGGTAAGTCATCGAGATAGAGGCACGACGTGAAGCTTATCCCGACACAACCACATATGCAGTTTCATGCTTAAGAGAGGCATAAAGCACTCACCATGAAAGTAAGCAGCGCATGCTTCAGGAGCCCACGCTCCACGCCGAGGAATCATATATTCCGCAGCCGCCTGCGTTCCCATACGAGCCGTACAGGAGTTGGAGCTTATAGCATCCTTCTGGAAGTGTCTTCACGATGCGGGAGGGGCCACGCAGACAAGAGAGAAAGCAGAAATTTCTTCCTGCTGAGGAGGTTGAGGACACGCTGCATCTTGACCGCCGCGTACTTTGCGTTGAGCGAGATGGTGATGTACGCGGTGTCAACGGCGTACCTAGCGAGTGTCGCCTCTGGCGTGGTGGTAGAGATGTCGTCGGAGTAGCGCGAGTAACTCGACAGGCCCTGCGGCAGGCCCGCCAATTAGGCGGACAGCGCTCCATCGACCACCACTCTGAAGCTCCTGTGGGATAGAAAGATGAGCCCACCACTGACAACGCGACGGGCGTGTTGGACGTGGCCAACTTATAGATGAGGCCGTCGTGCCACACTCGGTCGAAGGCCATCTCCATGTCGAGGAATACTGCTCCCGCGTACTCCTTCTTATTCATAGCTGATGGCAGCAAGTATAGTTCCCTCGACAGCTGAAGGGTTTTGCTATGTTCCGCACGTGCGGCATCAGTCAGATGTCGCAGCAGGAGCGACTCGAACACCTCGGAGTTAGTAGGCAGCAGCGTGATCGCCCGATCCACCTTGGGCAGTATAATCAGCGCCGCTTCTCCCAGGCTGTAGTGAAGAGCCCCTTGCGCGATATCCTGGTAAACAGGCGCGCCAAGGACGCAACCGGTACGGCAGGTGGCGGAGCACTGTGTTCGTGATATCGTCGGAACCGGGGGCCTTTTTCGGCTTCGTTTTTAGGAGCCACGTGTCTGACTGCGCCTGGCGAGAAATAGGTTGTGATCTATGTTCGGGCGAAATTGATGCTCCAGGTGCTCGGCGAAAACCTCCGCGCGGTGTCTGCTCGCGCGGTGTCGGCTCTGCTGTGTACTTAAGAGTACACAGCTCAACAGCTGTTCGGTAATGGGCCCACCGGAGCTGGAGTACTTGTGAGAGTCAAGCATAGATTATGTACTGAGGGCCAGTAGCCATTTCGTTCCTCCCAGCTCGCGGCCAGGGCCTCGACTCGGCCAATACCTTGTCCGCAAGATGGTTTAATTGCTTTTTTAACGTCGGACAGCGTAATTGCTGTCACCGCTTGCATAGGCGCCTCGTCTCGGTGACCATTGCACGTATCCGTGCCAGCACTCTCCCCTCCGTTGGTGATGTGATTGTCGCCGCTTCTATGGCGCGTTTCACGCACGTGTAAGCAGTGACGTCATTTGCTAGTAGTTCAACAGCCGCGGAGATGGTTATGGGCCGAGTTGGCGTCGTGGTCTCGACACTCTCACGTGGTGCTGGTGGCTTCATCCGGGTCCGATACCCGATAAGGCGACGAGCACAGGTTGGTGATCCGACTTTAGCTCGTTGTCGATCACTTGCTGTGTGATCTAGTTATTTAGTACCACCGGTTGGCGACGATGTCCAAAAGTCAGGCATGTCCTTCAACTGGTCTGGGCAATGTGTGAATGGGTCTCTGGGCCGGACACTGTGTACCCGAAGGCTTCCGCGGCCGCGAAGAGCCGTCTCCTCTCTGTATTCATATTCTTCCCTTTTTTTCTGTTTTTTAAAAACATTGCCCCACACTAGGAATTTCTCCTGTATCGTGGGTGCGTTTACAAACATCTTAACTCACATACACAAACAGCCAGACCCGGGTCAATCGCTCAACCACTGCGCCAACCGTGCCGACAAATGCTAACTGCATTCCACGACAGGTTCTAGCAATTTAAATCGCCGGCGAGGATGGTTGGGTTGTTGTAATCGAATAGTATTGCCCACAACTATCTGTGGTCAAATTGTATTGCGGGCGGCTTAATGGCTTATACATAACATAGATGTTGATATCCTCGCCGACTACGTGCAGCTGTACGCTCAGTGCGTACATCGTGAATAGTGATTGCGAGGGGAGTTCCTGGTGGACGACTCTTCGTCTAACCAATACTTTCAGACCACGGTATCGATTATTGAGTGCCGACCTTTAACCCTTGCGATAAACGAGGAAACCTGGAAATCTGACCCTATCCTCAGGCCCCAGGTGCGTCTCGTTTATTAGCACCACGTCGACGTCTTGATTCCGCAGTAGGTGGCGGAGAGGTGTGACTTTGCCCCGTAAGAGCTTATGTATAATGTAGTACCTTCAGCGGCCTAGCCATAACGTAACGTGGCTGCCCGTCGAGGGTGATCTGGTCCGCCTTGATGAGATCATCAGCAGCTTGATGGCGCAGGCTGTAATTTCCTTGTTCTTCCTCCTCTTGATTTTTGGTAGCGCTCCTCAGCAGGCAGCTACGCGAGATGCGGGCTTGAGACTATTTGTTACACTATTCTTCATCTTCTTAGTCGAATCCCAGCGACGGCGTTGGATAGGCCGAGGGCGAGGGTAAGCGTGTCGTACTCCACGGATGCCAGCGACGTGCTCGACCCAGCTCGGGAAGAGCAGGCCGACAACATCGCTGGCGAATCGCAGCCGGACACAGTTCTGCGTCGATGGAGCGGCTGGGTCTCCTCCTTTTCTTGTACCGACCGGCGGACGACACGTACCCGATATTCGGCGTCATTGACGTCAATGACGGGGGGGAGGGGAAGGTCTATATGTATGTTTTTGCTGTTGCACAGCGACATGCTTTGCTTGATAGTATAGATGCAGGCCTACCTTGCCATCTCCCTCAGAGACGGAAGCTGGCGTGGTCTTGAGGGGGAGCGCAACGGTCGTGTAGATCCTGAAGGTAAATCCGGTAGATATACTTTCTCGAGGTTGCCAACACGTTATTGGTCTAATTTCTTATGAAATAGACGTAACTGAAACCACCGGGCGGAGTCCTCTCTGAACCCCTCTGTGACAGGGTGGTTGCGGACTCGGCCGTCACTAAATCAGCTGATGGCAAGTAGGAGAATCTAGTCACCTGCGCTAGGACTTGCGCAGTCGACCGCCGTAAGCGGGGATGAAGGAGTCCTGGGGGGTTGAGCCGATCGGCACTGGCAGTTATATGTCTGAGGAAACACGCCCCCTTTGGCAAGCGAAACGGTGGCCCTACTCTCTAGCCAGTGGTAGGGAAATGGCCACAGTGTGACGTCAGAGGGCCACAGGCGAGTTGCGTGGGGCCCACGAAGGTCATCAGGCATCGGACAACCGAAGCGGTAGGTAAAGCCCATGCTGACGGTGTAAGTGAGGGTTGATCAGTTCGTAGGGGTAGGCCTTTCGACCTTCCTCGCCAACGCGATCAAGCACCCGATGCCGCGCTGTAAACCAACCTTGTACACCTATAATCTCACTAGTAATCCGAACGTTCGCACTCACAGTAGTGCGACGTTCCTAAGTGCGAGCTCCATGGAGGGTGGGAGCCAGAGAGATGAATAATAGGAAAACATAGTATGGACATTAAAACATTAAAACTAAAAAACCGCAGGAGTGGAGTCGGTGAAAGCTGGCATAACTTCTAAGCGAGGTGCCTCTGACACTTCGCTTGCTCCTGGAAGCCCTGCAGCTAACGCCGCAGGCTCCAGCACGGGCGCCGCTCCGGCTGTGGCAAAAACCGCAGCTAAGACCAAAAAGTACCAATGCAAAGAAATCGATGCTGCATGGGATCAGTACCGATCCTTCGAAAACTAAGGCGAAAACGGCGACGGCTAACACTAATGCCAGAAGTAGCCTTCCCAAACACCCTTGTCTTCCTCCTGTGGTTTTCTGACCCTTCAGGTATACACGCTCTTACAGGGCAGAGTAAGAGGAGGGAAAGGCTAACGCGAAAGGAGCGGTGTCAGGAACGCAGACGGGGAGGCAAGGGCAAAACCCCCAAAACAAAGCAGGTTGCTGCCACTAGCTCGGTCATCCCGACCAAGCAAGGTAAGCTGAGCTTCTCTGAGGGGAAACGGGATGAGCGGTCGCCAGCTGAGGCCGGTACTGGCCGGCCAACGTCTAGTCAACCGGCAACCAAATCCCCTGCGGATTTCAGGAGGTCCGGAGGTCTTAGCTGCTGTCCAAAAGCAGATTATCAGCGAGGCCTGTCCATGGCCTTTTATGGGGCCCCGATGTGGGTCCCAAAGGGTCATGGCTGGCCCGGGGATACCGCACGATCTCCGGCGAGGCGGCGAGCCTCCTTGCCGGATTTCTGCCAAGGGATCAGGAAGCGAGAGCCCTCGCGCACAAGTTCGCGTTGTGCGTGGAGGCGCTACGCCGGGTCCAATCTCCGCTGCCGCGGCAAATTGCAGCGCGGCGGGCAGAGCTCCGGAAAGATACCATGGCGGCATGGAGACAGCGACTATCGTAACCCATTGCTGGGCACGCCACTATTGCGGCAATAAGTCTCCTCTTTGAGGTGTAGCTAGAGAGGCACCACGGGGTCCTCACCTTCCGCCTGACGCAGGTACTCACCGGACACGGTTGTTTCGGGAGTTACCTCACACGGCACACGACACGTCTGGGTATTATCAATGTATGGATTGCCCGGAGCACACGCTGGAGGTCTGCCCTGCTTGGGCGGAGCACTGCCGTGTCTTCGTCGAGGCGATCGGCGGCGGTGACCTCTCGCTTTCGACCCTGGGGGTCTATAACTCTGTAAGTCCGTAGTTTCGGCATTAGTGTCGGGCGTTTTCTACTCCATATCACCTACGGACTTACGATTAGTCCCGAACCCGAACTAAGAACAGCTGTCAAATCGTGTTGTCATTCATCATTTATTCGACTTCGGGTTTAGAAACTAGACCCCCTGGTTCAATCCATGGTCCGGAGCGAAAAGGCATGGGAAGCCGTCACCTCCTTCTGCGAAGCAGTAATGCTGGTGAAAGAGGAGGCGGAACGCGTGAGGGAGAGACAAACCTCACGCCCTAGCCGCCGCAACAGAAGAAGACGTACCGAGCGTCGGGAGTTCAGGGCGATTCCAAGCCACGGTAGGCGCGGGCCTGCGGACGGCGAGCTTTGGGAGGCTCGCTGTCCGATCATAACCAGGCCCGGGTTGACGGCACGTTGCGTTACACGCGCACCTCAAAAGAGATGTCAGCAAAGTAGACAAGGGCCGTTAGGGCCAGAGTCTGCCAGGGTTGCGGATTTTGTTCGAAAGAGTCACCGTGGCCCTGGAACGCAAAAGGCATCAGTAGGAAAACGGATGGGTTTTAGTCAGTAAGAGTCTGACACTCCCTCCCGCTCCACCCAGAGCGGAAGGAGGCATTTGATGATTTCTTATTCATAAAAAAAGGTTCAATTGTTTTCTGATTGTTTTTTGATCACCTATGCATTTTCGCATGCTGCATCTAAGCCAAACGCAAATACTGGGAACCACCACATTTTGCTGCTCATAGAGTCAATGTTTTCGTCAAAACGGTTTACCCCGCTTATGTGCATCTTGATAATGATTGGGCAATCGACTTGAATTTTTGCCCGTTTCTTATCCAAAAATCCAATTCGATCCACTTTTGTGATAGGATCCAATCCATGGCAGTTGGATGCAATATTGACGATACTATTGTCGTGCTTGACTGCAATAATTTCCTCAGAAGATTTGGCAAATTGCAGTTCTACAGACGGTTTTCTCGAACAGTACCTGTACCCCCGACATTTTGCTCTCGAGAATACTTTAGCAATGGTAAACCAGTAAAAAAATATGAATAAATTAAAGGAAAATAATAGGACCATACAATCATACTTGTATGGTCCTCACTCTTGCGGTTAATGTTGAACGGAGCTCTAAAAAATATCTTATCTGTCTCTGTCCCACTAATACCGTACGCTTCCTATCTGTCTGTTTTACTTTCTCCGCTAGACAAAGCGACTCCTTGCGACGCGACGTCAGCGTGTTGGGAAAAGGCTAGGGAGATGATGAGCTTTTAGTGATAAGAGAATATTTTAACCAACTAATGTGAAACGAAAGCGCCTTATATATTTTGACTGATACCACTATGATACTAAGATTTCTGAGGCGATTTAGTACATTTAGTAGTGGCTCGTCAAAAAGCTTACGTGGATCTAAAACGCCTATTGCCAAATCTTCTAGCAACCTCACGCGACTAGTTGTGACATAAGCTTGGCCCTTGGCAAACACTTTAGGGCCAAGATCTACGTCGACTCTGTACAGTGTCGTCCCTTAAAACTTGTGCACTTTCACAGCCCGACATAATGTCAATGGTAGCATGAGCCGCTCGATTTTTCCTAGAACTCGTTACATCAGTTTCTACCACGCGTCGTGCACTCGCACATCGTCATAGGGTTACCAGCGATAGTCATCCGTCAGTGGGACTTCCCTGAAACAATCGTTCAGGACGAATTGTACCAACGTGATGTGCCGGTCGATTCTGTCGACATCTCACGGTGTTCACCTAGGCGGAGTGAACGATAATAGAGCTGTCATTCCATCTTATTTGTATGGTTTGACAACTCACCCGTCGTGCGCCCCGCCCGGGTGTTCACTTCGACATGTTTACAGAATCGCACTGCTGTAAACGAGTCGAATCGCCACCAATGTTTTACCAAATGAGACTATTTGATCAGGGGATGCAACTGAGACAACCTGGGGAATTTCAGTGCGATTTCCATCGCTAACTTTTCTCCAGTCGGTGATGAATTTTCTTGGTTCGTTGAGTCTTGTGAGTTTATATCAAGAATGTCGGGACTATGATTGGGATCGTGAGGGAAGTCGGCAGGACACATCGGAGCCATGATGTCAATGTTTAGGTTTGCACAAAGGCTTATATACGAGCCTGTCTCTGGCATTGTTCGTTCCATGCTGGATGTTTGGCATTAAGATCGCCCGCTCAGATAACAGTGTCATGGAATGGTACTGTCTGTCATGGGAAACGAGGTCAAGGGCGGATGGTCACAAGCGGAAACGATGGAGATCGGTTGGTGACAAGACATACCTAGCACACAGGCGAAGTAAGGAGAAACAGGAGCGTGGTAAAGTTCCAGGAGGCACGGTGGAGTTCTTTCCATACCCCGATTGGCTGAATTGTGCTTGCAGCGGCCTACTAGAAGACCTACCTAACTAATGTATTTCCATTAAGACGCTGAAGTGGGAACGGACCGATTTGTGACATACGACAAGCATCATGTCGTATACATGCCTACCTCTCGATTTGTGTAAGTCATGAACGGTGGAGACGGGTAATTTTGGATTAAGAGGTCATTTAGAATGACCTTAAGGAATCTCCTTCGGGATGCATCTGATCACCACTCTGATGGACTGAAATGGGCTTATTTTCCGGTAAGGAAATATTCCTTTCATGCAGTATCCAACTAATATTATGTTATTTTGTCACTGAGGAAGCGAGCTTTGAAACGAACATTACTAAATTATTAGTGAATGAATTGAAATAAAATACTACTGATGTATATTTTTGTAATATACAAAGCAGTCTAGATGATTTTAGTATCATAGTATACGTAGTTAAATAATCATGAAAAAAATAAATGTCTGGTTTTATTCATGAACCATGGCTACTATTATTATTTTAATAATGTTCACTATAATGTAGCCTGTTACCCGGGATAATGTAACGCATCAAATTCTGATATTCGGCGACTAATTAGTTACTAAATTTGGGAGAAAACAGATCATCGCTAGGTGTCCTAGCTTTTGAGATTCCAAATTGGGCCAAGCTGCGGAGACTCACGAGATCGGCCACACTATATTATACCCTTATAACTTTTAAACCAGTCACCGATTAGTCTGATATTTGGCGACTAATTTTGACTAATTAGCGACAATGTTTTTGTGGGTTATCAAAAATAAAATCCCTAATGGTAGCCATGCCAGTGTCAGGGTCACCAAGATTTGAACTAAATAAACATAAACGCATACAGACTTAGTTAAAGTGCGCAATTTCGTTTAAAGTTTATTTATAAGGCACACCAACGACATCAACGACATATTTACAAAAAATTACATTATAAGTTGTGATGTCGAGGGAGAGTGTCTTTTGTAAATAAGTTACTTACAGGCATGCACAACTTGTCTAACGTAAAGGGCGCTCCACATTTACGCGAGAAAGCGAGAAAAACCATTCATGTTTCTCGTGTTTTAAGAACGCGAGAACAGACGAGAACTTGTATTGACTCCACACACACGTTTCTCGGTAGCGGACGAGTCGCCGATTAGAACAGTTGTGTTTGGTATTTACTGAAGCATCAACATGAGCTCGATTTGGACGAACGAACTAGAATTGACATCCCTAGAATATTTTCAAGCAGAACCAATAGTTACTACTGCGTCCCTCGTCATCGAGCGTGAGAACTGTATTGAGAACCTTGCGAGTGTGTACCCAAAAAAGCTCTCGCCGAGATTTTCGCTAGGATTCTTGCCGAGATTCTCGGCGAGGATCTCGCGTGAAATGTGGAGCGCGCTTTAGTGGTGGGGACAACCTTTTGTTCCGAGGTCCTACCACGGTGCTTATCGGTAGATTAATGTGGAAATGAACAGTGTTCGCGCTTTGTTAGATAGCGCTTCTCAAAGTAGTTTTACTGTAGGCGACATCAATACCGCCACAAAAAATCAACAAATGAGACTCGCGGCGCCATCTATCTTGACAGCTGCGAACTAACTGGACAAAATCCTACCGTGCGATTAGAACATAGCAAAGCCCGAATATCAACTGTCGGGCAGTTGCCCACCAGACACTACACCCGTCTGGACGAAGGATCCTCCGTTTTCAATGGAGGTATGCGGGACTTTACTCTCTGTTCCGCTACCTCCAAACTGGTGACCCCGACGTGACATGTGATAATTTTATTAATATGATTAGTCATAGATAATGCGTTCCATGTGTGTATGTGTTTATGATAATTATGAATGGAACGCATAGACCTATAAATAGTATGGACAGGAAACACCTACAAAAACAGGGTGCCGGTTTTTGTCTCAGTGTCTCTAAAAATGGCTGCCAATACTAGTGCTGTGTCAATCAGAAAACATCTAATATAGATACTAGTACTATATAATAGTATTACGAGTCTTACTATAATATCACAGTTGAATCAAAATTATAATTAATATTGTAAGAGTCCGTTGTAACAGAAAAAAATCGTAAGTTTACTTGCCTTCTGATATCTGAGAATAATATTAATTTGAAGTGTTTTTTCTGCATAGAATTAAAAAAACTTTTTCAACACTGGCTCAAAAAATGCATTTACACACCACACCATGGAATGTGCGGAAAAATAGGTACTCTCACCTAAGTACATATATTACCGCACGGTGCTATTGTATAGCGCCGTGCGGTAAAATATGTACTTAGGTATTCTTTACGGTTTTTTCTTTTAATTTCCATAAAAAAATAAATAAGAATATCACCAAGGAGTTTCACAATCCTAGAATAAATAAGCTGAATGATCGAACCTCCTTGGAAGCGCATTTGCTCAATACGTTTGTCTCACTTTAATACTAAAGAGAAAACGAGAAAAGAATAATAAAATAAATAAATGTAAGATGTAGTTCTTATTTTCACCACGCGATTGTGGTACCGTTTGCAAATTCGCGCCATTTTCATATTAGAAATGTCAAAGATTGTTGCGACTTTCCGACTGATATCTAAAAACAAAAAGTTTGTTTCATTATCTATTGTACTGTTTTCTCGCAAATGTATTGAAAAACGTTGTATGATATACGTGCAGAAATTGGTTTTTACAAACTCGTAACTATGGTTAGCCCTCGACTTCGTCTCGGGCTTACATTCGTCTACTCGTTTGTAAAAAACAACTTACCGCACTAATATCATAAATAACTATTTCGTTAAATCCTTTAAAAAAGGTTAAGTAATATTTTTAACAATACATCATTTGGATAAACAACTAGAACAAAATGCTGACGTCTTATTTTCAGATCACGTATAACAATCATAAAACACCGGCACGGTCTCGGTACCCTTAACCCCGGGGCGGACCTAGCAAGGTCACTGACACACACACGAACTGATTAGCAAACGCATTATAGCGATATCGTTTCAGCGCAGCGAAGGAACTAGTATTGGAAACTATCACAGCACCGGTACAACACTATTCCACCATGACATATTATTGTAAACAAACGAATGAAATTATAAAATATTAAAAAGGTCTGTTGGACGGAAATAAACCCAAACATGAACACTTTAGCCAGCAATTCATGATCGCTTAGCATTTTTTTTATCGAAAGTGTAATAATGTAAGTAATATGGCATGGAAACCAACTACTAACCTATGCGAAGGCAATTGACGTTGATTTTCCTTTATTCTTGCACGAAATTTTACAAAACAACACACGGCATGTTGATTTGCTGTTTTGCAACATATACGTGCAGTTTTAAACAGATCCTTCTCGTAATTTTCTCACAAATCTCATTAATATAATAGGTCTTTACCTATGAAATTGCCGTTTTGTATGAAAAAAATTAAACGAATTTTTTTCATGTATTTTTTATTTGTATTAATCGAAGTAATCACCAGTGATCGGAGTAGGTAGATTGAAATGGGGTCATTGATCCGAAACGTATATATTAATATGGACATTCCTCCGGAATTGGTGGATTATTAAAAAAAAACCTTCGATTGTTTTTATTATTCAACAGATAAATAATGAATTAATTTAGTTTTGATACCTTCCTTTAAATTTTGAATTGAGTAGGAATAATATCACTACCAACATTAACAATATTTAATTGAATCCGGAAATACCGGAATTACTTTCCGGGAAAATGGCTTATCCATGTTATTCTTTCTGTGTGCATTTATGATACAAGTACCAAAAATCAATCTACCTACTCCGATCACTGGTAATCACCCATGCAATCAATGCATCTTTGCCAACGCAGTGGCAGTTTATTGATGCCCTTCTTAAAGAAATCAGCTGGACGGGAGGCAACAAATTCTTCAAAGGCATTTTGTACTGCCTCTCGGGTATTGAATTTTTTTCCCGCCAAGAAGTTATCCAAATTCTGGAAAAAGTAGTAGTCTGTAGGCGCAAGGTCTGGTGAGTAGGGCGGATGACGGAGAGCTTCCAACCCCTGTTCTTGCAACTTGGAGACCGTCTGCTGTGCAGTATGAGGTCGCGCGTTGTCGTGCAGGAGCAGCGGAGAAAATTCTGGGAATTGGAGGAAGTGGACTTCCCCCCGGTATTAAGAGCGTTTACGCGGTACGGCTTTTCATACAATCTTTTAAATCCTTATTCTTCAAAATGAATGAACCGATTTTAACGAAACTTGGTATGCATACGCTAGATATCCAGGTCTAAATAGTTATACCGACCTATTAGCCTGATGTCGAATATCTGCAAAATATTTTCTAAAGTACTGCTTAACCGCTTAACGAAGATTCTGGATGAAAACCAACCCAGAGAGCAGGCGGGTTTTCGCAGTGATTTCTCTACAATTGATCATATACATACTATTAAACAAGTAATTCAGAAATGTAATGAGTATAATATTATATACTATTTAGCATTCGTGGACTACAACAAAGCATTCGACTCTATAAAGCACGTAAAAATATGGGAAGCGCTGGCAATTCAAGGAGTCGAAAACAAATACATAAGACTAATACACAATGTATACAAGGACATGAATGCAAAAATACGAACAGAAAGAGGAGGCGAACATTTCCCTATAAAAAGAGGAGTCAGACAGGGAGATCCACTTTCACCTAAACTGTTCTCAGCAGTGCTTGAATATATTTTTAGAAGACTCAATTGGGATAAATATGGACTTAACATCAACGGAAGGAATCTAAACCATCTAAGATTTGCAGATGATCTGATCCTGATTTCAAACAATCCAAAAAGCCTGCAAGAGATGTTACAACAGCTGGTGTACGAAAGCGATAAAGCCGGACTCTCAATGAACGCTACAAAAACGAAACTAATGACAAACCATGACAAAGTCACCATAACAGTAAATGGCAACAATGTCGAATATGTTGAAGAATATACATACCTCGGACAGATAATTTTTCCACAGGACTTAACAACAAAAGAAATAAATAAAAGAGCACAGTTAGCATGGAAACGTTACTGGTCCTTATGAGAAGTCTTTAAAAACTCTCAGGTACCTCTCAAAGCAAAGAAAAAAATATTCGACTCGTGTATTTTACCCGTCTTGACTTATGGATGTCAAACATGGAGCCTAACAAAACAAAATATAGGAAAGCTTGAGACATGCCAACACAGTATGGAACGGAGTATGCTGAATGTTAAATTAAAAGATAAAGTCAAACTAAAAACACTAAGATGCCAAACTAAAATTAATGATGTAGCATACTGTATAAAGAAATTGAAGTGGAGATGGGCAGGCCATATGATCAGAGATAAGTAGGAAAAATGGGCTATAGACGTAACGGAATGGTGTCCAAGACAAAATAAGAGAAAGAAAGGAAGACAACGTACAAGATGGGAAGACGATATCCAGAAAAAGGCAGGTGTTACGTGGAGAAGGATGACTCATAATCGGAAAGAATGGCAAGCTCTTGGGGAGGCCTTTGCGAAGACGCAAGACAATCTCACTACCGGTGACACATAATTAAATTAGAATTATTTTCCAGATGTATTTTAAAGATTGTTAAATAAAGGCTATTATTATTATTATGATGAAAACCCGTACCGCGTAAACGCTCTTAAGCCCGGCTGACAAATTGTGTGAGTAGTTTTACACCCGCACTACCACTCGAGATAGTGACGGACGATACGTGTTGGCTTTACCTTCCAAGGGTGACGTCCAATCCCTTGGTAACTCACGCCAAGCAAGTGAACGTCGGTTTTGTAACGTGTAACTTAATATATATAGTATAGCGTAACATGAATTTTGATTCTTCCGAGATCTCGTACTTTATTCCGCATCACGGTGTGATCCGAGATGATAAGGTCACAACCAAACTTCGTGTCGTTCTTGATGGTAGTTATAAAACTACAAGCCGCGCCTTGCTATTTTCGTCCTGTCTCTCTGACCTCTTGTATGGTGAGCAAAACCTACAAGGGACTTTGTTAAATATTATAATTCGTTTTTGTTTTCGATCGCAATTTCCGCAGACATTCGTCAATGTTTCTCAGCATTGGAATCCGAGAATCTGACCGGCGTTTCCAACGCATTTTGTTTCATTTTTCCCCAAAACCGTTACAGGTTTATGAATTTAAACGCATCGCTTCTCTCGCTCGTCTTGAGCTATGTGCTAGCTCAAGTCATAAAAAATGTCGTCGTCGCTTGTGAGAACCGCATAGTTTTTCGTAATATATTCGCATTTTCGGATTCGAGGGTCGCTCTCTGTTGGGTACATTCGTCTACCCATCGGTGGAACACTTTTGTGGCCTTGTGTCGAGAATACAAAGCGACTCGTCTCCGCAAAATATGCATCACGTGTCCGGTGCAGACAATCAATCCCGCGGATTGTCTGTCACGTGGACTCACACGTGCTCAAATTATTGATCGTTCGCTTTGGTTCAGTGGTCCTCCGTGACCTTACTTAGACGTCTCACGGTGACCTGCTGTTCCCTTTAATCTCTCCTCGATTCCTGGAGCACCCGAAGAGAAGAAACATTTGTTGCTCTCCGCTACACCAAATAAAAGATCTCCTATTCTTTCCTTGGTCGATCGTATCTCGTATTGGAGGTAAATTACTTCGAGTAGTAATTTACGTTTGACGTTTCGCTAAACTTTTACCTATTAATTGTCGGGTCGTTCAATCCGCGAAACCGTTCGTCCGCACTGGCATGGACTACGCCGGCGCCGGTCCGTTTAGGGTTACTATGTCTCGAGGTCGAGGTGTTCGTTCCACCAAGGCCTACGTGTATTTGTTAGTCTGCATGACTACACGCGCGGTGTACAGAGAACTTGCTGGTGATCTTAGCAAAGCTAGTTTTATTCTTTCGTTTGAAGAGTTAAGTACCGTTCATAATGCCTTGGAGGTTGCATCCCACAAATCCTACCCCTTTGGTGTGGGATGCAACATGTGTCGACACCCATGCGCTATACCATCTTAGCACAGCGGGTTGTGCTGGGGCGGCTGCTGCGGGTGCAGACAATCTCAAACGGCGCAAATACAACAACCTTATTGGGAATTATGTATTTGAGCCATTTTGGGTTGAAACACTGGGGCCATGGGGCCAATGACCAATATAGTTTTTACATTTGCATTGAAAGCGTTCGGTGAATCGAAGCTATCAGTGAATCGAAGCTTTCAATGAGATTACGCAATCGCATTGAAATGTATTTAGATGTCTCAATGCCATTGAAGCAATGAAATTAAAAGCAATATTGAACCGAAATTGATCCGAGTAATATCGGCTTTATGAGAACCCCGATTCGAAAAACGGCAATGGCAAACAAGATGGATGACCGTGTCGAGTTGAAATCAATGTCGCTCTCGAATAAAAATTCGTAAATAGTGAAGTTTGTAGATATTGATGTCCTCTATAAAACTGCATAGTACATCACTTTATTGTCAATAGTTTCCGCAGCGTACGCGATATAAGGATTTTTTTTTGGTATTTTTTTCACACCTTGGGTACACTATGAAAGTTTCATACGGATCCATAACTTTTTGAAAATATTCTATCGCCTATGTTCATTAGCACTGTCGAATGAGATTGAAGTTCCAAATTCTACGTGAAGCCCGGGCAAAAACTAGCATCTTTGTACATTTTTGTACCCTCTGACCCCGCCCTTGTTAAAGCTATAGCTAAGGCCGTGGTCCGGGGGGCACCAAAATACAGTAATATACGTCTACAAATAGCTCCGAAACAGAACATTAAAACTTCCAATACTGTATAATGTTCTTTTTCAGAATCAGTTAGGCTAGTATTGTTTCTCCTATGTCTGACCGTGTCGTAAACAAAAAATTCTGCAGTGTTTAATAGATCCTCTATTTTTTTTAAAGAAAACGCATCTGCATTATTCTTCATCCATTTGAATATCACATCTTTGTTATTTTCCAACGCTCTCTGAAATGTCTCGTCGTTTTCCATCTTTAATTTGTGTTTATAAATTTTTTCAACGTTCGGCTGATAGCATTTTAAAACCAGCAAATCCAAATATAAAAATATATATTTTTCAGAAATATTTTCGTTTTTCAAGCAATCACAAATGTATTCTACTGCAAAGAATTCAGCGAATGTTTTGTGTGTGAATATCGGGACTCCGTTTGCTACGCGATATATGAGGCCATTGGTCTCTTTTCCCTTTTCCACGCCTTCTATCATCTCTTTTATATCTTCCAAATCTTGTTCAGTAAACAATTCGTCAACGTATTTATAGAAAATGGAATAAGCGGCCAATTTTTTGTGCTTTAAAATGGAACCTGCAAGTTTTTTTTCGTAATCATCGTTATTTTCAGGTTTACTGAGTTCATTTCCGTTTTTATCATGAAACTGTCTTTCTATGTTTTTTTCCAAAAGTTTTTTGTAAACGGTATAATTGTTGACATCCAGATACCATTTCTCAGTATTTTTTTTTACTTTTTTTATATTATGGACGACATCAACAGCTGCAAGGTACAGAATTAAAGGATTCGCATCGCACTGTTTGAATGGCAAACGTGGAAAGGGATTGTTGCATTTCGTGCAGCTGCCGACGCAGTAGCAACAGCCGCAGCAGTCGCATTCGTCCTTAAAAATATAAGGAGTTTTGAGATGTATGTCATGGTGATAGTTTTTACTGTATTTCCATGATGGGATTTGTGTGCACTCAATTTTGTAACTCAAATAAAGGGCTGCGTTTTCAATTACCCCATAAAGTGACCCTTGTATGGGTTCGAATACTCTTTCTTCAGACACGGACAACACATGCTCAAGTAATTCCTTGACATTATCGAGTTGTGCCTCGTTCAGTTCCTCTACTTTTAAATTAAATTCCCAAAATAGTCGCAAATATTTTACCATCCCATTTTCTGTTAAGTTTTTAATTTCATAAGATAAGTTCTCCAGTGCAAACTCTTTCTCTAAGTTTGTTTTTACTTCGTTATACGGCCTGCTTGTGATCCACATTTTATGCTTCCGAGGTCCATTACTTACAGTTTTAAGGAATTTTATGACCACATCCGAATAATGCGTGCAGATTTCATCAAAACCATCGAATAAGAATATTATCTCTCTCTCATAATAAAAATGTAGAAACAAATTCAACTCGAACTCAATCTGAGGGTCTGCTGTACAATGTTTCAGATACACAACATTGTCTTCTATATCGAGTGTGAATAAATCTTCATTGCCAAGTTCATTGCGCAGTATCACTTGACACATAAACTTTAAAGTCATTAATAAGTCGATCGTTGTTTCATCTTTCTTCCACTTCCTGAATGCACCCGTGTATTCTAGTAAATTTATTCTGATAATCCAAATCTCTGGGTTGCATTCCTTTGTTTTAATCGATAAGTGAGTGAGCAGTGTTGATTTGCCCATCCCGGGCTTTGCCGTTACAAGTACAACGTCGTTTCGTATGTCCAAAAAAGTTTCATGCGTTTTAACAGCTTCGAAAGTCTCCGTAAAAACATGGGTCTCCTCTTCTTCCGATATCTTAACGCGTCTATCAACATAAAAGTGTTTTATTTCGTCGTAATTTCTTTGAACCATAAGTTTCCCAACTGCAATTATTTCTTCACTGATGATTTTATCTAAAACGTCTCCTTTCACATATTTCTTTGATTTGTCATCGAGTATCAAGTCTAGTCTTACTTCCGTGCCTTGAAATATCACTTTGGCGCTCTTCGTGATACTGTTCTGCGATTCTTCAGTCAGGTTGATGAGACTATTACTTTCGTCATGTACTGGAGGAGTTGGGAAATATTTCTGTAACATTTTAACCGTCGCACGTTTTGTTATTATAATAGATTTTTTCTTAAGAACCGCTGCTGCAATGTTTTCTAGAATTTTCTTTTTGTCTTGTTGTATTCCATCGCATACTAATATTACAACTTTACCTTCATTCATATCTTTTAACTCTTTAAGTAATAAATTACGGTCTTTTGGTGGTAGTTTAAAAATATATTTAAAATCTAACACAATATGGTCTTTATTCTTCAAGTGTTGCATCACTTTAAGAACAGTCAGCACGCTGTGCCTTGTAATGATGACAGTACTCGCGTGCTGATCCTGCAAGTTCAGGGACCTCACCGCGTCTTCAGTGAATGTGTAATCAATATGTTTCATGTTATTCCGATACATTGCATTTATGACGCTTAGCAGTGGGTCTTTAATAATGTTTTCTTTTGCCTTTTCAAATATGTCGCTTTCTCGTGTTAGAGCTTGTTCAGGCTGCATCCACCATTTCTGTATATCATCGTGATATTTTGCAAATATTGCGTCAGTATGAACTTGTAAATAGTTTGGTTGCTCGCGCTGATACTCCTCTATTTCGCTTTTTAATATTTTCTCGACGCCTTTCTCATCGGCTTGGTTATAGTAAATAATCAGTTTGTTTAAGAAATCTCTCGCGAAATTTTCTTCATATTCAGTACATTCTAACAAAAGTTTAGGAAATACTTTAACTTTAAAACAAAATTTATATTCGAGAAAATTAGGAATTTCATTGTTCAATCTTTCATACAACTTTTTAGCAAGATCTTCTAGTGTTTCTTTGTTATCTGTAATCTTCATAAGTTTGGTGTTATTATCGAGCACAAACATATTTCCGATGGCACTAGCTATTCCTCCATTGAGCTGAAGGAACCCCTTTCCTAAAGAGTCATCTATAGTTACCAAGTTATTGGATCCACACTTGACTACTAAATCTTTGATTACCGACGCTAAATAATTGATTCTACTCTCTATTTTGCCATCGCTTATTGTTAAATCTTTGTTTCCGAAAGCAACTGGGACTTTAAACTCGCGAGATAATAATAAGTCTCTGGCAGCGAGTTCAACTGCTTTACTAACAACAGAACAATCGACGTGCACTTGATTCAGTTGTGGCCTGTATTCTTTTGTGGATGCTTTTTTATTTAGATATTTTAAATGGCCATTATTGTATGTTACAACGGTTCCTATCAGTTTGCTCAGTTTTGTAACATCAGTGGGCTCGGCCAAGAATTCATCTAGTAATGTCTCAACGTCAGCGGATTTTATTTTTCTCTCCTTTAGAACCTTTTCGACTAATTTTTCTTTGAATAAAGTGAGATATTCACCATTCATATCAAAAAAGTCGTGACGAAAAGTAGCGATTCGGTGCCGGGGGAATTTTCTTTTACACAGCTGTAATTCAACCTGTAAAGGGACAATTTCAGACACATCAAATACTTTTTGAGCCAGTATGGCATGATAGGTTTGTACAAGTGTATCGGACATTATATTTTGTAAATTATCTTTTTTAACTGAATTATTGATGAACTTAGCTATAAGCTCAGCCAGTGATGTTATTTGATGTTTTAGAAAAGTTTCGTGAAAGAACTTCACATCACGTTTGTGTCTGTAGGGTTGCTTGGCCGCGCCGCCTGTTTCGATAACATCGTGTACATGAGAGAACAAACTACATTCAACAGACTCATAATTAAAGTTATCCGGCGCGTTTGTGTATATAACGAATAAACTATCTACTTCTTCGAACTCCCCACTAAAGAAATCATGTTTACTACTTGTTTTGAAAGCGTTCCTTATTTTTAAGTAGCTATCGAAGTATACTGCCAAGTCGTAAGTAAGGATTTTACTCAGCTTAGCCTGTATGAACACCGCGACCAGTTTATCGTGTCCCTTTAATTTTAATTTTAAGCAAAAATCGTCGAATGCCCCTATTTTATCGATATTCGAAGCTAGTTGAAACTCTTCAATAGTATTGTCAAGACGCGCTCTAAAATATATCAGACTTAAAAGTTTCGATTCATACAGCTGACCGCGAATCCCTGACGTGCCTGCACGCTTACTGAACATGGTACAGCTCGTTGTTAGTCTCCTCAGTACACACGACAGGCAGCGATCACTCGCGGAGCACTGAGCAGCACTGTACGAAGTGTTTCTAAATGAAGACCTGCACCTGCGAACAAAAGAGAGCGTGCTGAGAGAGAGAATGCTCAGCACCAACGCACATGTTTGTTAACTCAAATGGCCCACTAGGAGACTCGTGACAATGAAGTGATTGTGAAAACCGATTGCACTTTATTTTATTTAAAAAAAACTGACTTCCAAAAAAAACACAAAATAACTTTAATTTCGGTAGTCGGTGTTTTTGTTTGCTTGAACTTCGTTATTTGACACCGACTTCCAAAATTAAAGTTATTTTGTACTTTGTAGTGTTTTTTTTTTGTGAAAAAGTTATTTATTATTCACTTTTTAGTGGTACCCTGCACCTAACAACACCATTAGAAAGTCACAGGAAAGCAAAATTTTTACGAAATTTCGTATGGGTACATGATGATTTTTTTTACAATTTTTTTCCAGCTACTTATTTGGGTTTGAAAACCAAACAACTGAACCGATTTTGATAAAATTTAAATGGTGGTCCCATTTAAATTTTATCAAAATCGGTTCAGTTGTTTGGTTTTGAAAATATTGAGAGAAGTGTATCCTTTCACATAAAAGACGATTTTTTCAAATCGGGTCTAAATAAATGACGGAGATATGAGGTAACAAACACTAACAAAAAAAAACAATCGAATTGAGAACCTCCTCTTTTTTTGAAGTCGGTTAAAAATGCAACAAACTGGTGCGCTTATCCAGACGCTAAAAACTCGACGTTATAGATAATAGTACAGAACCCTACATGCACGAGTCCGACTCGCTCTTGGCCGGTTTTTAATATTGCACCAAACTAGGAATTTCTCCTGTATTGTAGGTATGTTTCACAAACATATTGTAGCACCACAGGGCTGATCCTATTATACTATCTACTAATATTGATATGAATTCCGGTTCCGGTGGTCGAAACGTAAACACGTACAACAAAGTTGTCCGCGAATGATATTCATTAAAACTAATGAACAGTGCTAATTAGTGTGTCGAAACTATTATACACCAAAATAACCAAAAGAGAAGGAAGCTCAGACAATAAACACAGTGTGAACTACAAGTTTTTTCAAGTAAACAGTGAAATCTATCATTCAAACATAACCTAAAAAGTGCACATTAACGAGATCGACGGCACAGTGCTACCAACCCAACAAAAAAGGTCGAATGCTTGACAGTTATAATGTTGCCAGGAAAAGAAGTCAAAATACTACCAGTTATCACTCACCAAGGTTATTAATAGTTGTTATAGAGGAAAATAACGTACGTAAACAACAATAATAATAAAAATGACTATTAACATGGAGTTACTTCTATCAAAACTGGATGAGAAGCTTAGTCAACAAGCTATGGTCATAACAAATTCCGTAACCAAAAATGTAATGGAAGCTTTAAACGAAAAACTAGAAATGATTACGGAAGAAAACAAAATCCTCAATAATAAAGTAACGGAGCTGGAACAAAAACTCCGCAACATAGAACAAGATAAACGTAAAAATAACTTGGTCTTCTTCGGTGTCCAAAAGACAGGAAAATCAGAAAGTGAACTAGTAGACATTATTAAGGAAATAATAATAGACATGGGACTATACGTAGATAGCCACGAAATTAACAACGTATATAAAATTGGAAAGTGGACTAGTAACAAAAACCGTCCAGTAGTAGTTTCCATCACAACTTTATGGAAAAAACATTTGATACTGAAAAATAAGTCGAAACTGCCAGCAGAAATATATGTTATGGAAGATTATTCCAAAGAGGTACTAGCGAAACGTAAGCAACTGCAGCCACTTGAAGAAGAAAGGAAAAAAGAAAACAGCATTCTTGATACAAGACAATCTAGTAGTGAAAGGACCAATAGACAAAAACCGCGAAAAAAGGAAAAGAGAGGAGTCGAATTCGCCTAAATCATCGGCACAAAAGAAAATCAATAATCATACAGCACGCTCATCACCAAAAACAGCAGAAATAGATATAAGAAAGCCAGGCATACTTAACTATGTTGAGCGAAAACGTCCAGCTTCAGTATCAGACTCCAAAAAACTAACCACCGAATACTCCCGGAACCTAAACAAAAAAGGCACAACCCTTGAATGTACAACTTTTTTAAAATGCGGGGTGCATTTTAAAAAAGCCGGCCGGTCACCGTGGGGAAAGAAGACCATTACCCTCCAACATGTTTACCCAAGAAGCACACGCACATAACGACTCGCCAACACAAAAATACACTACATATTGCTACCTTTAATACTCTTACCTTAAGAACTAATGAAAGTTTGGCAGAGCTGATGGGAGCACTGACAAAAATGAACTGGTCAATAATAGGATTAAGTGAAGTCCGACGCCTGGGTGAGAGTATAGAGGATCACGGCGATTTCATTTTCTACTTTAAAGGAGGTACTCCTGGTCAGTATGTGACAGAATTCTTGATCAAAAAAGAACTCAGTACTTGTATCGATGAATTTATCGGTATATCAGAACGTATTGTAATACTCAACCTGAAACCGTCTAATACAGAAATGTGGTCAATTATACAAATTTACTCTCCAACTGAGCAAGCAAGTAATGCAGAAATCGATACTTTCTATACTACACTAACAAACGCAATAAAAGAGTATACTCACAATAACTTAATAGTGATGGGCGATTTTAACGCAAGAACGGGAAGTAGAGAGGACGGAGAGGATGGTATACTGGGTCCATACTGCTATGGGGAAAGAACAAGAAACGGTCAGAAACTTATACAACTAGCCTATGAAAACAACTTAAAAATACTAAATAGTCTCTATAAAAAACGCGAAAGTAACAGATGGACGTGGATATCTCCGAATGGCTGCCATAGAAATGAGATTGATTACATACTTACCAATAAAAGCAAAGAATTTCAAGACTGTAGAGTCATAAATAACATTAACTTCAACAGCAACCATAGAATGGTCAGAGCCAAACTACTATTTAACTATATGGCACAGAAAAACAGACCTTTCAAGATAAATCCACCTAAAATCGCTACACCAGAGATTACAGAAAGATTGAACAAGCAACTAATAGCTTTTATAGAAGATACAAAAGGTCTAGGTGTCCAAAACAAATATAACAAGTTCGAAGAGCTCATAAAGATAGAAAGAATAATTAAACCAGTAAATGGAAAAAATACAGTAAAATGGCTAACAAACGCAACAAAAGAACTTTTGAAAAGCAGAGCGGAACTAATATCTACGGCGGAAAAGACAAGAAGAACTAGAATCAAAATAAGTGAGATAAGTAAAAATATTAAATTAAACATGAGAAAAGACCGACAAAGACAGACTGGAAATACTGGAAAAATGTATACAGAAAACAGGAGGCATCAAGAAAGCAACTAAACAACTGAAAGAAAAAACCGACTGGATACCCAATCTGGCCGACAAAAATATGAAACGCAAAACAAGACGTCCAGAAATAATGTCAATAGCAACTAAGTTTTTCCGAGACTTGTATTCAAAGAAAAACGTCAGCGAACCGACCAACTTGGCAGGCGGAGAAGATGTTCCGGAAATTATACTCGCAGAAGTTGAGAAAGCTATAAGAACCCAAAAGAAAGATAAAGCGCCTGGAGTAGACGGCATCAGTAACGAATTTCTTACAGAGAACATGGAACACCTCGTACCGATCCTTACAAACCTATTCAATGAAGTGCTGAGTAGAGAAACCATACCCGAGCAATGGGCAACATCAACCATAATACTGCTACACAAAACAGGAGACAAAAACAACATCAACAACTACAGACCTATTAGTCTGATGTCAAATATCTATAAGGTATTTGCTAAGATACTCCTCAATAGAATAACTAGGACATTGGATGACAACCAACCGAGAGAACAGGCCGGCTTTAGGAGTGGATATTCAACCTTGGACCACATACATGTTGTGAAACAGCTATTAGAAAAGGGCAGAGAATATAACGTAACCTTCTACTGCTGTTTTGTAGACTACAGCAAAGCCTTCGACTCATTGGAATGGGAGAAGATTTGGCAAGCTCTTAGAAATCAAGGGGTGGAACATAAATATATTAGGATTCTTAAACAAATATATGATAACAGCAAAGCCAAAATCAAGTTAGAAAAGGAAGGTAAAGAAATAAGAATAGAAAGAGGGGTATGTCAAGGCGACCCAGTCTCACCTAAATTATTCTCAGCTGTTTTGGAAGAAGTATTCAGACAACTAGACTGGGAGAAATGTGGGTTGCAAATTAACGGTGAAAATCTGTCACACCTAAGATTTGCAGATGACTTAATTATCATCGCACAGACGGGAAAAGGTCTACAAACTATGCTGATAGATCTGGACAGAGAAAGTCGTAAGGTAGGGTTAATCATGAACGCCGAAAAAACCAAGGCCATGACGAACGGGCACCAAGAACCTATCTGTGTAAACAATAACATAATAGAATATGTAGACGATTATATCTACCTAGGTCAAACAATCTGACTGACCTGTTGCTGATGACTGGCCTGTTGGTCTAGTGGTTAGTGACCCTGACTGCAAAGCCGGAGGTCGTGGGTTCGATTCCCACCCAGGACAAACTTTGTGTGATGAGCATTATTGTTTGTTCTGTGTCTGGGTGTAATTTATCGATAATATGTATGTATTTATAAATTATATAAGTATGTATATCAGTTGTCTGGTTACCATATAACACAAGCTCTGGCTTAGCTTGGGATCAGATGGCCGTGTGTGAGTTGTCCCAAGATATTTATTTATTTATTTATTTAATCTCGCCCACAGACCTTACTTCCAAAGAAATCAACAAACGCATAGGAAATGCATGGAAACAATACTGGAGTTTAAAAGAGGTCAAAAAACCAAGAAATGAGCATTGCTATAAAATGTAAACTTTTCGACACTTGTATACTGCCTGTTCTCACATATGGCTGTCAAACCTGGGCACTCAAAAAAAACCATGTTAAGAAACTGGAGACTTGTCAAAACGCTATGGAGAGGAGCATGATGGGAAAGAAACTTTCTGATAGATTAAGAACCACCAACATAAAGAAATATACTAGAACAAAAGATGTCACAGTAACAATCAGAAAACTCAAAAAATGGTCGAAATCTACTATGCACTGGTTTACAAGTCATAAAAAACGGAAACGAGGTAGGCCACCAAGAAGATGGGTCGACGAGATAAAGGCCATAGTGGGTGGAGGATGGACAGCAATAGCCAACGACAGGGAAAAATGGAAACAGTTGGAGGAGGCCTTTGCCAACAAGAGGCACACAGACAGAGTCAATAAAATAAAATAACGATTAAAATTTAAAAACTATGGTATGCAAATTATTATTAAATGGTAAATTACTAATATTATAAATACTAAATCAACTAAGTGATAAAATTATTATAATTTTTTTAATGAATGAAATATGTAAATATGATGTCTGAATAAAGGCTATTATTATTATTATAATATTGATAAATGAAAGACAGAATAAGATCAAAGGAATAATTATTTAAGCCATCTGGCTTGAAACGTAGCTAATACATGATTTACGCATATAAAAAGACACATGTATTTTTTTACATTCGTCGTCGTCTGCCTAGCCTTTTTCCCAACTATATTGGGGTTGGCTACCAGTCAAACCAGATTCAGCTGAAACTTAACATAACTTTTTTACATTCATAACTCAAAAATCCTTTTTACTACTTACGACTAACTTGTCTGCCAGTGACCTGCAGCCAAGGAGTTCACAGTATATATATATATACTCACATACACAAACAACCAGACCAGAGCTTCATACCTTTGTGTTAGGGACACAGATGTATCATATGTGTTCCAAATTTCAACTGATCACTCCAGTAGATGCGGAGATAATTTGCTGTGACAGATGGACAGACAGCCAGACAACCGAGTGATTCTATATGGGTTCCGTTTTTATGGACGTTCGGAACCCAACAATATTAACTTAAACGCCGAGCTGCGGATCTTTACCAATGGATCAAAAACAGGTACTGACACAGGTGTGGGAATCTTCTCAGAGGATCTCAACATTCACATAGCCACACCATAGGGGGTACACAACAGTGTTTCAAGCTGAGTGCATGGGCATTTCCCTGGAGGTGTAAGCCATCCTAAACAGGGAAGTTAAGGACCACTCAATACGCATACTTTTGGACAGCAAGGCCGTCCTGCAAGCTCTGAACAGCCACAGTTAACTCTGGGCTGATCCTCGAGTGTCACCAACATCTGAACCAGGTTGGTAGATACAACAAAGTAACCATTAAATGGATCAAAGGACACTGCGAATCCAGAGGCAACGATGCAGCGGACGAACTCAACAGAAGGGGCTCGAGTATGGCAATAATAGGTCCTGAACCCTTCGTGCAACTCCCTTTTGGTTATCTATGCAACCTAGTAAGGAAACCCACTAGAGACAAACATTACAATTTATGGATTGACCACAATGAGTGTAGGTAGGCCAAGGAGGCACTTCACTCAATTAATGGCCGTTTCACAGAACAAGCCCTAAGACTGACTAAACAATAGTTGGGTACAGTCACAGCCGTCACAACTGACCACGGGTCTTTTAATAAACACCTCTGTCACAGGAGTCAATGACATCCCACTCTGCAAAGCCTGCATGGAGGAGGATGAGACAGCAGCACATCTGCTTCTAAGCCGCCCGGTAGTTGCCGATTACAGGACTCAGTACGTACTTCGGAAACTCAATTTGTCCCACCTCACCTGCCTAAGACGACCCACTGACCAAAATATGCGCTTAGTCGTGTGGAGTTGCGGAAACCAGCCCGATTTACATACACATAGGTTCATTAACTTACTTGTTTATTGATTACTATATTGCGATCTCGTCAAATAAATAACTATAAAGAGCATGCAACTGTGTCGTGGTCGCCTTCCTTCCGTTTATGTACAACGTTATGGTAGTCAGAGTCACCAGTACTTAGCAGCAATTGCAGCAAATCATTTGCTTTGCCTTGTTCAGTCCAATTTACATTAGCTGAGTGACTCCGATTACCCACCCAATCACAAACTTATGTAGAATGAACGAAACTTACTTACTCTGGTCAGTGGGTCGTCTTAGGGGCGTAAATAGGGAGAATGATACAATTTACGACAGCAAGAAATAATTAAATGCAATTAAATCCAACCTACTACAACTCTTCTGGGTGGTCAATTGGCGATTGGAGGGAAACGGTACAAGAAAAAACCTGTCAACTACTGTGAAGTACGTGTCAGTCAGAGTCAGTGGTAGAAAGCTTTTTTCTTTTGAGATCTCCTGAAATGGCTACTAAGGCCTTTAAGTCAAATCTTTAGGTTTCAGAATCACTACAAAAACCAGCCAAGTGCGAGTCGAGTAGAATAATAATAATTGTATATCTTTGTATTTTAATATTTAAAAATGTATTTTATATGTATATACCATAAATAAAGGAAATAATAATAATCCATTTTTATTTTACAAAAGAGAGCTGTCAGAGCCCTATAAAATCTGCGTCGCCATGATTCATCTAAGGGATTTTTTTTTTTTCTTTTTACCCCACCAACCGTGTCTCCACGTTGCCGTCGTGGTGGGGCTTGCGAGTCTCAGTGATCTTGGGGGCTTTGCCGGTAGAGCCACTCATGCCGGAAGGTCCCAAGTGAGAGACCAGACCAAGAGAGACACAAGAGGGGCACACCGTTCGGAGACTTGAGCAGTGTTCGGGTCCTCGGACGGTGTGCGTCTCATTGGCTTGCTCGCTGCTCTCTGGTACGCGTCTGATCATCAGACGTGACTGTGAGGGCAGCGAGCAAGCAGTGAGAGAGAGGGAGAGAGGAGGGGAGAAAGGGACCGCACCCTCAAAAAGGAAAACAATGGATAGCGCCCAAACACAGACACTACCCCAGGGCGGTTCGGACTGCACAGCAGTCCGGGAATCCGCCACGATTTACGCGTCAAGCCCCTCGTATTCTGGGGGGGGCAACGGTGCTATCCACCATCCGATTGCCGATGGCAACAAGGGCCGAGGAGGCCCCCGATCCGACTTATCCTTTGAGGACTTGATCGGCTTTAATTTCAGCTCGCCCGACAGAGTGTCGGTCGGGCGGAGCGCGGGCGGAGGCGCGCTGTATTTGGAGGAGGGGTCGCTTGAGCGTCGCGCGGGTGTAGAGTCGGAGTCCGAGTTGGACTCCGACGACCTGGCGACCGTTAGCTCGGCGAGCTCTGTACCCGAGGGGGCGGGGGCTGCTGCGGAGGACTCCAGGTCCTTCCGCAAGCGGCCCAGATCAGAGGAGGACCGGGGGTCGTCCGGCAGCGAAGAGGTGGCCTCGGCCCGTAAAATCCCCACCAGCAGGCGGGGTAAGGGCCGAGAGGGAGGCAAGAGCAGAGTTCTTGCCCCCAAGCAGGCTGGCCAGCGAGCCGAGGAGCTTGCCGATGCTGGACGACCCCCCGGAGATGGCGGTCGCGGGGCTCCTGGTTCGGAGTCCTCCGGCGGTGAGCCGGATGACTCCGGACAGGAGCGGGTTCGGAGGGCCGGGTTTCCGGAGGTGGTGGAGGACGCGCTTCGCGATGTGGCCTTGAAGAGGAAACTCTCCTCTAAAAATAAGCGCGGCGCTGGCCTCCATCCTGGCGGCAGCGGAGGCTAACCGAGGTGGGCCTCCGGTGGACGAGATGTCCAACCTGCGGGCGGAGGTCGCCCGCTTGGCTGCCGCCACCGAGCGTCTCCAGAGAGAGAACGCGGGGCTCCGATCAGACCTGGCCAGGCTCCAGGGATCCGGCCCACAGGGGGCGCCTAAAGGGGGGCGCAGGGAGAACAGCCAGCCCGTGCCGCAGGAGGGCCAGGTGCTGGACCTGGTGCGACAGGAGATGGCTGCCTTCCAGGCGCGGTTTTCCGTCCTGGAGGGCATCGTCCTGCGCCCCCCGTTAGCAGCGAGTGGGAAGGCCCCAGTCCAAAAAAAGGCGGCGTCGTATGCGGCCGCCGTGGCTGCCACACCCCGGGGTCGTCCGGCCAGGAGAAAGGGTCCGGGCCGGCACCCGCGAAGCCGGTGCCGGGAAAACCGGACCCGGCCCCGGGAAGGAAGAGGAATGGTGGGGTGGCTGCGCGGATGGCGAAGGCTCCTGCGCCAGCCGTGCAGCAGCCCCCCCCGGCTTCCTCGTCTTCTGAACCTCCCCCGGCTCAAGCCGAATGGCAAGTGGCCGGGGAGAAGAAGAAGGCGGGAAAGGCAGCCAGGGCGGCAAAGAGGCGGGAGAGAAGGCGGCGGCAGAGAGCGCGAGGCGTGGCGAGGCGCTCCGCGCCCCGAAGACCGCGGCTGTAGTGTTAACGCTGCAGCCGGACGCGGTGAAGAGGGGCGTGACGTATGCCAACACGCTCACCAAGGCCAAGGAGGCCATCAACCTCGGTGAGCTTGGCATCGTCGGGGGTCTCCGGCTCAGGGTCACCATGACCGGAGCCAGGATGCTAGAGATCCCTGGAGCAGACAGCGGTCCGGCCGCGGACGCTCTAGCCGAAAGGCTTAGGGCGTCCTTGGGCGCGGATGACGTCCGAGTGTCCAGGCCCACGAAGTGCATAAACATGCGCATTTTGGGCCTGGACGACTCCGTCACGGAGGGGGAGGTGTTGGCCGCCGTCGCGCGTCGTCAGGACGGGGGGGTGCTCTACAGAGGAGGTGAAGGTGGGCACCATCCGTCCTGACAACACGGGCATGCGAACCGTAGTGGTGAGCTGCCCCGTGTCGGCGGCCGGCGGTGGGCTGGGTCTCCGCGCAGGTGAAACTGCTGGAGCCCAGACCTCTGAGGTGCTTCCGTTGCCAGGTTGGCAACCACGTCGGAGCACTCTGCACCTCGGAGGTGGACCGCAGTGACCACTGCTTCCGCTGTGGTCAGCCCGGTCACAGGGCCGGCTCGTGCGACGCCGCGGCAGCTGGCAAGCCGGCCGATCACTGGGCTGGGGGCAAAGCCTGCGGTCCACCCGCCAGGGCCGGGTCGAAGAGAAAACCCTCCTCCACCGCCGCCGCCGCCGCCGTCGCTTCCGCTCCACCCAGAGCGGGAGGGGTCATTTGATGATTTCCCATCCTATAAAAAAAAAAAGGGATTTTTTTAAAGAGATTAATATTATGACAGTCCCTTGCCAATACATTTATGAAAATTTTATAGAAGTTCGGAAAAATCGACATCTTTTTAATAAAAAAAAAAAAAAAAAAAAAAAAAATACAAACATCCGAATTGAGAACCTCCTCCTTTTTTAGAAGTCGGTTAAAAACTAGTGATCGACATAATTTTAATACTAAAAATAAAGATAAATTAGATCAAGCATTTTATAGGTTAGCTAAAGTACACACATATTTCATGGGGTACTGTGTTAAATGTTACAACAAAATACGTTGTGACATATTAGAATTAAATGAAAGAAAATTTAAAACGTATGTAAAAAGCACATTTTGTAAACAAGCATATTACAAGTTGGAGGAATACATTCAAGATAAGAATGCTTGGAAACATGCTGGTCCTGCTCCATAGGACAATCAAGGGTGTAGTGTAGGCAAAATCAAACTGGTCAATTATTTTTGTATTAACTTTACAGATGTAAAAGAGTTTTTAATTTTCTGTTAACACAGTCTGTTTTATTAATGGTTCCAAGATTAGTAAATATGTGAGAACCTTGTACATGTACTTATTAAGAAAATGGAAATGTTTACCTCTGCTGGTAATACTTTGATCCTATAAGTAGTATACTCTAGGTGCATCGACCTCACATACATTAAAATTAACTTTTGATAGGTACTCAAAATATAGTAATACATTGATTTGAAAAGAGTAACTATGGAGTTTCTTGTCCGTTCTTCTCTATAAGAATCTACCCTTGCGAACGGACAGTAGAGTCACTTTATATTATTTTAAATGTAAATGATGACGTTCAAAAGTGCCGTTGAATGGCCGAAATAGACGTTTTGAATTTGACTTTGAGTCCGAGTCGCTTTTGTTAACCAAGAGTTCTCTTACCTTATTTTGCCTGTGGCTTCAAAATAAGGTAAGAGAACTCTTTCAATGGTTTCTTATTAGGTTTTCCTACTATCAATAAATTTAAGAAAATTTACCCAAAGCGCAACAGAATACGTCATAGATGTCGTCAGCAATGAGGAACCAAATCAGAAGTTTGGTAATGTGGCAACTGGCAACACCAACCGTCATATGTCGGCCTAAATATAATTGTGCCAACTGAGGTGCTTAAATTACCGTAATTTACGCACCCCACTTGGCACAATTATATTGGTTGCAGCCTTGGTGATTTTGTCACTAGATCTTAGCTTAGCTCTTAGCGACATTTTTTCATCGTTTAGCGACAGATACATTTTTAGCGATTTTTAATATGGAATGTGGCAGGACTTATTTGAGACGGAAATCTTTATCTTTCTGGACTTAGTCTATGGTCGGGGAATCCCACACGCTGTCATTATTGTTATTGACGTTATTGTTGGAATCAGTGAAAGAATAGTACTCGCTCCCTCTATGCACACTTGCTTCTTCAATCTACTTTGGACATTGGCAGCAGGGCTTGTTAACGTTACCAAATAACAAAATAATAACCGTTACATAACGTTAATTTCCATTGTGATACCATAGTAACGTTACAAAATTTACCGGTATTTGATAACATTACCAGTAATATAACGTTAATAACATTTAACGTAAACTACGAGAAATATCGTTTTAACGGTAAAATAATTAGTGTTATTATAGCCCGCGAACTTTCTTGTATTTTTTGCTATTTGAAGGTCAGTGTCAGGTTGTAATGTAATTTAATCAAAATGTGATGCGCAACAATAACAAATATGTATTTACGTAGATGTTACCATAAGAATCATTTACTCATCATCATGAACTTAGATTTGATGTGAATAATAACTAGATTTCCGAAATCTAGCTAAGAGAAAAAAAAAATAATTATGGTTATAATTATGTACCTACTTACATATTTTTTACTGTCGTGAATCTTATTTTGATCAAGATACAATCTGACATTGCACCACCTCACAGAGATAACCGTTTAAAAATAACGATAAAATTAACGTTAAACTACAAATAACGTTATTAAAGAATAACGTTATAATGGTGCATAAATAACGGTAAACCTATTACCGTTATTTTAATATAACGTTAACTCCTGTCAATGCAAGGTAACGTTATAAATTTTTACCGGTATTTAAAGCCCTGAATTTGGCAGAATAGTCGACATCGGCTTTGTTTGCCATATATAAAAATAGAATAGTACAGTAATTAGTTAAATTTTGAGTCCATTGTATCGTTTCATCGTGGTAGTATTTTGTGAAGTTGAGAACATTAAAGGAACTGCCAACCAGATAAAAAATTATAGGTACGCAAAAGTATCGAAAAGACTGGGAGGAGCATGATGAATTCAAAAGCTGGCTTTAACCTTTAGGTACCTGGTGACGAACTGAAAGCGTTTTGTTCATCAGCAAAAACGCAAAGTACTCATTTAAAGATCTATCACAACCAAAATACTCAACGCAAATGTCTGTGGATGATGAAGATTTATTGGAAGATATAAAAATGTAATTTATGTGTATATACCATAAATCTCATCAACATGTATCGTCATCGATGTGTATTCTGCCCATCCTAACCTACGGTGCTCAGACAGACCTGGCTGGTCGCTCACCGATTCGCAAAAGTTCCGCCTTGGAGTTTGCCAAAGAGCGATAGAACGCAGCATTCTGAACGTAAAAAGACAGGACAGAATTAGAAACACCACGCTGCGTTCCAAAACGGGAATAATAGATGTAGGTAAGAAGGCTGCCAGGCTGAAATGGAATTGAGCGAGTCGCGTTAGTCGCATGCATTGTGACCGTTGGGCAAAAGTCTCCACACAATGGGTGCGTGAAGATGGACGGCGTCGCAGAGGCAGACGAAAGAGGTGGCGAGACGACCTGGACGCGTACCATGAGGGCTGGTACGAGTTGACATGTGAAAAGAATTGTTGGAAGGACTTGGGGGAGGCCTTTGCCCAGAAGTGGGACAGCATGGGCTAAAAAAAAACACCATAAATAAAAGAGAACTTTGTTATTATTTTTTTTAATTTTGGCGAAATTCACCCGTGACACTATAAAACACCCTTTCACGACAACCGACTAAAATAATGAGTACTATTTCATGCCAATAATGGGTAGTAATATATGACAACCAAAATTGTCTGTCTATTCAATGGTATATTCACACTAGACATGGGCGTTTTCGTTTTATATATTCAGTTTTCATATCGATATCAAAAACCGTTTTCAGATATCGATATCAGTAGTACGATTTGCACAAGTAAGCCAGGGCTTTAAATACCGGTAAAAATTTATAACGTTACCTTGCTTTGACAGGAGTTAACGTTAATATTATTATCAAAATAACGGTAATAGGTTTAACGTTATTTTAGCACCATTTTAACGTTATTCTTTATTAACGTTATTTGTAGTTTAACGTTAATTTTATCGTTATTTTTAAACTGTTATCTCTGTAAGGTGGTGCAGTGTCAGGTTGTATCTTGATCAAAATATGATTCACGACAGTAAAAAATATGTAAGTAGGTACATAATTATAACCATAATTACATTTCTTTTCTCTTAGCTAGATTTCGGAAATCTGGTTATTATACACATCAAATCTAAGTTCATGATGATGAGTAAATGATTCTTATGGTTACATCTATGTAAAAACATAATTGTTATTGTTGCGCATCACATTTTGATTAAATTACAACCTGACACTGACCTTCAAATAGCAAAAAATACAAGAAAGTTCGCGGGCTATTATAACACTAATTATTTTACCGTTAAAACGATAATTCTCGTATTTTACGTTAAATGTTACTTAACGTTATATTACTGGTATTGTTATCAAATACCGGTAAATTTTATAACGTTACTATGGTATCACAATTGAAAGTAACGTTATGTAACGGTTATTATTTTGTTATTTGGTAACGTTAACAAGCCCTGCAAGTAACTGTGAAACGAACGAAACGCAAACTAACTACAAACGCAAACTCACACTTTTACCGTTAATTAATTGTTAGGTACTTTCGTTTTTTAAAGTTGACTAAAGAAATAGAAACTAGACCTTATTGCTAGCGTGTTAAGATATAGATATTACGCACGCACTATTATTAACCAAATAATCAATCACTAGCAGAAGTTACGATAATTCGCTTCATCACTTTTACGCCAGTAAAAATTGAATGGTAAGACAGAGTTAAAGCGAATAAAAACCGTCGATGTCAAGTTTGCGTTTTGTTCGTTATTCGTAATTTCGTAGTTCGCTCTCGATGTTGCGCTTTGGATAGACCATAACTCGATGAAGTTTTTGTGAAAACGGTTATGTATATTTAGATATCGATATGGTATGGTATGCTAATAAACACATATCCGATATAAGTTACGTTTTGATATATCGAACCCATGCCTAATTAATTCACACGCAATCTAGGTAAATCATAACAATGTCAACTTGAAAAAGCGCGGGAAACTTCCAACTTGGCGGACGCGGATTTTTCTAATTGGAGTTAAAAAAAAATCAATTGTATATTATAGGATCAGTACCTAGCAGTAGTTTTAGCGTTGTATATTCTTTTATTTATATTTTTACTTTAGTTTTGTGTATATTCTCCGGTAGTGGTAAGTTAAAAAATTCTAATTATTAGTTTTTAAGTATGAACGACCCGCCCGACCCGGGGGACTTCGTTCCTCCGGCAGGCGTTTTTGTAACAATTCAGTCTAATGAATCGGGCATGGATACCGATGGCTCATCTTCGGCTCGAAATTTAAAAAGGAGTCGTCTACATGTCTGCAAACACTGCAATAAACGTCGCCGCACACGTAAAAATCATGGTTCCGAAACTTCCGGTTGTAACTGTATAGATTCAAAAGTTGCTGAATCGGTGCCTCAATTACCTGAAATAATGCCAACACTTATTACCCCTGTTATTCCTGCTCCTTCTTTTGTTCCTCCCACCCAGATTGGCAGAAATAAATACGAAAATACTGATAGCGCGCCTTTTTTGATACATGTTCAAAAATCATTTACTGCTCCAGATGAAGGCACGACATTGCACCCTATCACGTTTGGTAAATTCTTAAAGTTTAATAATTTCAAAAATATTATAAACGGAAGCGTCAAAAAAATTGGACGAAATAAAATAGCACTTTCCTTCTCTAATCACGTTGACGCAAATTCTTTTATTTCACATGAGAGCCTTACAAAATCTAATTACAAAGCTTTTATTCCTACTTTCAATGTCACAAGAATGGGTTTAGTTCGTGGTGTTCCTGCGGAATGGTCTCCTGAGGAAGTTATAGATAATATAACGGTTCCAATTGGCTGCGGTCCAATATTAAAAATCAGACGTTTAAATTTTAAAACCACTGTTGATGGAACAACCATCTGGAAACCATCCCAATCCATAGTTAGGCATTGGTAGGCCATTCTGGGGACAGTTGTGAAAAAGATCAAGATACAGCATCTTGCTGTCTTTGTTCTGGATATCACTTTGCAATAAATAAATCTTGCCCTGAATTCTCTAGGCAAAAATCTATTAAAAAACATATGGCACAAAGTTCAGTTTCCTATGCTGAAGCGGCTAAAGTACATCCCCCAGTGACTAAAACATATGCTGACACTCTTTTATCCTCTCCTTCCCAAAAATTTGCAGATACCCCACTAATTTCATCACCTAATCCTTCAAATAGTTATAAGAAAACTGTCTTCCTGAAACCACGTTCACCTCCAAAACAAGTGCATGGATATAATAAAGAAGCCCACAATGCTATTGTTAGAGATTTTGTCATACCTCAATCTTCAAATGGCTGTGCTATCACTAATAATCTTAATAATGAAATAAAAGACACAAATTTTTCCATAAACGATCTTCTTTCTGCTTTACATAATCTTCTCTCCCAGTTCAGCATGACACCGTCCAACGTTGCCCAATCTTTCAATTTACCTCAATCAATTAATAATGGACCCATCCAAAATCATCCAGTGGAACTGTCGCAGTCTAATAAACAAAAAGCGTAATGTCATACATCTATTAAACAAATATGAACCATTTGTCTTTGCTTTAGCAGAGACTTGGCTCAAATCATATCACATTTTTAAAATTAATGGTTATTCAACCATTAGAGAGGATAGATCTGATGGGTATGGTGGAGTAGCTATACTTATCAAGAATTCTATCCCTTTTTCTTCTATTGCATTATTACCTCCTCACAGTGAGGAAATTTCGATTGTTGCAATTAAAGTGTATCATACTTGTCTTGTTTCCATTTACATTCCTCACCCTTCTTCTTCTGTTCCTCAAGAGGTGAATAATCTTTTTTCTTTGATACCAAAGCCATTCTTGGTATTGGGGGACTTTAACTGCCATCACCAATCATGGGGTTGTTCTACATCTAATAGTTATGGGGATGAATTACTAGATATAATTGACTTTCACAACCTATGCATATTGAACTCAGGAGAAGCCACACGTCGGTGTGCTCCCAATCAAAACCAAAGTGCAATTGACCTTTCCATCTGTTCTCCAAGCTTAGCCTCATCATTAACTTGGCATACACTAACCACTACTTATGGTAGTGACCATTTTCCCATAGTTATTACATATCCTCTTTCCAAACCAAATGCACCATTAAGGAGATCTAATTTAAAACATAAATTACCAATTAGAAATAATGAGGACTGGGCCAAATTTAGGGAAACTGTTGACATAAAGCTTTGCTCCTTGCCTGTCTTATCTGATAGCAATGAAAATATTTGTGCAGCAGCTTTAGCACACATATTAATTGCGGCGGCAGATGAAGTTTTTCCTCTAAAAAATAAAAATATTAATTCAATTCCTTCGCCTCCATGGTGGGACTCGGAGTGCACAGAATTGATTAACAAACGTAAAGAGGCTGAATACAATTATAACTTGGATATGTCTGATGATAATTTTGAACTCGTTACTAACCTAATTAACAAAACTAGTAAACTGTCCAAGAAGAAAAAATTTGAATCTTGGCGTAACTTTTGCACGTCAATTTCACCGAATACACACCCTACAATCGTCTGGCGTAATATTCGCAGATTTAGGTCCATTTATAATAACCCTGCTTCTATTCCCGATTCTTTAGCCAGTGACTTTTTAAATAAATTGGCTCCTCCTTGGGTGCCTGAGGCTATTGAACTTAATTTGCCTCTTGTATCCAGTAATCATGATGCTTTTGTAACGTTGGAGCTACCATTCACCCTCATTGAATTATAGGCTGTTATTCATAAAACTAAGGACTCCGCACCGGGCATTGACGGAATTCCGTATTCCTTTTTTGCTAATTTAAATGACGACGTCCTCATTTATTATTTAAATCTTGTTAATTCTGTTATGACTACTGGACACGTCTCTGATGAATGGAAACGTCAAAAGGTGTTGCCATTCCTTAAACCAAATAAAACACCATCTGATGCTTCTTCGTATCGTCCCATAGTTTTGTCTTCAATTCTAATGAAAATAGCGGAACACTTAATAAAAAATCGTCTAGAATGGTATGTTGAAAGTAAGGGCCTTTTGGCAGAATCTCAATATGGCTTCAGAAAAGGTAAAAGTACCACTGACTGTTTAAGTATTTTAATATCAGATATTCGATTATCCTTCTCTAATAACCATTCCACCGTAGCAGCTTTTCTTGATATTAATGCGGCTTATGATAATGTTGTATTATCAATTTTACAAAATAAATTAAAAGCCTTACAGGTTCCATCGAATTTGTCAAATTTCATTATAAATGTCCTGACTGCACGCTCTGTGAATATGCAAATAGGAGATCATGAAGTATCTCGTCTTGTATGGAGAGGTCTCCCACAGGGATCTGTGCTCAGTCCCCTTCTATACAACATTTACACTTTTGATATGGACTCGTCCTTAACTAAACATGTTAAGGTTCTTCAATACGCCGACGATTTGTTATTGTATTCGTCAAGTCACTCTGTTGAGCAAGCTAGCCTTAATGTTAATTCTGCTTTGTCTACTCTGGAGTCATGGTTACATTTAAATGGCTTGGATTTATCCACGTCTAAAAGTGCGGCTGTTTTATTCACCCGGAAGAAAAATATACCTTTAGTACATCTGATGTATAGAGGAATACCTGTTCCAGTAAAAGATAAATTCAGATATCTAGGTGTAATATTTGACTCTAAATTAAGCAGTGTTCCCCATTGTGACTACATTGTTAACAAATGTGAAAATCACTTAAACATGCTTCGATGCCTTTCTGGTGTGTGGTGGGGCGCTCATCCCTTTTCTTTAAAACTTATTTATAACGCAATCATCAGAAGCACTTTGGATTATGGATTGTTCGTTCTAGAACCTGGCAGTGTCATGGCTTTTAAAAAATTGGATCGCATCCAGTCTAAAGCCTTACGCATCATTTCGGGTGCTATGAAGTCAAGTCCCATTAATGCACTCCAAGTCGAATGCGGGGATGCTCCCTTATATCTTAGAAGACAATTCCTATCTGACAAATACTTGTTCCGCATTCTTCAGTTCTCAACTCATCCTCTCATTCCTAAACTGAACTCTTTAATGTTACAGATGGAATCATCAGATTACTGGTCCCATAAACGTGCTCCTTGTTTAGTTGTCAGCTATAAAAAATTCCTTTCTCTTTCTTCTCCTATTCACAGTTCCATTAAACTCCCCATGTTCAGCAGTAGTTATGAGAGTTTACAATTCAGTCCCATCATAACATTTGACTGTGTGAGTAAATCAGATCCCGATTGCCATTCAAATTTTAACCATTTTCTGACTGAACATTTAGATTACCACCACATTTTTACCGATGCTGCTAAACGTACCCAGACGGGTTGTGTTGGGATAGGTACTTACCATTCTCAATACAACATCGCACAAAAAATAAAACTACCTCCGGAGACTTCGGTTTTTACAGGGGAATGCTTCGGCATTTTGAAAGCAATAGAATATATTCGTGTAGCTTAAAAAAGCTATAATTTTTTCTGATTCTCGAAGCGCTCTTCTAGCCATCAATAAATCCCCTTACGAAAGCAAGTTTCAGATTGCTATAATTTATTCAATAAGAGAATTTGCGTTCAGAATGATCACTGAGGGTAACTCACTGCAATTTGCATGGATTCCGGCTCACGCTGGAGTACATGGCAATGAAGTGGCTGACGCTCTGGCCGGTGATGCGGTACACTGTGGGGATTTAGTCCCATATAAAAATTTTACTCATGACCTAATAACGTTGCCCAAGGGATTTCTTCGGGACACCTGGAAGGTAGCTTGGGATATCAGTAACAGAACGAAGGGACATTATTTTTCTCTTATTCAACCTGAGATTCCGGATAAACCATGGTTTGGCAGGGCAAAATTTGGCAAAAAGGAGACCTCCGTTTTAATACGGATGAGAATGGGTCATGTTTGTTCCCCAGCCCATCTTGCCAAATTTCATATAATTGACGACCCCATTTGCTTGTGTGGCACAGATGTAGGCGACTTGAATCACATTTTTTTCTCCTGTCCCTTATACGACCGTTCTTCCTTTTTCTGTAACCTCTTATCTCTTGGTATTCCTTTTCCTTCCTCAATACTCTCTTTACTTTGTACAAATAGTTTTCCTGTATATAAATGTACTAGCTTCTACCAGCTGCGGCTTCGCCCGCGTTAATATCGGAAATAGCAAGGTTTCCTGATTTGTATTGTACATTTTTTACTCAGGAAACACCCACCCTACACCTATCCAACACCTACCTTACACCTACCCTACACCTACCTTACACCTACCCAACACCTACCCAACACCTACCCACTTCCTTCCCCCCGGACCTCTGTCGAATCCAGACGTGTTTTTTGTTTTGAACTTACGCTAGTTATTTTTGCGTTTTTAAATTAAATTTGTATCAGTAAATAAGTGTGGAAAAATAGGAGCGCAGAACTACCGAAGAGCTTATATTACAATCAGCGCCAGCGCACACAAATACACATCATCGACGGGTGTATACCAGGGCTTGTTAACGTTACCAAATAACAAAATTAAAACCGTTACATAACGTTAATTTCAATTGTGATACCATAGTAACGTTACAAAATTTACCGGTATTTGATAACATTACCAGTAATATAACGTTAAGTAACATTTAACGTAAAATACGAGAATTTTCGTTTTAACGGTAAAATATTTAGTGTTATTATAGCCCGTGAACTTTTTTGTATTTTTTGATAGTTGAAGGTCAGTGTCAGGTTGTAATTTAATCAAAATGTGATGCGCAACAATAACAAATATGTATTTACATAGATGTAACCATAATAATCATTTACTCATCATCATGAATTTAGATTTGATGTGTATAATAACTAGATTTCCGAAATCTAGCTAAGAGAAAAAAAATGTAATTATGGTTATAATTATGTACTTATTTACATATTTGTTACTGTCGTGATTCATATTTTGATCAAGATACAACCTGACACTGCACCAACTCACAGAGATAACCGTTTAAAAATAACGATAAAATTAACGTTAAACTACAAATAACGTTAATAAAGAATAACGTTAAAATGGTGCATAAATAACGTTAAACCTATTACCGTTATTTTAATAATAACGTTAACTCCTGGCAATGCAAGGTAACGTTATAAATTTTTACCGGTATTTAAAGCCCTGGCTATACTGCCGAATACGTGTGAGTACCTGTCTACTAGGGGTCAACGTTATAGTGGCCACAGCTTGATTTGTACTAAATCGTCGATAAGAGCCCAGGATACTAGAGCCCTGTTAAAATTGGTCTTACATTCAATGCAAAGGAGTTTATTTACCGCCTACTAGTTACTGTGGCCCTGGTACTTTACGGTCATCATGTCAGTTCGTCGTTCGCCCCCGCCTACACTCCACAACGCTCCTACGCCGCCTGTGTCGCAAAAGTCGGCGAATACACAGAGCACTGACGCGGAAGCAACTATTGGAAACAGCGTTTCGGTGTCGCTGTCTGAACCAAATCTACATCAACTTACCATGAATGTTACGGAACGAAAAAAACGGAAGTTTGATGGTGATGACATTAATAGTTTTATGTGTTCTCTAAAGGAAATGTTCGACACTCTTTCGAGTGAGCAAAATGAACGTTTTCAGGATTTGCTTGTTTCTGTCAATAGTCTACGGGAACAGAATGCCGAATTAACTAAATCTGTCGAGACAATGTCTCATAAGTATGATGAAATTTTGTCTCGCATTAAGCTACTGGAAGACGCAAAAAAAGAGGATACAAAATACATTGGTTCGTTGGAGCAGAAGATTGACGCCTTAGAGCGTAAAACGCGGGCATCAGGAATTGAAATTCGCAATATCCCAAAGATGAAACCTAGTAACGAAACCAAGTCTGACCTCTGCCTAATAGCACAACAAATGGGAAAAACACTCAATATTAAAATTAAAGATGCAGATATCAAGGATATTTACCGTATAACGGCCAAGGACTCTTCAAATCCGATAATTACTGAATTTACCTCTGTACTCATGGAAGAACAAGTGTTAGCAGCTGTAAAAGCCTTCAATAAAACCAAGCACAAGGGTGAAAAATTAAATACATCACATTTCATTAAAACTGATACCGTGAAACCTGTCTTCGTCGCTGAAACTCTGACGCAAAAAACGCAGAAAATTTTCTATTTGGCTCGGGCTTTCCAGAAGGAATATGGGTATGAATTTTGCTGGACATCTAGAGGAATAGTTTACCTTCGTAAAAGCACCGGCTCGGCACAGATTAAAATTGAATCTGAACCGGATTTGGAAAAGTTAAAAAAATTAAAAAACTTAAAATGACTAGTTTTTAAGTATACTTTTTTGATTTTCTGTAAAGGAAGTTATTTTCACATAGTACTTTCTGCATGCGCTCTTTTTTATTTTTATTTTTGTTTGTCACTAGTTTATAATTACAACTCGAGTTTAAATTTCACTCTATACATATTTACACTATCACATTATATCAATTTGCTTACTTATGAATACTACACTTCTCTTATTCCTCTTATCTTGCGTAAAACAATTTCCAGCCCAAAACCATTAAAATATTTTGATTTATTGGCCTCTTTTATAGACGAATATATTTGCCCTTTATTTAAAATTCAATAGGCAAGTTGATTTACCTGAGGATCTGGATAATTACAACGTCTCAAAGAGTTTCGAGTGCAACGTAGAAGACTGTAATCGACTAATGCCTAATGCTGTATCCGGTCTTACTATACTTACACAAAATATAAGAAGTATTAATTCGAATTTGCCAGGACTTGAAGTTTTACTGACTCGACTTAAGCTAGATTTAGATATACTTATACTAACCGAATGTTGGTTATCTTGTGCGCCCATTATTCCTAGCCTACAGGGTTATCAGGTATTTTCTACAAAGAATAACGTCTTACAAAATGACGGTGTTGTTGTGTACAGTAGGGAAGGACTTGCGATCACGGTGGAAGAACCTACCATCACAGAAGCTAATGCCCTACTTATTAAAATTGGATGCGATATTGCCATCATCGCTATATACCGATCCCCTTCCTATACAAATTTAGATCATTTTTTTAACTCTTTGAATAATATTTTGGAACAAATCAAACATTTTAAAACTATCGCTATAATGGGGGATATCAATATTGCTATAAATTTGGACAAACCACACCGAAATACAGATCAATACTTGACGCTTGCGGCCTATCACTCACTGCTACCAGCCCACTCCTATGTCACTCGGGAAGCCAGTGGCACTTGTATCGATCATGTATTACTAAAAACAAAATTTCTGGCAACTACGTTAGTCATCCACGCCACGTTGACTGATCACAAACCGGTGTTATTATGCCTATACAAAAAACAAACGCGTAATTACTCTGTAAAAACTATAAATAAAATAAATTTCGAACAAGTTACACTTGACATAGCTAAAATTGACTTTACTCCCTACGAATCTTCAGATCCAGATTATTCTTTGAATTACTTTATTGAATCTGTGACAGCGGTTATAGACAAGAATACTCAATTAATACCCTTAGCAAGGCGAAAGAAAATTATACAGCCGTGGATAACTCCGGGTTTGATGCGTTGCATGCGTAATAGGGACCGATTACATTATAAACTTAGGAAATCTCCTGATAACGAAATCCTCAGAACCACGTATACACGCTACAGAAATTACTGTAATCTAATATTAAGGAAAGTTAAAAGAGCATTCGAAAAAGATCAAATATCTAAAGCTGGAAATGATAATAAAAAAATATGGCAGGCAATCAAGTTAATTACTAACACCGCTAAAACAAACCAGGCTCCAAACACTTTATTAAAATTGGCTTCTACTCCACAAGAGTCTGTACAGTTACTTAACGATTACTTCGTCAATGTTGGCAAAACATTGGCAGAAAATATTACCAGGAGTAGTAGGCATACTACTAACGCTTCCAATAACTTTTCTATGACACCATATTCTTTTGTACTGACGGAAATTGAGCATAATGAAGTTACTAATATAATTTCAAGTCTAAAAAGCGATTGCGCAGTTGGATGGGATAGGATCTCGAACAGATTCCTCAAACAGTTTAAAGACTTTTTAGTGGCTCCTTTGACATTTTTATTTAATCATTGTTTTAGCGAAGGAGTATTCCCAAATAATCTCAAAAGGTCTATAATTGTTCCTATTCACAAGGGTGGTGACAGGGATCGTGTCACTAATTACAGGCCAATTTCCCTACTCTCTTCTATTGCCAAAATTCTAGAAAAACTCATTAATATTAGACTAGTCAATTATTTGGAATCCTACAATCTCCTATCTTAAAATCAGTATGACTTTCGTCGCTCTAAGTCCACCTCTGATGCAGTCCATGCTGTTACTGAATATATAGCTATCAATTTGGATGATAGAAGAAAGTGCTTGGCTATTTTTCTGGACTTAGCCAAAGCCTTCGACACGGTCTCTGTCCCCATGCTTCTGAATAAGCTCGAATCGTTTGGCATTAGGGATAAACAGTTGAATTTGTTTACAAGCTATCTTACTAATCGCTGTCAGGCTACAATAATAGGAAATTACGTGAGCACCGATTTGCCAGTAACTTTTGGAGTTCCGCAAGGTAGCGTTTTGGGGCCTACTTTATTCTTGATGTATATCAATGATCTGTGCCAAAAAAATGTCTCCCATGGCCAAATTATATCGTACGCAGACGATACGGTAATTTTACTTTCAGAAAATACCTGGAAAGAGACTTACGAAGCTGCTCAGAATGCATTAAACGATATAACTATTTGGCTCGCCGATAATGTGTTGACGTTAAATGCTGATAAGACGAAGTACATGACTTTTACCATTCGTGACCAAAGTGGAGTTTCAGATGACCATGTTTTGGTAGCTCATAGTTGCGTGGAACCTAACTCTGGTGCCCAGAACTGTTGTTGTCCCAAAGTTGAACAAACTGAGCATATTAAATATCTCGGTTTAATTTTAGATAAAAATTTAAATTTCGCTAAACATATTGAGGTGTTAAGTGGACGAATTCGCAAACTTATAATAGTCTTTAAAACATTACGATACGTTGCTGAACCTAAACTTGTAAAACAAGTGTATTTCGCACTTTGTCAGTCGTTGATTACGTATTGCATCACTGTTTGGGGTGGCGCTCCGGCTACAATTATAAAGCGTCTCGAAATCGCTCAACGTGCTGTACTTAAGGTAAGCACTTTTCGTCCATTCTTGTACCCTACAGCACTACTATATAAAGACTGTGAGGTGCTTACAGTTAGACAATTGTTTATTTCGGCCCTAATTTTGAAGCAACATCACGAATTGCCTTTTAATCCCCAAAACAATACGCAACGACGCAAAAATAGGGTTTGTGAAAATAAAAAACAGTTTCACACTGCTTTCATCAGGAAGTTCTATTGCTCTTTAGGTCCTTTTTTGTATAATAAGATCAATAATATTATTACAATCTATCCCCTTAATAAACACAAATGCAAAAAAGCCATTGAAGCTTGGTTACTAACTTTAGAATACAAGGACACTGAGGAACTTTTGGCGGTCTTACGGTAATATGAAAGTATAGATTTAATCAATTAATAAGTTAAAATAATAAATATTAGGCAATGAAATAAAATATATACTGTAATAAAATTAAATACATTAAAATAAAAAGAAACTGGATAAACGCATTGTTTAATTTGAATACTGATGTATTCATAAGTCAGATATGCAAACAATATGCACCCTCTCACACACACACACGTACGCTACACCCATATACAAAGAGAGGCCTTCTCACACACCATTTATTTCACATTTATTTCTATTTAGATTTTTGTGTAAAATAGTATAAGCTGGTTTAAATTCTGATACTTCGGGGAGTGGCGCCGTATGCCGAAATACAGGTCCTAACCTAGTTCGACAGCGGATGCTATTATATATATTTGAACCATTGTTATCTACTAGCTAATAATCTACGACAATATATTGTTTCTCTTAAAAATGTAACATATGTGTATTTTTTGGAAATAAAGATTATTATTATTATTACCCAACACCTACCCAACACCTACCCAACCCACTTAACACCTACCCAACACCTACCCAACACCTACCCTACACCTACCCTACACCTACCTTACACCTACCCTACACCTACCTTACACCTACCCTACACCTACCCTAAACCTACCTTACATCTACCTTACATCTACCTTACACCTACCCTACACCTACCTTACACCTACCTTACACCTACCCTACACCTACCTAACACTACCCTACACCTACCCTTCACCTACCCTACCTACATAATTATACCAGCCCAAAAATACTATGACATGTTTCTGGTCTCCTGGTACTTGATGTTTCTGGTCTCCTGGTACTTGTGAATCTGAAGTACTAAGGCAGCAGCGGCTCTGAGTTTCCACTTCCTCCTCAGTCTTCATTAATCCACGCCACTTACCGGGATAAAAAGTAGAGTAAGTTTTTATTCCAGGTTATGAACTAACATGTGTGCCAAATTTCATCCAAATCCCTTCAGCCGTTTTTGCCTGATTGTTACACAAACATACAAACATTCACCTTTATAATATTAGTAGGATAGTCTCATTCATCACCATTCATAATATTAAGTTGTAAATTTATCAATGTAATTTCACTCATTTCAAAAAAAAAAAAAATACTGATCCTATTTATTCTATCCTACCCCAAATTCCGTTCAAATTAAATTAGTTATTCCTATTCCGTTTCCCTACCTTTATTTTCTTCAATGCAAATCGAAAACGTGACATTGGCTAAATGCACAAACCGTGCGAAGCCAAAGAGAAAGAAAAAAAAAAAAAAAAAAAAAAAAAAACAATGTCAACTTACGATTTTTGTAAGTTTTCTGAAGTTTTAATAAATCATGTTTTCAAGTGGTTTTTTACACACTGCTCAATAGCAAATTCGTGATACACATAAGTTTCAAGTCGTAGGTACTGTGTCGCAGTCTGCATTTTGGGTCTCCACAAGTTTTGTTTTGGATTCAAAAACTTTGTAGTAAATATTTTAAATTATACATAATTATGTCGCCCCTTCCTAACATCGTTTTACTTAAACATCGTTTCAGTTTGAAATGGCTCCGCATACGGATTGGCTAATCCGGAGCAAATACTTAGACGCCCTTCTCAATTTTCTGGACAAGCATAGGGATCTAGCCCGCGGGAGATGTGGGGGATCCGATGGCAATGCCCTGGTGAAAAGGTTTTAGGACTAAGACGACCCACTGACCAATGGAACATGCTCTGTTCTATGGGCGGTTGCCAAAGACATTAAATGTATACTTCCGCGTTTGCGCAAAACTTTTCAGCAGTGGCAAAAGGTACCTAGTGTCTTATTAATTAATAACATAATAATATAGTGACTTGAAAATCTCAAACAGTTTTTATATTTTGCAGGTATGGTTTGATAGAAAAAATCTAGCCAAGAAAGCTGCTGCTCATTCTTGGAGGCTGGCTTCAGCGACTGGAGGCGGTCCATCGATGGCACCTCCGTACTCCCACTGGCAGTTAAAGATCCGAGGATTTCTTGTTTATAATGGGAGAGAGGTTTGGTGAACACCAAACTGTATCCAGGGTGCCAGCCTTCAGTGAGGTAGTCTGTCTTTCTTTGATTTCTCAATTCCTCATTATCAAAGTTGTGTTTAAATATTTTTATAAATTAAATGTTTTTATTATGAAACAGTATTATTGTATAAAATAATTTAAAGTCCATTTTAAAATAATGTTATCAAATCTAATTTATTCGAAATATTTTATGATTCTATTAGGTATTAAGTCTGTTTTATTTTCAGACCAGGGAACCAATTCCATCCACTCCATGTTGATCCTTGATTCTCAAGCCTTCCTGGATTTGCATGAGGAAGTTCCAAAGTTGTGGAGTATGTGGAACCCAGCCAGGAAGACACACAGCTCTCAGAACCTGCGAGTCAACCAATGGTGTCACAAGAAACCCTGACTTCCACACTTCGTAAGTATTTGTTACTGTGGTATTTTCATCATCATCATCAAGGCTATCATAAATTTTAAGTAGGCACATGATAGAACATAATTTTGTGAGTGTATTTTTAAGAAATAGCTTTCATACAAAATATAGACAGTAAAGATAAAGACTTCAGCATTAAAAAAAAAATTTCAAAAATTCATCTCAAAACATTGTGAGCATACATGAATAAAATTGTGGCAGCCCCTGTAAGTTACAATAGTACTTGTGTTGGGGCTGCCACGCTCTTCCCTTAGTAGGTGACTCAATGTATGTAAAATTCAATGAAATACAAACAAAATAAAATAAATAATCCTACATACACAGCTCTTTGTGTATAAGTTGTGTGCACGTATGATGGTATGAAATGGTGTGGCAGAAGCTATTAAATTCTATCTATCTTGTGTAATAAATCTAAAGAATGTAATAGTAGAAAAAAAAAACTATTTTCATTTTCAATCTTCACTAGGTATTATTTCTAACTTTAACACAGTAAAATGTGCCTATTTACTGAACCCATTCAAGAGTCTTTGGCATTGATTGTGTTTAAATTGGGATGTTGTTTTGCAGCTTCACAACATAGGTACACGTCCCAGAAGGAGACAATCAGCTCCTGGCTCTGGTGTCAGAAGCAGATTATATGAATATGAAGAGGGGTGTATAGTGAGAGAAACAGTCAGGAAAACAGAGCTCACAGGCATCAGGGGTGCCCTGTTACAGCTGTGTAGCCTGGCCTTGTAAAATATTATTAAGACCAAAGGAATTAAGAAAAAACATTACAGTACAGTTCTCGTCAAATAACTTTGCCCCTCTGAAGTTAGCCATTTGCAAAGATCGCGCAGGTGCAGTCATGTAGACGGGAGCAGGCGGGACGCAAGCATGCATCGAACGTAAACGAGCGACTGAGACATAAAATCGCGCCCCGCCCCCATGTCTCTTGCGCATGCGCAGTTGCAGTGTGTTCGTAATTTTGACTACTACGCAGCCACTCGACACAACTTCAGAGGGGCAAAGTTATTTGACGAGAACTGTAAAAGTGTTTTGTTTAACCTACATAAAAAAAAAAACATTTATCATTAAAGATTATTTTGTTGTTTTAAATTAATTGCTGCCTTCCTTTTCAATATTTTGTTTTTATATAGTAGAGTTTAAGTAAATAAAATGTTTAGTAAAATAATAAATTTTTATTTCAAATTAAAGTGAAAGAGGAAAAAATATAATGAAAATTATAATAAATTAAAGATAAGAAGAAAGCCAGAAATATAAAAAAGAAAAGAAAGGAAAAGATAGGAATACTGTTAGAAAGGAATAGGTAGGATAAAGTTCTACCTTCACCCTATATATTAGAACTAATAGAGATCTTATCTTTCGACCTGCCTATAGAGCTTGATCTAAAGGAGAAGAAGCGGCTGGTTGAGAGGGAACCTGCCTGTTTCTTTCAGTTTGGAGTTCATCCTCTGTCAACTCGAAGATGAAAATTTACATAAGTTATGTAAAATACAAAATGGGCCTCATCAGAAGGCCCAAAGGGCAATGTGTCCGTTTCGAAAGCGCGGCCATGATGTTTTTTTTTTTAAAAATTATGCCACGATTTTGTAAAAATTTGTAAAAGTAGACTCCCAAAACCATAAATTTGTCAAAGCATTTTTTACAAATTCAATCTGTTACTTACCAAAATTTCAGGTCTCTGCAATGTTTAGTTTTAAAGATCTCCGTGGCCGCGCGGTTCGGAGCGTTTCAATGGCGCGGCCACGTTCAAACCCTTATAACTTTTTAACCATAGCTTTGACAAATTTTCGCGGCTTGCGTTGCTTTTTTACCTAGTTTGTAGTAAAATTTTAAAATGTACCTATCGAATTTCTTCATTAGATTCACTCATCTTGACAGTACGAAAAACAAATGAAAATCACACATTTTCGTAATTTGAATTTGGAATTGTGTTCTTTAAAATTTAAACTTTCAATGTTACCAAAACCAGCCAGATACAACTATAGCCAAAGAGATTTTATTACAAGTTCATCCTACTAATATTATGTATTAGTAGGATAAAGGTGAAAGTTTGTATGTTTGTGTAACAATCAGGCAAAAACGGCTGAAGGGATTTGGATGAAATTTGGCACACATGTAGTTATTCTGGAGTAAAAAATAGGCTACTTTTATCCCGGTAAGTGACATGGATCAATGGAGACTGAGGAGGAAGTGGAAACTCAGAGCCGCTGCTGCCTTAGTACTTCAGATTTTCAAGTACCAGGAGACCAGAAACATCAAGTACCAGGAGACCAGAAACAGGTCATAGTATTTTTGGGCTGGTATAATTATGTAGGTAGGGTAAGTGTAGGGTAGGTGTAAGGTAGGTGTAGGGTGGGTGTTTCCGGAGTAAAAAATTTACAATACAAATCAGGAAACCTTGCTATTTCCGATATTCACGCGGGCGAAGCCGCAGTTGGTAGAAGCTAGTACATACTTACTATAATGCGAAAAGACTTTTTCCCCAACCTAATATTGTAGGCGACATTAATACGCCACAAAAAATCAACGTAGCAGAATCAACAAATGAGACTCTTAGCGCCATCTATCTCGACAGCTGCGAACTAACTGACAAAATCCTAAATCGCGATATCAGAGTTTACCGAGCGATTAGAACATATGCAAAGCCCGAATATCAACTCTCGGGCAGTTGCCCACCAGACAAACCAACCGTCTGGTCGGCGATCCTCCCTTTTCAACGGAGGTATGCGGGACTTTACTCTCTGTTCCGCTACCTTCTAAAATATTAGTCCGGTAAATTGGTTTTTACAAACGAGTAGACGAATGTAAGCCCGAGACGAAGTCGAGGACTGACCATAGTCACGAGTTTGTAAAAACCAATTTCTGCACAGTCATAGATACAACGTTTTTCAATACATTTGCGAGAAAACAGCCGGTCGATTCTGTCGTCATCTAACGGTGTACACCAGGTGGAGTGAACGACAAGTGAGCTGTCATTCTATCTTATTTGTATGGTTTGACAACTCACCCGTCGTGCACCCCGCCCAAATATTCACTTCGACATGTTTACATAATCGCACTGCTGTGCTATTAATAGGTTATGATTATGAAACAAACTTTTTGTTTTTAGATATCAGTTGGAAACTCGCAACAATCTTTGACGTTTCCAATATGAAAATGGCGCGAATTTACAAACGGTGCCACAATCGCGTGGTGAAAATTAGAACTACCTACATCTTTTATAAAATTTATTTATTTTATTATTCTTCTCTCATTTTCTCTTTAGTATTAAAGTGAGACAAACGTATTGAGCAAAAGCAATTCCAAGGAGGTTAGATCATTCAGCTTATTTATTCTAGGATTGGGAAACTCCTTGGTGATATTCTTATTAATTTTTTTGGAAATTAAAAAAAAACCATAGAGAATACCTACCTAAGTACATATTTTACCGCATGGCACCACAATAGCACCGTGTGGTAAACTGTGTAGGGTAGAGTGGTAGCCAATGAACCACCAAAAGTTTGAAGAGCTCTAGCACGGTGGTTATTGCAGTCACAGAATATATTTTTATGTCACCGCATAGGTAATTTAATAAGCTACCACATTGCATTCAAAATTTTGGAAAATATTTGCCATTGCCTGTATAATACAGGTATTTTTTAAACAAGGTAGATGGTTCATCATGAACCGGGGGGGGTGGGACTGAATGATCCAGGTGGTACACAATGACTCACAGTAATAGTTAAACCGATAATTGTTTGTTTTATGTGAAAAAAAGTACACAGTTTTAAGTTTCAGGTTATATTTAAACCCCGCAATCAGTCTTAAAACTTAATAAATATCCTCAAAATCCCACTTTTGAATTCACATGCATTACGTCCTTTAGCTGCCAGAACTTTATTAGACCGTTGCGCGTTGCACAGTTATGGTAGATAGAGGTATCATCAAGATTCCATATTCGGCTTTTATTAGCAAAAAATGGAGCGACTTAAAACTTCTTTAAATACTGTAGCTCTTGCCATCCATTAAACTTCAGGTTTTTTTCACTGACAATTCAAGATGTCTTGCCCTTAACCTCCTCATCCAATCTCGGCCTGCCATGTCATAGACTTTCCACGATGGCAGCATTTCAGTTTTTAGAAATTAGGCCATAGAATTTATGTGCACAATCCAATATTCTTGTTCATCATTAAAAATTAGCTAGCATCGTAATGCGGCTCCAATCTATATGACGGTTTGTTCCGGTATTTCATAACAAGCGCAAGGACCCACATTACACATACAATTCACTTATAATTTACTGAGAGTTTAAAAAATAAAGTAATTACAAAAAGAAACTCACGATTTTTTCGTCGATTTTTGCTATGGAAAAAAAAACAAGGATGTGGCATAGGTACGAGTGCGTTTGTGGCGACAGACGGCCAGCGACTAGATGAAACTGCGTGGCATGGCAAGCGAGTTGTTACATGTTTATTGCATTAGCTGGCAACATCGCGTATTGCCTGTATGTACTATGGTTCATACGGTAGGTACACGTGGTTCATTGGCTACCACACTACCCTACTTGGGTGAGAGTACCTATTTTACCGCACATTCCATTGTGTGGTGCGTAAATTTTAACTTTTGAACAATGTATACAGGCTTCGTAAATGCATCTTTCGAGCATTTGCTCGAAAGATGCTTGTTGAAAAATACTTTTTCAACTCATTTGCTCAAAAAATGCATTTACGAAGCCTGTATGCATTGTTCGAAAGTTAAAAATTATGCACCACACAATGGAGCGTGCAGCAAAGTAGGTACTCTCACCTAAGTACATATTTTACCGTAAACTCCGTTGTATAGCGCCGTGCGTATTCTTTACGGTTTTTTTTTAATTTCCATAAAAATGAATAAGAATTCCACCAAGGAGTTTCACATCACGTGAATAAATAAGCTGAATAATCGAACCTCCTTGGAAGCGCTTTTGCTGTATACGTTTGTCTCATTTTAATATTATAGAGAAAATGAGAGAAGATAAATAAAAAAAATAAAGTATGTGGTTCTAATTTTCACCACGCGCATGTGGCGCCCTTTGCAAATTCGCGCCATTTTCATATTAGAAACGTCAAAGATTGTTGCGACTAACCGACTGATTTCTAGAGACAAAAAGTTTGTTTCATTACTTATTGTAATGTTTTCTCGCAAATGTGTCGAAAAACGGTGTATGACACACGTGCTGATTTGGTTTTTACAAACTCGTGACTATGGTAAGCCCTCGAATTCTATAATAGTTATTTATGATATTAGTGCAGTTGGTTTTTACAAACGAGTAGACGAATGTAAGCACGAGACGAAGTCGAGGGCTTACCATAGTCACGAGTTTGTAAAAACCAAATCCGCACGTGTGTCATACAACGTTTTTCGACACATTTGCGAGAAAACATTACAATAAGTAATGAAACAAACTTTTTGTCTCTAGAAATCAGTCGGAAAGTCGCAACAATCTTTGACGTTTCTAATATGAAAATGGCGCGAATTTGCAAAGGGCGCCACATGCGCGTGGTGAAAATTAGAACCACATACTTTATTTTTTTTATTTATCTTCTCTCATTTTCTCTATAATATTAAAATGAGACAAACGTATACCTACAGCAAAAGCGCTTCCAAGGAGGTTCGATCATTCAGCTTATTTATTCTCGTGATGTGAAACTCCTTGGTGGAATTCTTATTCATTTTTATGGAAATTAAAAAAAAACCGTAAAGAATACGCACGGCGCTATACAACGGAGTTTACGGTAAAATATGTACTTAGGTGAGAGTATCTACTTTGCCGCACGCTCCATTGTGTGGTGCATAATTTTTAACTTTCGAACAATGCATACAGGCTTCGTAAATGCATTTTTTGAGCAAATGTGTTGAAAATAACTATTTCTTTATTTTTTATTAAGAGTTCTTTAAAATAAATACATTCTGTTAAAATTAATACCCACCCCCAACGTGCTTACCCGGTTATATAAACTATTTTACGCGATTGGGTATTTACCGGGTACAATAACATGTCTACCACCAACTCAACCCACGGGCCTCGAGACAGTGAGTCAGTGCTATCCGAACCAAACTCTTTCAATTCTTCTTCAGAAACCCTTATAATCTTCTGGCTAAACAAGTAAAATCTTTTGACGGTTCAAAATGTCATTTAGCGTAAATTAAACACGAAGATAACGGTAAAATTTAAAGTATTTTATCATGCAGCGGTGAATGCAATTGAATTATGCGACTGTCGTAAAATGTTCACCGTTTAGTTGTGAACCAGGTGGCCTCAACAATGGAGGTGTCTACAGAGACTTGGCGAGTTAAGGTATGTTCGCTCTGAGAGCCAGTAAAGGCGAGGCCATACGATGCGTTGACGGTGCCGCTGCGTCTACAATCAAACCACTATGATGTACCATGTCACGCGGCGTACGTTATAACTGTGTGCTACAATTATTTTACAAGCACTTCACCCGCGACTTCGTATGCGCATCGTTCCCTACAGCCTTCCTCATGAATCTGGCTATCATAATAATTATACAAAAATAATTTTCTAAATCGGTTCATTACCTAGATCCAGAGATTACCTACTCTCCCTACAACCTCACAAACAACTAATAATCCTACTAATATTATAAAGGTGAAAGTTTGTATGTTTGTGTAACAATCAGGCAAAAACGGATGACGGGATTTGGATGAAATTTGTCACACATGTAGTTCATATCCTAGAATAAAAAATAGGCTACTTTTTATCCCGGTAAGTGGCATGGATCAATGGAGACTGAGGAGGAAGTGGAAGCTCAGAGCCGCTGCTGCCTTAGTACTTCAGATTCACAAGTACCAGGAGACCAGAAACATCAAGTACCAGGAGACCAGAAACATGTCATAGTATTTTTGGGCTGGTATAATTATGTAGGTAGGGTAGGTGCCTACACCAACCCTACACCTGCCCTACAGGTAGGTGTAAGGTAGGTGTAGGGTAGGTGTAGGGTAGATGTAGGGTAGGTGTAGGCTAGGTTAGGGTAGATGTAGGGTAGGTGTACGGAGGGTGTTTCCTGAGTAAAAAAATTACAATACAAATCAGGAAACCTTGCTATTTCCGATATTCACGCGGGCGAAGCCGCAGCTGGTAGAAGCTAGTAATAGATAATAATGTCAGTTTATTATTATTTAATAAGTATTTTTACCCCTTTATAATATTAGTACGGATTAATTTTTTTAAGATGAGTCCCGATAATATTGATATTAATTTCTAATAATTTAACTAATGGCAAGAAAGAGCTGCATTATGGGATAAAACACACCCTACACAGAGTTTTGGAGGTAGCGGAACAGAGAGTAAAGTCCCGCATACCTCCATTGAAAAGGGAGTATCCTCCGACCAGACGGTTGTTTGTGTCTGGTGGGCAACTGCCCGACAGTTGATATTCGGGCTTTGCATAATTATGTTCTTATCGCACGGTAAACTCTGATATCGCGATTTAGGATTTTGTCAAGCTAGTTCGCAGCTGTCGAGATAGATGGCGCTGCGAGTCTCATTTATTGATTCTGCTACGTTGATTTTTGTGGCGGTATTATAGCCGTAACAGACGCTCGGATTTGGTACGGCGGACTAACTCCGCCCACAAAATTCGATCTCGCAACACACGACGGGATCTGGTCCGGCGGACCACGCGGCGGACTAACTCCGCCCACCACGCCACAGAGTATATGTACTATACTGAATTGTGCGCCTTTCAAGTACACAAAAATTATGGCGGTAGAAGCAACAATAGCAGCAACATTACAACCACCATGTACCAACCACACCGTAAAAAGCGGAAAAAAAGCAGAGGATTGGCTAAATTTTATTAAGAGAACTACATTTTTTAAATTTTTATGGTAGTCTGTGGTAGTTTGGTACGGCCCAAGCGTACACACGTCCAGATTTGGTACGGAGCGGACCAAATCCGCTGTGCAAACAAGCGGACCGCAGCGGACTCAATTAATAATAATAATGTTCGCGGACCACTCTACACACGGGCGGATATGGTCCGGGAGCGTACCAAATCTTGTGGGCGGAGTTAGTCCGCCGTACCAAATTCGAACGTCTGTTACGGCTTTTAGGGCTCCTTCAAATTAGCCGAAAAAAGCCGCGCGGCTCATCATACTGTTGTACATTTAGTTTTACGATGGACTCTGACGACGAAACTTTTATTTTTTAGCCCAGAAGGAGAATAAATTGTCATGGCAAATAACGAAAATATAAATTAAGTAGTTGTATTAACAATATATTATACGTACTTATAATGCTTAAATTTTTCACTTGGAGTCTTGTTTGTGAAGTTCTCAATTAATATATTGCATATTTCTTCCCAAGCCTTTTTCTTTTCGTCTGAATCCGAATCCCATATTGCTGGACGACTCTCAACCTCATCGATAAATTCTACAACCTGATTTTCGTTCATGTTTAGACCTGAACAAAAACTACGTGCGCATCGTCACTAGTCGATCGATGACATGATGCGCGGCCGCAGCGCGGGTGTAGCGCTGCAGTCGCGCGTTTTTTATTTATATGGATTAACAAAGCAGCGCGGCGGCAGCGCTGAAGCCGCGCTGCCACCGCGCGGCACTTTGCGGCAAATTTGAAGGCGCGCCCTCAATGTCGCCTACGGAGTCATTAATCGTGGGACGCCACGCCCGGATGGATGGAAATCATCAAATGACTCCTTCCACTCTGGGTGGAGCGGGAAGGATTGTCAGAGTATTACTGACTAAAACCCATTCGTGCTCCTCCTAGTGGCCTGTGCGTTCCAGGGCCGCGGTGACTCTTTTGAACAAATTCCGCAACCCTGGCAGCCTGTGACCATAAGGTGTGCGATTTATGGCGTTTAAAACTACTTGGAGTTATTTTTCTTTTTTTTCACCGCACCGTCAACGAATGAGTCGTGTGGTGATGTGCGAGCTAGCGAGGCCGTGAGAATCGTAGCGAAACTAAGAACGCACGACATCATAGCGCGTGCGCGTTCCCATCAGGAAACCAAACCTATGATGGTGACAACAGGAGCCGGCAGCATCCTTCCGCACAGAATATTTATGTCGCAACCATCTAGCTGAATCAGCCGTTTCATTAAAAGTCTAGCCTTTTCATTGAACTGTGCCGTTTAATCAGCGACATAAGTGTCATGGGCAAGTCATTAAACGATATTGAACAAAAGATGTCACTTAAGTCGCAAAAAAATCGGCACATTTAAATCAAAAGGCTAGGCAACCAATTAAACGGCTGACTAAGCTAATTGGCTGCGACATTTATATAACATTTCTATGTTATTTATTTATTTTTCACCAAATTAAAAATAGGTATTTTCTTACATAAAATTGGCGGCGTTCTCGCACTCCGCGATCTCTTCCAGGCTTGGTGTCTGACGCCCTAGATGTTTGGGTATGGGCACGTTTTTTTACAAAAAATATTGGACGCTATTTTTATATGAAAATACAAAAACAAAAGCAAGCACAAGTACTTTCAAATAAAAAATAAATGAAAACGATAAAACGCATTGAGTGGGGGCTGAAGTGACGACACCTGTTGGTAAAATTGTACCGACGCGCGTGTCACGCGAAATTATATAACTATATTCCTAGTGAGATAGTAAAGAATCGCTTTCGTATAACTATGTTACGGTATATAATTATATCCCTTGGGATATAACTATATTACGGCTTTATCTATCTTACTGCGACATACATGATACCGACAAAATTTTTACCCGACTTCGGCAGAGCCAAAAGGAAGGGAAACGTCTTTAGCAGTCTATGTATGAATGTTTGTATTTACGTGTTTTACGTAACAAAATAAAAAATACGTGTCCGTTATTTTTTTATATCAAAGCTTGCTGACGCATTAAATAGATATATTCTTCTCTATTATTTATTTTACTTCGTGTTTCTTGCTGTTGTATATGTCGCAGCCAACCAGCTGAATCCGCCGTTTCATTAAAAGTCCAGTCTTTTCATTGAATTGTGCCATTTAATCAGCGACATAAGTGACATGGGCAAGTCTTTAAATGATATTGAACAAAAGATGTCACTTAATTCGCAGAAAAATTGGCACATTTAAATGACTTTTCATTTAAATGTGCCAATTTTTCTAGGCAACCAATTAAACGGCTGATTAAGCTAATTGGCAGGAAACAAAACGTGTAGCAGAATAAACGCAATACCTCTTCAGCGGTCATTGTACCTACTCATCATTATGAACAACTTTTTTGTGAACAACACCGAAATCGCGTAAAACAGGCTGTTCAGTACATTTTGTCGAGTTATGCGCTCAGAAATGTATGGAGCAGTCCGTTTTTTTTCGCGATTTCAGTGTTGGTCCCATAGTGAAAGTTGTTCATAACAATGAGTACAACGACCTCATAAGAGGTATTGCGTTTATTCTGTAACAAATGTTTCCTGTTCCATTCTTCACAGGTACCAAAGAAAAAGAAGGACGTCACTCTCTGCTTCTCAGTCAAATGCAAATGCGGGGACGAGAAGGAGAAATGCAAAGACGAAAAGAAATGTACTAAAGATAAAAAGAGCTGCGACCCATCCATGCTGTCTATTGCCACGTCACTGAATGAAAACTGCTGCGTCTGCATCGGCGCTTGCGCACGGTACATCAAGGCTATCTTCCAATGCATTGGCTGCTTTGCGGTTTGCCGCCTCCCCATCATGCAGTTCGAGGAGATCATCTGCGAGATACTCGAAGCCACTGGAGGAGCCTGTCATGACATTTTATTGTTCATTAAGAAGATTTTGAACATTTGTTTAAATTCGTCTAATTCGAAATAAATTCTTGTGTGAGTTTTTTTGTGGTTTATAGTTTCGTTTGACATCGAAATTCAACGTATTTTATGGCCTCATGGGCACTTGTGAAACATTGGCTAGCACTAACCGCGAACGATAAGTCCCGGAAAACGGAGTCCGATTCGCACTGAAACTGTAATTCAAATGATTTTTTTTTATTAGTGATGGGTTTGCTCTTGACTCTAGTCAGTCAATGACAGAGACAAAGTCTACGATGGAGCGAGCTTACCCAGAAGGAGCCTGTTCACTCTAACTTTGAAGAGATTAGGGTTGTAAGCATTTGGAAACACAGACGCTGGCAAAGAGTTCCACTCCTTTGCTGTGCGCATTATAAAAGACGTTTGGAAACGCTTTTAGTGCGAATTGGTGGAATAGCTGTAACAAGGTAGGAATGGTAAGATGCAGTGCGTCTGGATGTCCGATGGTAGAAGGGGGCCGGTGGGATGAGGTCGTGGAGTTCTTGGGCACACTCACCGAAGTACAATCTCTACTATGCGGAGAACAGCTCAATAGTTACGATTTATCAATTTTACGAAGTAATTAGTTATTTTGTTCTCAAATGAATATTATGTAGGTACATACATTACTAAAACGCAGATACAAAATTTTTAGTCCATATTACCAAGTATATTATGTCATCAGGCAAAATTGCAGACCCCGTAAGATTGTAATAAATCTTTAATAGTAGAAAATAATTGTTCGGTATATTCAGAAAAAGTCATTTCAATAGATAACATAAATCCCATTAAAATGCAATAGTTTCCAATTTACCTATCCGTGTCTTATTGAGAAAAAATCCTTCACAATTTCACGCAATATTTTACAATCATACGGTGTTTGCTATTTTCCGGTGAAATAATACATAGGTACAAGTAAAAAAGCGGTCATAATTTCAGATTTTTCTCTAAGCAAACTTCGGAGATAGGGGGTATTTTTTTTTAAATTTTCCGTAAAGAAAAATTTGAGAATTTGCAAATAGCGCTCTTTCTTATGCCCTAGTCCACATGCCTCACATGCTCTAGTAGCCCCCACTACGATTTCTTAAGACCCCTTTCAGACCCTGTTGCAAAAAAAATATTTTTCATTAGCAAAATAGTTGGGCAAACGTTATCTAAAACTGTTCCAAATTTCAAGTTGATAGCATTAGTAGCTCTTGAGATATCCAGCTGTGACAGACGGACAGACAGAGTCGCACCATAAAGGTTCCTTTTTACCATTTTGGTACGGAACCCTAAAAACGGTAAATCTCAACACTGGAATTAGCCAAGTACAGTTCGCGTCAAATAACTGTGCCCCTCTGAAATTAGCCATTTGCAAAGATCGCGTAGGTGCAGTCACGTAGACGGGAGCAAGCGGGACGCAAGCATGCATCGAAGGTAAACGAGCGACTGAGACATAAAATCGCGCCGCCATAATCCCCGCCGCGCGCATGCGCAGTTGCAGTTTGTTCATAATTTTGACTACTACTCAGCTACTCGAAGCCAACTTCAGAGGGGCACAGTTATTTGACGCGAACTGTACGTAGGAGATAATTTATAGTGCAATGGAGTGTGTGCAAACGCAGGCGCATTCTCTGTTGATTTACTCTCATAGTCCGATGGGGCGGCAACCCGATACGCACGGGGAGAGATTCTAAAAGCATTTTAAATTTAAGTACGACTTCAGAAGTAATAAAATCACAAATCAGTAATTTTGAAATAATATGTTTATTTACAAACATTTATAAAATAAATGAGATAAATGCACTTATTCTACAATACTATGATGCAGTTCTTTTTCATATAAATATCTTATTTACTATAAACAGGTCAAATTGATTCATTTACAAGATTCTATAATTATAATGCCCCCTAAATTTAAAACAGTCCCCCAAATCGCTCTGTCCATCCGTCACCACTTCCTAGTGTTTTAGCTGGGAAGAAGAACTGGCGCAACAAACTCCCCAGCAACACATCTGTCTGTTAAGTATTGAGAACTTGAATTTATTTATTTATTTATTTAGGCAAACCAACTAAATACACACAAAGACATAACACGATTGTTTACAAGTAAAATAGCATTGCATGCATCTAAATTAAAGGTAAGCACAGCATTTTGTGTATCTCAATACAATGATAAATTCAAACAATGGTTGATATAAATGCAATTCGAAATATTAACAATAATGTCAATAATGTTTTACACTTGAAATTGAATTAAATTAATTAAGATTGAATTAAATTAAATAAGATTGATTAAGATTAAGATTAAATAAAATAAATTAAATTAAAAGAGTTTGAATCAAATTATATAAGATTGAATTACATCAAACAAGGTTATTGGTTGGTAGGTGGTTGGTTGGTTGGTTGGTTTAACACACAGCCACGGCCATAACGTCGACTCATTGAGTCGATGCGCCATTGTTGTACAAGTATGGAGATCTTAAGCCCGCTGCACCCACACGTAACGATATATCGTAGCGATTTCAGACTGTGCAGTTCAATCGAAAGCCCCTGGTGTCTCCACACGCCACCGATATCTGCGTCAATCGTCAGTACTCCGCAGAAGCTCGCACAAGAAACATGTCATTTTCAAGAGAAGATAATGACGCACTTGCGTTATTGGGCCTGATTGTCGGTTAAAATTAAGAAAAAATCGCGGAGAGTGTGGTGGATTTGGATCGATGCTTTTGTATTTTTCGACCAGCCTGTTGTAGGTGGCAATTTTCGCGTCTGTAGCTTTCTATAAACTCTTCCAGTTGTTCGCGGTGTCCACCTCTATCTTCTTCCGACATGTTGCAACTTGCAAGGCAAGTCATCAGCGGCCCTACCATGACGTGTTAAAACGACAGTCGTTCGAGCGAGCAAGAGGGATGGAGCTATATAGGGTGTATAGCTCCATCTCTCTTTCTCGTCGAACGACTGACGTTTTAACACGTCATGGTACGGCCCCAGGAGTGCGATCAACGCGTGCGCACGCAAGCGAATCTCTCCACCAACTGACGTCGCCATCCACACTTGGCGATAAAACTGTGCAAATGCAATAGACAACGATTTATCTGATAGAAATTGCCATGAACGATAAATCTGCAAGGATTTGTCATAATACACACGATCGATAAATCTGCGCAAATTGGTTTGCACAGATTAATCGCTACGATATATCGTTACGTATGCCCGCTCCATACGTAACGATGTATTTTTTACTAACAGGCTCAGGTCGTAGCTTTACAGGAGCATGTAGCTGACTAGATGAAAGGACAAGCCAGTTTATTGGCAATGACATGCAGCTGTGACTGTTGGTACTGGCACGCACTCTGCTCAACAATGACGTTGCTCACTTGTGTCTGAACGCAGCGAAGCAGTCAGTCTGGGCATCCGCGAACATCCCCGAGGCACTACAGAAGCGTGGCAGCCCCAACAGTATCCTGCAAGCATTATTGTACTGGAAGCGAAGACCATCAACTGCCATATCATCATCATCATCATCATCATCATATCAGCCGAAAGACGTCCACTGCTGGACATAGACCTCCCCCAAGTGTCGCCCCAATAACCGGTCCTTCGCGTCTCGCATTCATCGTCTACCCGCGATCCTCACCAGGTCATCGGTCCACCTTCCAACGCTGCGTCTTCCGGTACGCGGTCGCCACTCCAGAACTTTTCTATCGACCATCTGTTCTGCGAGCAATGTGCCCTGCCCATTGCCACTTCAATTTGGCGATCCTTCGGGCTATATCGGTAACCTTGGTTCTCTTGCGGATATCCTCATTCCTGATTCGATCACGTTAGGAAACTCCGAGCATTGCCCTCTTAATGAAGAGGGCAATGCTCGGAGTCATCTAATTAATTCACCCAAAGAGCAATGGCTCTTTGGGTGACTTTAAACCTTCTGATGAGCCCCATTGTGAGCGAATGGATCATTCAAATCCAGCCTGATTTGAATAATTCGTTCGATAAACCGCTGCCCAGCCCTGGTCTCTGTTCTTCAAGTACAAGTTGCAGTATTTCTTCACTAGTCATATCAACACAGCGATATATCGTAGACTCAGATAGAAACGCAAAATTATCCTGCAGCACAGACGTGAGCTTCGATTCATCGATTTTTTTAACAACATCAATGACAAACTTTATGAATACATCGCTTTTTCTACGAGCAGTTTTTAACAGTTCGGAACCTTTCGCAATGTCCAGAAAATCGTTCAAATTCTTCTCGTTCAAGTATGCTTCGAGTATTGTAATGAAAAATGATTTAAAGTTATGTAATTCTTGCTCCAACGCGTCCGATAATGCCCAATAGTTTCTCTCATAGTCATGATATTGGTTAAATCTCTTGCTTGCGACAATTTCTGAATATACTCGCCCCTGCTCCATTATCAAATCGAATATCACGTCTGTACTATTTTCTAAGATTCTCATCAGTGTATTGTCAATAGTAATTCTATAATCAAAAATATTGCGTATATAAATCAGATTGTCCATTGAAAACATCACATTGAAAATGAAATCCATCCAAGATGCTAACTTTTTCCTATCAGTTTCTCTTTTCAAACAGTCACAAATGTATTCGACGGCAAAATACTCCGTGAATGTCATGTGAATGAATATAGGGATGTCGTTGGCCACTCTATAAATGAGACCCGTCTTCTCTCCTCCCTCTTCAATGAATCTAATCGTCTTTATAATCTCTTCAAAGTCTTTCTTACTGAACAATAAATGACTTTGCCGATGGAAAATGGCATAAGCCGCCAATTTCTTATGCTTCATAACAAAATCAGCAAGTTCCTTATCGTATGTCAACATGATATCAGGCTTACTTATATTCAGTTCATTTTTCTCTTGAAAGCGTATGGTTTTCATTTTCGTTTCCATGAACCGTTCGTAAAAGGAGAAAGCATTGACTTCCAGATTCCATTTATTAGTGTATACATTAACACTTTTAACGTTGTCTTCAAAGTAAACAGCTGTGAGGTACAGGTGAAGAGGATTCCCGCTGCTGTTATCCTCGTAAAAATTTTCGATAAAACGATCATCTTTTTCTTTAATAAAAATGGAGTCATCAAATTGTTTACTGTATTCCCATAAGGGCAGGCACTTAAACTTGATTTCGTTGATCAAATAAAGGGCTGCGTTATTATAGACTTGGTGTAGTGGCATTGCAAAATGATGGAGTCCTAGGTTTTCCGTATCCAGCATGTATTCAATAAAGCTCTTTACATTTCCTAGTTGTGCGCTATTAAGTTCCTCTAGTCTCAGATGATGATCCCAAAATATTTCCAAATATTTCTCCATTTCATCGTTTGAGAAGTAATCTATTTCATAAGCTGGGCCAAACTCACGCTGTAAAATAGTTTTCACTTCGTTATAAGATCTGCTTGTGATCCACTTTCTATGCTTTCTATTACGACTGACATTATTAATACATTTGATGACCTGATTCACATAATGGGGACAGATTTCGTCAAAACCATCAAATAAGAATATGACCATGTTTTTGTTATAAAGGTGTAAAAACAAATTTAACTCAAACTCCGCCCAGTGATCGCCCGTGCAATGATTCAGATACACAGCATCGTTAACTTCTTCCAGCGCAATGTCTACTTTATAATCTTTGCCAAGTTTATCGCAAAGTATAACTTGACATATAAACTTTAAAGTTTCTAATGTGTCGATGACTGTTTTGTTTTCTTTCCAGTTGCTGAATTCTTTTGAGTACTCCAATAAATTTATCCTGACGATCCAGACTTGCGGTTTGACTTCCTTTGTTTTAATTGATAAGTGAGTGAGCAAAGTTGTCTTTCCCATCCCAGGCTCTGCTGTCACAAGAACAACATCGTCTAGTTTACTGTACAGAGTTTGAACTATTTCGCCAACTTCATCTTCGGCCTTCATCACGCGTCTCTCAACATACAAGTGTTTAATGTCATCATAACTTCTATTAATCATTAATTTACCAACTACAACTGTTTTTTCATTAATTATTTCATTCAAAACATCTCCTTTCACAAATGCCATTGAGTTTTGATCGATTATTGAATTTAATTTCATTTCTACGTCTTGAAATAACACTGAAGCGTTCTCCAAGATAATTTTTTGTGACTCTTCACTCATATGAAGAAGGCTACTTCTTTCATCGCGCGCTATATTTTCTGCATTTGGGAAATATTCCTTTATCACTTTAAGTACCATATTGTTTGTTATTATGATAGTTTTTTTATTCTGAACTGCTTCAGCAATGTTTTCTAGAATTTTCTTTTCGTTTGTAGAATTTCGTATTTTATCGCATACAAGAATTAAAACTTTATTCGTATTTGCCAGCTCTGTTCGTAGTGCGTTTCTGTCGTTCATCGGTAACTTTGTTACGTACTCGACGTCTAACACAACATGTTCTGTTTTCCTCAAATGTTGCAACACTTTCATAACAGTTAGCACGCTGTTCTCTGCAATGATGATTGTCCTCAAGTACTGATCCTGCAAGTTCAAGGATCTCACTGCGTCTTCAGTAAATGCGTATTTACTATTTTTCATCTTGCTCATGTACGTAACGTTTATTGAGTTCATCAGTGGTTCCTTAAGAATGTTGTTTATCGATGCTTGGAACAAGTCGCTTCCTCGCGAGAGATACTCGACTTCTTTAGTCCTCATCCACCATTCTTGTACCTTATCATGGTATTCTAGAAATATCGCGTCAGTTTTAGCTTGAAAGTAATTTGGATGGTCTCGCTGGTAATCTTCTATTTCATTTTTTAAAATTTTCTCTACGCCGTTTTCATCAGCTTGACCACTGTAAAATACCAGTTTGTTGAGGAAATCTCTCGCTAAATTCTTTTCGTGTTCATTCTTGTCGGGTAAAAGTTTCGGGAACTTGTTATATTTTACAAAAAATTTGTACTCGGGTAAAGTGGGGATATCAGTATTTAATTTGTAATATAGCTTTTGAGCAAGAGTTCCTAGTGACTCCCAGTTATCCGTTATCTTCAATAGTTTGGTATTGTTGTCAAGCACGAATATACTTCCGATGGCTCCAGCGATACCTCCATTTAGCTGCAGAAGTCCAGCCTCCCAAGATTCATCTATAGTAACAATCTTACTGGCATCACAATTGTTAACCTTCGACTTAACCATCGACGTTATATAATTAATCCTTCTTTCTATATTTTCTTCGTTGCCGCTTATTGTTAAATCTTTGTTTCCAAACGCCACCGGAACTTTGAACTTCCGAGATGATAACATTTTTCTTGCAGCTAGTTCTACTGCTTTATTAACAGTGGATCGAGAAACGTCAATTGGTTTCATGTTTGGCCTGAAAACTTTCGTTAATTGTTTATCAAATTGTAACTGACCTGACTGACTGTGGTATGTAATAACGGTTCCTATCAGCTTGCTCAGCCTCACATCAGTAGGATCACCTAAAAATTCAGACAAAAACAATCGTACATCAGCAGGATTTATTTGTCGTCGTTTAATAACCTCTAAGTACAATGTATCTCTAAATAGAACGATGTAATCTTCATTGTTATAAAAGAAATCGTTTCGAAATGAAGCGATCCGGTGCCTCTGGCCATTGTTACCCTGAATAGGTTGAATTTCTGAAACATCGAGCATTTCTCGAGCTAAAATAACGTGATAGCAATATAAGAGGTCATCCAAAAGTATCATTTGAAAGTTTCTATCATCATACATAAACTTTACCATCCGTTCAGCGAGGGAGGTTATTTGTTCTTTAATAACTATATCACATAGGAAATCAACATCTTCTTCTTGGTTATAGGCTTGCTTGACCGTTCCTTCTGTATCAATCAGATCGAACAGTTTGGAGAGAAAACCAGTTTCAACCAAGGTGTTATCGAAGTCGTCTTTAGCGGTTGTGTATATTACGAATAAGCATTCGGTATCGTCGAACGTACCATTAAAGAACGGGTCGCTGTTACTCGGATAAAATTGTTGCCTAATTTTTAAATAGCTATCGAAGTATATTTCCAAATCACTTTTGAGAATGTGTTTCTCGTTTTCCTTATGCTTAGCCTGTATAAACACAGCGGCAGGTTTATCAAATCCCTGGACTATAGCTTTGAAGCAGATGTCATCGAAGGCCCCTATCTTGTCGATATTCGAAGCTATTTGGAACTCTTCAATAGTATCGTCGTGGAAAGCTCTGAAGTATAACAGGCTTATCAGTTTGGTTTCGTAAAGCTGGCCGCGAAGTCCTGACGTTTCTGAACGCTTACTAAACATGATGCTGCTGTTCGTCAGACCTGGTGGCACGTCACTCGCATGTGCGGCACCAGCTCAGAGACAGGTGACACTGGTGACAGTCACACGGAGCACCCAGCAGCAAACTTGATGAAGTAGCCGGCTGACGACCTGCAGCTGGAAATACGGAGAATAAGTTCCGTGAGTTTGCGACTCTTATTTACGCAACAGAAGGCAGGGTACGGCAGGCAGAGGCACGCGCACGTATTAGAATAGAATATATTTATTTGGCACAAACACAAACGCACAGCAAATTCTAAGACAAATGGTTCCCTTTATGTCGAGTCCCTTTACGTCGAGTCTGAAGTCGGAGTTCTTTCAAAATATTACTATTTTACGTTTTTAACCGACTTCCCAAAAAGGAGGAGGTTCTCAATTCGACTGTATTTTTTTTTTTTTGTGTTTGTTACCTCATTTCTCCGTCATTTATGAACCGATTTGAATGTGAAAGGATATACTTCTCGATTGGTCCCATTTAAATTTTATCAAAATCGGTTATGCAGTTTGGTTTTTAAATCCAAATAGCTGAAAAAAATATGTGGAAAAATCATACGAAATTGCATATTTTTGCTTTCTGTGACTTTCCAGTGTATTTTTAGGTACCACTAAAAAGTGAAAAATAAAAAACTTTTTCACAAAAAAAAAACCGACTTCCAAAAAAAACACTACAAAGTACAAAATAACTTTAATTTCGGAAGTCGGTGTCAAATAACGAAGAAGCAACAAAAAACACCGACTTCCGAAATTAAAGTTATTTTGTACTTTGTAGTGTTTTCTATTACCGCTACGTCGAGTTTGGTAAAAAAGGTACCTACAGTCAGGATAGAAATTAAAAGCCAGTAAGAATCATTAAAATCAAAATAGGTACTTAGTGTTTTATTAATTTTGTTGTATTAGTTCTTCTTAAATAAGTAGGTATCTTTCTTAATCTACCATATAATCACAGTGTAATCATTAGGTAGGTACTATTAGTGTAAATGTAAATCAGCATAATTATAGTTTTACAGTAAATAATTCTTCTTAAAAAAAGTAACTTTTCTTAATCTAAGTATATAAATCACAGTCTAATCATCACTTTTAGTGTACTTACCTAAATATAAATCAGCATAATATATAGTTTTACAGCATACTTATAATTCTTCTAAAAAAGTAAATTTCTTACATTTTTATATTCTTTAGTTAAGTATCACTTATTTTAGAAATGCTTACCATCAGGTGAGATAGTGGTCAAGCGCTTGCCTATCAGTAATTAAAAAAAAAAAAAAGCTGGTTCACCAGTAATTGGCGACTGTGTAAGTCCAAGTCGTAAAGATTTATTGTACACAGAAGCTGTTGGTGAACCTTTCTTAATAAATAAATAAACTTTCTATATTAATCACAGTCTAGTTCAGTAGATCCGACTACAATAACACAAGAAACATGTGAACCTGACTGTACTTCAAAATAATATGATACCATTAAACTCGACGTAAAGGTAGAAGCGAGGTAAAGAAAAGAAATCGTAGACTCGACGTAGGGGTAAGAAGCAAGACAAGGTTCTCGGCTCGCAATCGACTTTATAGGGAACCATTCGTACAAAGTAACAAATAACGTTGGTTAATAATAGTGCGCTCCATCTCAGCATTTGCTGGGCGTCAGACACCCAGCACTGGTTTCAGTTGGCACCCAGCAGTGACACACGGATGAAGCGGTACATATTTGAACGTCAAAAATTAAAATTTCTACGGCTTTAAAAACATCGAAATTTAAATATCTGGAGCACAGAGTACTTTTATATTATATTATCTGGAGCGGCCTCAATGCTGCCACACATATTGGCTTTTATTATTTTGATGAAATTCTATTTTTAAATCTAAACTTCAAACTCTTAAATGAATAAGCATTGGTAATTTCCGATGTTCCATTTTTAATTGATTTGAATTTATAGTAGGTACCTATTTGAAATGAATGAGCATTAGTTTTTATGTGGCGGTTATTTTTAATCCGTGGGAATTGGTTTGGCGAGTATTCTCCCGCCAACGCCATGGCGTGTTGCACAGAATCATTTGGTTTATTATAATACTGGATTGGATATTATTAAAAAATATATCGAAGCATTGGAAAGTATACTGCGCTTTATTTCACCTTCTATCTTCTGGACTTTTTACACATAAATTAACACCAATTTAAAGTACCACTACACACACTTATGATTACGAAACATCAAAATGTATCTGTCAGATTCTGACTGACTAAAACCCATCCGTGTTCCTCCATAATTATGCCCTTTGCGTTGTGCGGTGACTCGTTCGAACAAACTGCGCAATCCTGGCAGGGGCTCTAGCGGGCCCCCTCTTATGCTGACACTCTTTGAGGCGCGCGTGGAACACAACGCGCCGTCGACTAGGGCCTGGCTGGCCGTCCGCACTTTTGATTCGATGTAAACTTTTTTTTTTATTATTGTTGATGGGCTCAAGTTTCACTACAATCTCACCAATCTATTAGCACTTAATTTGTTGCTAACGACCTCTAGTATAAAACACCTTTTAAGGGATAGTTAGAATTTCCCAGTTTCCATTGAAGTGGCGGATCCAGAATTGTCGTTTGGGGGGAGCTTGACCCCTATTTCAGCACAAAACATTTTATTTTGCATAACGCATAGCAAGCCTTCTTACTTCTTAACTTGTAGTAGGTAGATAGAGAAAGTCACCAAAACTAGCTGGGGTATATTGTCTTTTGGGCCACCCAACTTTTTAATTTAACAATAAAATATTAACTTCATTTCTTTTTTTGCAAAATGTTTTTTTTTTATATTTCAGTCTAAACAAAGGCACATAGATAACAAAGTGTGTTCTAAAAATGGTCAAAATGAGATAACGCCAGTATCTCACATGTTTACATTGACACTAAATATGAAGTTTATTTAAAAAAAATATCCTTTTATCTACCAGAGGCATAAAAAAATATTTTAGATAACTGCGCATTATCTTTGGTTATGTTTTTGGAACGACTTTTGTAACCGTTAATCTTATTTGTAACATATTTGTGAAAAACTAATAACTTAAAAATGTGTAGTGATTGTACCAGCGCCCCTCAGGACCTGGTGCTCCTTAGCGTGGTCCAGTGATTGATGCCTTTTTTTATGGATGGGAAATCATCCAATGACGCCTCCTGCTCTGGGCAGAGCAGGAGGGAGTGTCAGACTCTTTCTGACTAAAACCCATCCACGTGCTCCTCCTAGTGGGTACCTTTTGCCCGCGGTGACTCTTTCGAATAAAATCCGCAACCACGGCAGGCTCTGGCCCTAACGGGCCCCGTCTACTTTGCTGACATCTCTTTGAGGCGCGCCGCGCGCGTGGAACACAATGCGCTGTCGACCCGGGCCTGGCTTTGATCGGACGGCGAGCCAACCAACGCTCGCCATCCGCAGGCCCGCGCCTACGGTGGCCGGGAATCGCCCATCGACTCCCGACGCCCGGGGCGTCTCCTTATGTTGCGGCGGCTAGGGCGTGAGGGTTGTCTCTCCCTCACGCGGCCCGCCTCCTCCACTAGCATTACTGCTTCCAGTGATTGATGCCTGCGGACGCTGAGCAATGGGTAACTCGCCGTCCGATCAGAACAGGCCCGAGTCAACGGCACGTTATGTTCCAAGCGCGCCGGAAGAGAAGTCAGCAGAGGACAGGGCCCGCTAGGGCCAGTGCCTGCCAGGGTTGCGGAATTTGTCCGAAAGAGTCACCGCGGCTCAGGAAAGCAAAGGGCACTAGGAGGAGCACGGATGGGTTTTAGTCAGTAAGAGTCTGACATTCCCTCCCGCTCTGCCCAGAGCGGGAAAAGTCATTTGATGATTTCCCATCAAATAAAGACACAGGAAAATACTCTAATTGAAAACGTTCAAATGGCAGCCGTTGACAAAAGTGTAATTTAGATATTATTCAATTGAGTGGTCTTGTGGAACCGCAGCCTAGGGAGGGGACAGAGTTAACGCTTGCACTGCGAACAACGCTCTTATTGCTACGAGATATTAATAAAGGCTATGCCTGTAAAACTAATGAATGGCAAGGGCTGTTGACGTTAAAATGCACATTTCTAATGTAATAATTACAAGTTTTAATTGTAACTAGGTACCTAATATACAGAGGTGATGTTGGGTATGGTCATCATCATCACCATCATATCAGCCGAAAGAAGTCCACTGTTGGACAGTATAAGCTTCCCCCAAATGGGCGGGGGGGTTTGCCATAATCGCCACGCTTGGCAGGCAGGTTGGCGATCGCAGTGTAGCTGTAGCAATGTACCTACACATAATGCTGGTGCTGCATTCTCTGGTGAGTCCCTTAGTCGCCTGTTACGACACCCACGGGAAGTGATGGGATGATGCTATTCTTTTACGTCCGGCACCATACGGAACACCAGATAATGTGCAATAACGGTCATTGACCCATATACGTTTATTGACTCTCTTAATATCAAAAACAGAAATAAAGACAAAGCTGTCCTGAATCGACTTCTATCGTGATCATTTACGTTCTCTTGTAATGAAAAACGGTTCATAATTTATTGTTCCAGTATCTACGAAGTTTCAAATGCAGTTGGTGACATCAAATCTGTGATTGAACTAAAGTAAATGCCACTAACTGTAACAAACTGCTTCAAATATAATTTCTTCGGAATTTTTTAGTCGTATTTCTGGACGCATTTTTCAAAAAAAAAAATGTTTTGCCATTTTTTCCTTTAGGTTTATAATACACAACGTCACCCTTAAATATGACCACGCACTGTTGTAACACCCTGTATAGATACCTTTTTTTTTAAGGATGGGAAATCATCAAATGACCCCTTCCGCTCTGGGTGGAGCGGCAGGGAGTGTCAGACTCTTACTGACTAAAACCCACCCATGCTCCTCTTAGTGCCTTTTACTTTCCAGGGCCGCAGTAACTCTTTCGAACATATTCCTTGCGTTTAGTAAAAAACATTCAATAAATCTCAAGGTTCACTATCTATCTCTGCACCAAAACTCATCATAACCAGTTCAGCATTTAGGGATGTTAATGTAACAAACAATTAAACATTACCTAACAACATTTACTACGAGTACATATTATCTATTATTATGTAGCTTGTTTAAATTGTTTGTTATTTTTAAATTGCGTGAACAAAATCCTATAAATGAAGTAGGTAGGTACCTACTTCATTTACTTATAGGATTTTGTCCACGCAATTTGGCGTGCATATAGAGCTTGGTACACGTTTAGAACTTTTGAATTTTCAATCTACTTACCTACCAAAAATGTTGGTCACTTTAATTTTTCAAATATTGAGCCCGAACTGAAGGCACGTAATGTTATGACGCGCCGATGAAGTTCTAGTGCAGTTGCAGTTAAGTTCAAGTTTGAGTGATAAACGGTATTCTTGTAATCTTAGTCCCTCAGTAAAGTTGCACTAATAGTGAGTCCACACGATACTGACATTTGTCTGCACAGACAAAATTCAATAGAAGTATATGGTCCGCAATGGATGATACTTGAAAGCAAAATAATAAAACAAAAGATAACGCGCACTAGTGTGGGGACTCGGGGTGCAACGTATATCGATACTCGGATATTCGATTGTATTTTGGAACGAGTTGTTTTCGATAGTTTTACAAGAAAAGGACTTGTACAAAAAATCGGACCGAACAAGTCACTTTTGGAGCAGTCTGTTCAGTTTAATTACAAAGTCAATCCACCCTTTTTTTTTGGGTGTGAAATCATCGGATGCTTCCTCCTCCTACTCCTGGCGTGAAAGGGAGTGTCAGACTCTTATCTTCTCTCTTATCCGATTTCGTTATTCCCACATCTGTTCTCCGCTTAGCTTATCGGATTGGTTTATTCAACACATCTCCTCTCCTCTCTGCTTTGGTGGAAACCGGGCCTTACTGACTAAAACCCACCCGTGTTCCTCCTCATGCCCTTTGCGTTCGATTTACCCTGGCAGTCACGAGCCCATCAATCCACACTGTAGGTAGGTACTTATAGAAAATACTTAAGTTCTCTATTTTAGTGTTGGCACAGATATAAGGCAGTTGTTCTTTTTTTAAGTAAAGTTTTGTTTTTCCGGTTTTTAACCGACTTCAAAAAAGAAGGAGGAGGTTCTTAATTTTTTTTTTATGTTTGTTCCCTTAAAACTCCGTCATTTATGAACCGATTTGAAAAATTCTGATACCTATACTTCTCGATTCCATTTAAATTTTATCAAAATCGGTTAAGCAATTTGGTTTTTAAATCCAAATAGCTGGAAAAAATATGTGGAAAAATCATCCATGGATACGACATTGCGTATTTTTGCTTTCCTGTGACTTTCCAGTGGTGTTGTTAGGTGTGGGGCACCACACAAAAGTGAAAAATAAAAACTGTTTGACAAGTTTCGGTAGTCGGTGTTTAAGTTAAAGTTATTTTGTACTTTGTAGTTTTTATGGAATTCGGTTTTTTTTTTTTGTGATAAAGTTTTTTTTCTTTTGTTTGTTCCCTCAAAACTCCGTCATTTATGAACCGATTTCAAAATTCTCATTTTGTGAGAAAGGATTTACTTTCCGATTGGGCCCATGGAAATCTCATCAAAATCTTTTCTGTAGTTTTGTTTTTAATTCAAAATATGTCATAAGTAGGTACATGTAAACGAAATTATTTATACTTACGTATTTTCCTTTCTACACTATGTTTGTTGCTATGAAGTAAATGACTTCTAACTTACTTATGCCATACGCCCCTTGCCGCCTTGGTGGTGTGTGTGACATCCTCGTGCCTCAGAACGCACGTAAAGCCGCTGCTCCTGCGCCTGATCGCTTCTCGCTGGTGTCGCAGTACTGTCCTATCGGACTATGTCGCTGCGTGTCGCGGTTTCGATTCCCGCACGGAATAAATATTTGCATGGCCTACAGATAGTTGTTCCGGGTCTGGCTGTTTGTGTGCATGGGAGTTTATACGCTTGTAAACGCACCCACGATACAGGAGAAATGCCTAGTGTATCTAATACAAGATTTAAATTTTGTCTCATTTAGTTCTAATATATGGAGAGGTAATAACATAACATGGCAATAAAGGTAAAGGTGGGTGGTAAGGTGGTATTTTATTATAACATTTTAAACAGTACCCCATAAAAGATGAGGCTACTTTAGCCAGTCTGAAACCTGGTTGAACTAATTGGTCCCTATTTCGAGTACCATAATTATGTCTGTCGCCTCTCTTACTAAAAAGATGTAAATTCTTTCTATTCTAACATACATGATGTTTTCGTAAATGAATTGACAAGGTACCGTCATGATGTTAATATTCTTAAACAGGTCCCTTAGAGAATCGCGCCGGCCGAGTTTGTATGCTTTAATGAATCTTGCTTCTACGTAGAGCGACTGCCTGTCTGAACCTCCACACACCAGTGACTTATAGGCAATATGATAAATCCCTTGGCAAGACTGGAGTCAGATTTTTCTAGCATAGGTACGACTATCCGTAACGACTGTCAAAGATGTTCAAAATGACAGCTGGAACCAACAGCTTAGCGTGCTTACAAGCCACGGAGGAGACATGGTATGTACCTATAGGTCGAAGCCAATTACCTTAATCAACCGTTTCATTAGAAGCCTAGCCTTTTCATTTAACTGCGCCTATTATTCAGCGACCTTAGTGACATCTTTGTTTCATGACTTGCCCATGTCACTTATGTCATTGATTAAATGGCGCAGTCAAATGAAAAGGCTAGGCTTGTAATGAAATGGCTGATTAAGCTAGTTGGCTGTGACATATACACGTAGACCGGTCACCCGTCCAGAGACCGACCTCGACAGGCGTAGTTTTACCTCAAGGTTCACTTCATGCGTGACGTAGGTAAGTTTTTGAATTCTTAAATGCGTCCGCGCTTCTAAACTGTTTCGCTTTATCAATCAGTACCAAAAAGGTTATCGTGTTATCATGGAGACCAGTTAAATTAGCCTAAGAACCTTGCAAAAAATCTAACTCTCTGATTTTGTATATTTTGATCTTAGCTCTTCTAATAATATAAAAAAATAAACATTTTCCATAACTGGGTAATTCTGAAAAAGAAAAACAAAAACGCGTTTATTTCAAAAAAAGCTAGGAAAAGCAAGTTATCTCTTTTTTTTAACAATCTTCAGAGAATCGGTAAAATTATTATTTTGTCTGAATTATAAACATTTTGGCCCTAAGAAAAGTCGTAAAAAAAGTAAATACGGATTTTCGAAAAATATATGTGTTTATTCCACGGATTAAAAATGTTTAATTCACTGACCTACTTGTAAAACTCGATCTCTTGTTACAAATGCTCCAAACAAAGATGCCAGTAAATATTTTTCCCATCGACTTATTATTAAAATTAAATGTTTACTAAAAAAAACGAACATCGGGGTTTAACTTTTCACGGGATACATTTTAACATACTTTTCTGCCTATACTCTACACGTTAACAGCAAAAAATCGGAGTTAAGAATTAATGCTGAGTTTGGCTTTATTTTCGGCGTAATTTCACTGAACTGAATAATTATCTTTCTCTATTATCAGGAGTCTGTAAGTCAAGAGTGAATATTTTAGTTCTAGGCAAGCGTGCTCCATCTTCGACCACATCATCGCTTACCATCAGGTGAGATAGTGGTCAAGCGCGTGCCTACCAATAGTAAAAAAATACTTATATGTATACAGGGTTACCTATTTGTAAAACACTAACAACCTTTCAGTGCTTGCAACCCACTGAAAGGTTGTTAGTGTCCAACCAGAAAAAAAACCAGACCAACCCTGAAAAATAAAAAAAAAAATATCTGCCGTTTCATATATTATATTTCTATCGGGTGAATATTGCATTTTGTATGAAACAGCTGATTTATTTTTTGATATTTTAGAGTTGTTCTTGGTCCCTTAATTAATAAAAGTTGTGTATAATCATGAGTAGGTACTTTCACCCACTGAAAGGTTGTTAGTGTTTTAAAAATAACCCTAATTATCAGTGAAATAGGTACCTATTACTTTGGACTTAACAAGATTCCAGAGCTCCCAGGTAGAACTTGTTGTCTCAGTACAAAATGCGTGGGATAGAATGGTGTTAGAAGGTAATGTACTTGAAAGTAGAGAAGACAAACCAAATAAAGGCTGCCATTTTGTTTTTGGGTAAAAAATGAAAAACTAGTTAGAAATGTATTTTTTATGTGACGTTAATGAGACATATTATTTTTGGAGAGCAAAGTAACAGACTTATATTTAATTTTTTTTTTTATTTTTGCCTTTTACCTGATTGAAATTGACCATGAAACAAAATTGAAAAATGGTGCTAAATGTGGCACAGGTACTCGATAAAAATGGGCTATAGACCATCTACAGATATGAACATAATTATCTTTTATGAAAATACCTATATTATAAATGTTTGTTTATCTCATAGGAGATCAAAACACTTTGAAGAATTTAAGAAAAAAGGAATACGTAAACAATCTTTTAAAACAAGCATTTATTCACCAAATGTTATAAAATATTTGTATTTCACATGTCATGCATCGCAAGCAATATTCAACTAAGAAACAATAATGAAACATTAGATTCTTCAAATCAAACATAGACACAATATAGGGTCTATGCTTGATTTGAATAATCTAGCTCAAAACACGGACGTACCTGTAGTCCGTGTTTTGTGCTTGTTCCTGTATACCTTTCAACTAGATTCGGAGGAAATAGACTGTGCCAGACGGATAGACAGATACGAGTGATCCTTTATAGGACCTGTACAGGTTCCGTTTTTTTATAAGGACATACGGAACCCTAAAAAAATAAGCGAATGGCCTGTAAAAGTAAATAAAACAAGTATAGAGTTAACCTCTGACGATTACAGTATTACCTATAGTGATCGCCGATGTCTTGTAGCAGGCTTAGGGGCGAAACTGGAAGAAAATGTTGAAGATGTCCGCCTGGGCAAGTTGGATGACAAAGGGCGTGAGGGCAGGCTAGATGTAGAAGCCTCCGAAGGAATACTCTCCGTGAGTGGCCCAGATGAGAAGCCTGAAGAAGAGGTAACACTAGCCTGTTGGGATCCTATACAATCTTCATACACAAGTAAACGTGCCACTATGTCTTCACTACTCAACCCTGCATAGCTCGTTATCGTCGAAGGAGGTACAAGCGGAAAGTTATCAAGAAGTACAGAAGTCAACTTCGTTTCATCAAGCTTTTTAACATGATCGATTATTAATATTATCAATGCATCACTTTTATATCTACACGCTGACGACAGCAGTTGGGAACCTTTCACTGTTACAAGAAAATCATCCAGGTTACTCTTGTTTATATAGCATTTGAGTACATCAACGAAAAATGATACGAGATTCTGTAACTGTTGTGGCAAAGCGTCTGATAAGACCCAGTGACGCTTCCCAATGTTTCTATCAACACATCTGCGTATGTTCACGATATACTCAGCGTAAACTCGCCCCTGTTCCATTATCAAATTGAATATCACTTCTTTATTATTTTCTAATATTCCAAATAATTTACTGTCATACATTATTTTATTATCAAAAATGTTGTGCACATTCATGAAACTCTCCATTGAAAACATGTCGTTGAATATGAAATCCATCCACAATTTTTGCTTCTCGGTATCCTCCTCGTTTTTTAAACAATCACAAATATATTCAACTGCAAAGTATTCGGAGAGTATGAATATTGGTACTCCATTTGTTTTAGTATATATGAGGCCAGTCTTTTCTTCTCCTTTCTCTATGTATCTGATCGTCTCTTGGATTTCATCCAGATCTTTCGTACTAAACAGTTTATGACTTTGCTGTTTGAAAATGGCATAAGCGGCTAACTTTTTGTGTTTTAATATGAAGTTTGCAAGTTCCTTATCGTAAGTTATAATAATGTCAGGATTATAAATGTTCATTTCATTCTTCTCCTCGAATCGTATAGTTTTCATTTTCGTTTCCAAGAATCGTTCGAAAAATGTAAAACCATTGACTTCTAAATTCCATTTTACAGTATTGTTAACAGTTTTTATATTGGTTTCGACAAAAACAGCTGCTAGGAGCAAATGTAAGGGATTGCCATCTCGATTGTCTTCGTAAAAACTTGTCATGTCATCATAATCTTTTAGCTTAGAATAAAATGAATCATAATGTTTTTCATTATTTGCCCACAACGGAATGTGTTTAAACTTAATTTCACTTAGCAGATAAAGGGCTGCGTTGATATACACGCTGTGTAGTTGTACTGCAAATCCATGCAGTTTTACATCTTCCAATTTCGACATATATTCAATGAAGGTCTTTACATTTTCCAGTTGTACTCTATCAAGTTCCTCTAACTTCAAATTATATTGCCAATATTTTTCCAAATATTTTTGCATTTCCATGTACGAGAAATTTTCGATTTCGTACGCTGGCCCAAACTCTCGCTGCAAGATTATTTTTACTTCGTTATACGTCCTGCTTGTTATCCAGGTTCTATGCCTACCGTTTCTGATGGTTTTAAGGCATTTTATTACCTCATTCGTATAATGCGGACAGATCTCATCAAAACCATCAAAGAGAAATATCAATTTGCCTTTGTCATAAAAACGTAGAAACAATTTCAACTCGAACTCAGTCGAGTGATCGCCTGAACAGTCTTTCAGGATTACAACACCGTTCTCTTCTTCTAGCGCTATTTCTACATTGTTATCTTTGCCAAGTTTCTCGCGAAGTATAACTCTACACATCAATTCTAAAGTTTTTACTAATTCGATGGGCGTTTTTTCTTCCTTCCACTTACTGAATTCTTTTGAGTACTCCAATAAGTTTATCCTGACAATCCAAACTTCTGGGTTAAGCTCCTTTGTTTTAATCGATAAGTGAGTGAGCAGAGTTGACTTGCCCATCCCGGGCTCTGCCGTTACAAGTACAACGTCGTCTTCTCCATCGTTTAGAGTTTTAAAATATATATCGACACCTCCCACTTTTTTAACGCGTCTGTCAACATATAAGTGCGCGATTTCGTCATAATTTCTATTAATGATTTCTTTACCTACTACAATTGTCTCTTCGCTGATTATTTGATTCAACACATCACCTTTCACATACGCTTTTGATTTCTCATCGACTATTAAGTCTAATCTTACTTCTGTTCCTTGAAACATGACTCGGGCATTCTCGAGGATAGTCTTCTGCGACTCTTCACTCATGTCAATGAGACTAATCTTGTCGTCGTATACTACATTATCTGCTTTTGAGAAATATTTCTGTAACATTCCATATGACTTCATATCGTTCGTTATAACTATAGTTTTCCTGTTTTGAATAGCGTTTGAAATGTTTTGTAATAGTCTTTTTTCGTTTCTAGAATTCTTTATTCTATCACAAACAAAAATTAGGACTTTATCTTTATTTGAATTTGTCAACTCCGCACGCAATGCGTTACGGTCATTTGGGGGTAGGTGTACAACATATTCTAAGTCTAACACAACGTGGTCCTTGTTCTTCAAACGCTGTATCACTTTAAGAACAGTCAGTACGCTGTTCTCTGTAATGATAACCTCACTCAAATGCTGATCCTCCAAGTTCAAGGAGCTCACCACTTCATCAGTGAACATGTAATCGTATTGTTTTATTTTGTTCATATACGTTACGTTTATAGAGCTCATCAGCGGGTCTTTAATAATATTACTGATTGCTTTATTGAATAAGTCGCTATTTCGTGTGAGATACGTTGCTTGGTTTGGTTCTAACCACCATTTCTGTATTTCGTCGTGAAATTTTAAAAATATTGCATCAGTTTTAACTTGAAAGTAATTGGGATAGTCCTTCTGGTATTCTTCTATTTCACTTTTTAAATGTTTCTCTACGCCTTCCTGATCAGCTTGTTTAGTGTAGAATAGCAGCCTCTTTAGGAAATCTCTCGCTAAGTTCTCTTCATACTCACTACAGTCGAATGAAAGTTTCGGTAATTTATCAATTTTGAACCAAAATTTATACTCATGTAGATTGTGAACTTCGTTACTTAATCTCTTATACAACCTTTTCGCATGAACTCCAAGTGATTCCGAGTTGTTTGTTATCTTCAACAATTTAGTGTTATTGTCGATCACAAACAAATTTCCGATAGCTCCTGCTATGCCTCCATTGAGATGCCGGAATTCATCTTCGAAAGATTTATCTATAATGACGTGATCACAAGATTTACTCTTCTCTAATAAATCGATTATCCTTGAAGCCAATTGATTTAATATTATATCTATTTCTTCATCGCTGCCACATATTAACAAATCTTTATTACCGAACGCAGCCGGGACTTTAAAATGCCGAGATAGTAATATGTCTTTCGCAGCCAGTTCAATTGCTTCATTAACAGTCGATCGAGAAACGTACTTATTCAATTGCGGCTTGAAATCTTTCGTGAATTGTTTATCAAATTCTATCTGGCCACTGTTGTACGTTATAGCGGTTCCCATCAGCTTACTCAGTTTTGTGGCATCGTTTGGCTCGTCTAAGAATTGAGACAGTAAATTCTTTATATCAGCGGGTGCAATCGTTCGTCTGTTTATGATTTCTCTGAATAATGTATCTTTAAATAAACTGAGGTATTCTTCATTCGTGTCAAAGAAGTCGTGACAAAAGGAGGCGATTCGATGACCATCAGGTTGAATTTCTGAAATTTCGAGAACTCGTTGCGCGAGAATGATATGATACAGTTGCACGAGCTCATCGGAGAGCATAGTTTGAAAGTGCGCTTCATCGTTTAAAAAACATGCCATCCTTTCAGCTAGTGAAGTGACTTGCTCTTTCATCGCTATTTTGCAGAGGAAGTCGACATTCTCTTCTCGTCGATGCGGTTCCATGGTGGTGCCACTAGTCCCGGCAAGGGTTCTGGTCTCGTTCGACTCAATCGTCGCTGTATCTATAAGATAATTTAGTTTGGAGGAAAAGGCACTTGTAACTGAGGCATTGCTTTGATTGCCTTTCGCGGTTGTGTATATAACGAACAAACATTCTGTTTCATCAAACGTACCATTGAATAACAAGCTGTCGTTACTCTCTTCGAAAGTCTTCCTAATTTTCAGGTAGCTGTGAAAATAATTAGCCAAGTTCGTTCGGTCGTTCTTCAGGGTTTGATTCTCATTCTCCCTGTGTTTAGTTTGTATGAAGACTACGACAGGTTTGTCAAACACATCGACTTTTGATCTGAAACAGATGTCGGCGAAAGATCCTATGTTGTCGACATTTGCTGCTAGTTGAAAGTCTTCAATAGTATCGTCGTGGAACGCTCTGAAGTATAGCAGACCTATCAGTTTGGTTTCGTACAGCTGGCCACGAATGCCCGACGTGCCTGCGCGCTTACTGTACATGATGGTGACTTGTCAGTCGGCTTCACTCGCTACTTGGGACAAACAGCGCCAGCACAGAGGCAGGCAGCCCTCGCCATGCGGAGCGTAGCAGCACCAGACTTTATGAAGTGGCCTTGACTGAAGACCTGCACCTGAAACGTATATAAATAGAATTAAGTAGGTACTACAAAAATATTGTACACAATGACTCTGGACAAGTAACATTTATCAGCGGTAGCACAAAGAGTACTGAGGGCCATAGTAGTGTAACGTACGGTTGACTGCTCCGTTAGTCTCGCGGTCGCAAGCGCAATTGCCGAGCGTGGAGTCCCGGGTTCGATTCCCAGGTCGGGCAAAAGTGTCATTGGGTTTTCCCATTAGGAATTTCTCTGTGACAGCCCGGAGTTCGGAAGTTGATGGAGTGACACGGCCGTGCCTCGAAAAGTACGTTAAGACGTTGGTCCTGTGCCAGATCTCTCTACGGTCGTGTCGAGTTGTCGTCCCATCGGAATATGAGAGTGATGGCAGAGGGAGTGCACCTGTGTTGCGCACACACGCCTGCACTATACTATCTCCCGCGTCGATGGCTAGTCTCCGTTGAGATTGGCCGCCATGGCCGAAGTCGGTCAAGAGGACATGATTATATTGTTACGGCGATCCTTATGTTATCATAAAAAATTTAAAAGATATATCTTTCCATCTATGGCAAACAATAAATAGAATAGAAAACATTTCCTGAACGAACTGACTGTTGCCCGCGACTTCGTGCGCGTGTATGTCGGAAAATAAAAAGACGTCGCTAGAAATTTGCGTGTTGTACGGATCCGTTTAATCGACATGAGGCCGATAACATCGCGAATGTCGGAGGCAAATCTGCAAGGCTGAAGTGGGACTGAGCCGGTCACATTTACAGGATGCACGAGGACAGATGGGGCAAGATCGTCACGCGGTGGGTGCCTGAAGACGGGCCTGGTAGCCGAGGCAGGCCCAAAAAGCGCTTTTTTTTTCGTTAAGGATGGCAAATCAAATGACTCCTCCCGCTCTGGGCAGAGCAGGAGGAGCCATTTGATGATCTCCGTGTGTCTCCAAGTGTCAGACTCTAACTGATTTAAACCCATCCGTGGTCCTTGAAACACCCTTTGCGTTACAGGGCCGCGGTAACTCTTTCGAACAATTTCAAACAAAAAGACACGCTCGCGTGACGATTTGGACTCGTTACCGACAGATGTTCCTGAGAAGGCAGGAGGTAAAGTTAGCTGGGAAAATGCCTTTGACTAGCAGTGGGACCACATAGGTTAATAAAAAAAAAAACCATTAGGTAGGTACCACAAAAAAGATTCATTGATTCAAACGCGTTAAGTATCTAAAAATAAGAATGAAGTTATCATCATCGCCATTATAAAGTCTACATCACAAGACGATGAGTAAGCGAGTGTCATTGAATCGAATTGTTAAAAAATCATGATTATGTTAGTAGGTAGATTATTTTCCTTGTGACGAGTGATACCTACTTGTATAACTCGACTCTGTGAGTCAGTCGCGATGCAGCGACGCAACGTGTTTGTAACTGTTTGTCCACACTCGTGTCCTTTCATGTTAGCGAAACGCGAGTATTAGGTACAGAAAAATAAGTAAGATATGTTATTATACTTACAGGGTTACTTCAGAGACAAACAAAATACAAAACCTACCTACTTTTTGAAGTCCGTTAATTTTATGCTTTTGTTGATTATTAAGCGAAGCCTCTTTGGTATTGGAAGAACTTGTGTGTAACTATACTTTTATTGACTAAGGCCCATAAGAATAAAAAGCTTTTTGAATGAAGAATCTGCTTAACAGTGTTTCGGCTCAGTGGTGGTTCCAAGGTTTTTATGAAAATGGCTGTAAATATTTGCATGTCATCACTTAATGACGGAATGTGTCTATGCACTAAATTTATTATGAAGGTAACATCTGTACCTACCACATTTTATGCAAATAAATGATTATTATGATTTACTAATAAATAACGAAATCACTAAGCAAAGTTCACTGCACCTACAAACGAGTTTCATTGACTAGCTCACAAAAGTGTGTGGTAACATCAACTGTACCTAGTTAAAACACTTGCACTGCGAAAACCGTCCTTATCGCTATGACAGGAAATCAGCTGCCAATGTGGAATCATTCGCACTTTTGTGCGATTGAATATACGAGCATTACTTAGTTATGCAATTATGATAAAAAAAAATAGGTTACCTACTTACTGTTTTAGCCTTTGAGGTTACACTTTTAGCCTTTGAGTCACACTTCAAACTTTATCTTCAATGTCATGAACTTCTAGTATTCGAGACGATGATTTTAGTATTTATTTACTGGGCTCTTAAAATTGAAGCAAACACGTCTTGTCGCTAAAGCCAACCAATGGGAAGTAAAACGTATCTCTAGCAGCAACCAATGCTTTCCTTATTCATTACAAGATGATTTTAATTTAAAGCGAGGACGAAATTTGGGTAGGTATTTATAGTTCGAGCTAAAATAAAACTAAATGACTCCTTGTAGCCGCAGTGCGGGCCGTTTTGCCCGACACGCCAATTTAAACAACATTATCCGACGAGCTCTCGTCACCGTCGGCGTTCCAGCCGGTTTAGAACCCAATGGCTTGGTTCGTGACGATGGCAAAAGACCGGACGGAATGTCTTTGTTTCCATGGAAGATGGGTAGGCCTTTAGTGTGGGACGCAACCTGTGTCGATACTCTTGCGCCATCCCATCTTCCAGTTCATTGTGTTGTGCTGGCGCTGCCACTGCGGCTGCGGAAAACCTCAAGCGACGTAACTATAGTACCCTGGGCCGTGGGGCCCTTGTGCTCATAGCCTTTACACTGAAATTTTGAAACGGCTACTTGACACTTCCCGTGACCCAAGAGCTGGCTTTTACCTTGGGGAAGAGACCCAGCATTGCCATTCAACGTGGCAATGACGCCAGTCTCTTGGGCACATTACCAGCTGACAGCGTTGAGGACGAATTGTTTGATGCTATATTTTAGTTTGTTGTAAGGATAACATTATTCTTCTCGAAAAACCTGTCATCAAAAAAAAAAATGGCTCCTAAGCTCTGCAGAGGAAATGGGTACTTACCTACCTACTTATCAGTAGGTATTATTATAAGGATCCCGTACGACCGAATCACCGCCACCAACTGCATCAGACTGCTTGAAAAGTGACTTGTTTGGAACTTTTTAATTGTAATTTTTAAATATTCAATTTTTTTGTGTAAGTAGTTCATACTGTATGTGGCTCAGACGACCGCTGAGCTGGTCTTTAGTTCGATTCCCCGGTCGGCAAGAAAGTGTCATTGGGTTTTTCGATTAGGAATTTCTTTGGGCCAGCCTGAGTTTGAAAGTTGGTGGTGTGACGCCCCGTGCCTGGCGCCCACGCGAAGATGTTGCTCCTGCGACAATCTCTGCCTACCAGTGTCACACCGCGTCTACCTGCGAAGCATCGCTGTGTCGTTCTGCACCTCGAGACACCTCCAAACGCAGATCAATTGAGACATATGGAATGATATGTTGATGGACATGACCGCGATCCCAGGGGGAGGGGAGGTTCTCATTTTCATCGGCTTCTTGTCCTTGTTGCCAGTCACAGGAGTCCGCTCGAGTCACAACCGCGCACAGGGCAGGGCTCCTGCGGGGAGGGCGGCCGTCCCTGAGGACTATGAGAGTGATGGCAGAGGGAGTGCAGCTGTGTGTGCGCACACACGCCTGACCTCTCCCCGCTCGTGTCGGAGTGCCGCCCTGAGGACTATGAGAGTGATGGCAGAGGGAGTGCAGCTGTGTGTGCGCACACACGCCTGACCTCTCCCCGCTCGTGTCGGAGTGCCGCCCTGAGGACTATGAGAGTGATGGCAGAGGGAGTGCAGCTGTGTGTGCGCACACACGCCTGACCTCTCCCCGCTCGTGTCGGAGTGCCGCCCTGAGGACTATGAGAGTGATGGCAGAGGGAGTGCAGCTGTGTGTGCGCACACACGCCTGACCTCTCCCCGCTCGTGTCGGAGTGCCGCCCTGAGGACTATGAGAGCGATGGCAGAGGGAGTGCAGCTGTGTGTGCGCACACACGCCTGACCTCTCCCCGCTCGTGTCGGAGTGCCGCCCTGAGGACTATGAGAGTGATGGCAGAGGGAGTGCAGCTGTGTGTGCGCACACACGCCTGACCTCTCCCCGCTCGTGTCGGAGTGCCGCCCTGAGGACTATGAGAGTGATGGCAGAGGGAGTGCAGCTGTGTGTGCGCACACACGCCTGACCTCTCCCCGCTCGTGTCGGAGTGCCGCCCTGAGGACTATGAGAGTGATGGCAGAGGGAGTGCAGCTGTGTGTGCGCACACACGCCTGACCTCTCCCCGCTCGTGTCGGAGTGCCGCCCTGAGGACTATGAGAGTGATGGCAGAGGGAGTGCAGCTGTGTGTGCGCACACACGCCTGACCTCTCCCCGCTCGTGTCGGAGTGCCGCCCTGAGGACTATGAGAGTGATGGCAGAGGGAGTGCAGCTGTGTGTGCGCACACACGCCTGACCTCTCCCCGCTCGTGTCGGAGTGCCGCCCTGAGGACTATGAGAGTGATGGCAGAGGGAGTGCAGCTGTGTGTGCGCACACACGCCTGACCTCTCCCCGCTCGTGTCGGAGTGCCGCCCTGAGGACTATGAGAGTGATGGCAGAGGGAGTGCAGCTGTGTGTGCGCACACACGCCTGACCTCTCCCCGCTCGTGTCGGAGTGCCGCCCTGAGGACTATGAGAGTGATGGCAGAGGGAGTGCAGCTGTGTGTGCGCACACACGCCTGACCTCTCCCCGCTCGTGTCGGAGTGCCGCCCTGAGGACTATGAGAGTGATGGCAGAGGGAGTGCAGCTGTGTGTGCGCACACACGCCTGACCTCTCCCCGCTCGTGTCGGAGTGCCGCCCTGAGGACTATGAGAGTGATGGCAGAGGGAGTGCAGCTGTGTGTGCGCACACACGCCTGACCTCTCCCCGCTCGTGTCGGAGTGCCGCCCTGAGGACTATGAGAGTGATGGCAGAGGGAGTGCAGCTGTGTGTGCGCACACACGCCTGACCTCTCCCCGCTCGTGTCGGAGTGCCGCCCTGAGGACTATGAGAGTGATGGCAGAGGGAGTGCAGCTGTGTGTGCGCACACACGCCTGACCTCTCCCCGCTCGTGTCGGAGTGCCGCCCTGAGGACTATGAGAGTGATGGCAGAGGGAGTGCAGCTGTGTGTGCGCACACACGCCTGACCTCTCCCCGCTCGTGTCGGAGTGCCGCCCTGAGGACTATGAGAGTGATGGCAGAGGGAGTGCAGCTGTGTGTGCGCACACACGCCTGACCTCTCCCCGCTCGTGTCGGAGTGCCGCCCTGAGGACTATGAGAGTGATGGCAGAGGGAGTGCAGCTGTGTGTGCGCACACACGCCTGACCTCTCCCCGCTCGTGTCGGAGTGCCGCCCTGAGGACTATGAGAGTGATGGCAGAGGGAGTGCAGCTGTGTGTGCGCACACACGCCTGACCTCTCCCCGCTCGTGTCGGAGTGCCGCCCTGAGGACTATGAGAGCGATGGCAGAGGGAGTGCAGCTGTGTGTGCGCACACACGCCTGACCTCTCCCCGCTCGTGTCGGAGTGCCGCCCTGAGGACTATGAGAGTGATGGCAGAGGGAGTGCAGCTGTGTGTGCGCACACACGCCTGACCTCTCCCCGCTCGTGTCGGAGTGCCGCCCTGAGGACTATGAGAGTGATGGCAGAGGGAGTGCAGCTGTGTGTGCGCACACACGCCTGACCTCTCCCCGCTCGTGTCGGAGTGCCGCCCTGAGGACTATGAGAGTGATGGCAGAGGGAGTGCAGCTGTGTGTGCGCACACACGCCTGACCTCTCCCCGCTCGTGTCGGAGTGCCGCCCTGAGGACTATGAGAGTGATGGCAGAGGGAGTGCAGCTGTGTGTGCGCACACACGCCTGACCTCTCCCCGCTCGTGTCGGAGTGCCGCCCTGAGGACTATGAGAGTGATGGCAGAGGGAGTGCAGCTGTGTGTGCGCACACACGCCTGACCTCTCCCCGCTCGTGTCGGAGTGCCGCCCTGAGGACTATGAGAGTGATGGCAGAGGGAGTGCAGCTGTGTGTGCGCACACACGCCTGACCTCTCCCCGCTCGTGTCGGAGTGCCGCCCTGAGGACTATGAGAGTGATGGCAGAGGGAGTGCAGCTGTGTGTGCGCACACACGCCTGACCTCTCCCCGCTCGTGTCGGAGTGCCGCCCTGAGGACTATGAGAGTGATGGCAGAGGGAGTGCAGCTGTGTGTGCGCACACACGCCTGACCTCTCCCCGCTCGTGTCGGAGTGCCGCCCTGAGGACTATGAGAGTGATGGCAGAGGGAGTGCAGCTGTGTGTGCGCACACACGCCTGACCTCTCCCCGCTCGTGTCGGAGTGCCGCCCTGAGGACTATGAGAGCGATGGCAGAGGGAGTGCAGCTGTGTGTGCGCACACACGCCTGACCTCTCCCCGCTCGTGTCGGAGTGCCGCCCTGAGGACTATGAGAGCGATGGCAGAGGGAGTGCAGCTGTGTGTGCGCACACACGCCTGACCTCTCCCCGCTCGTGTCGGAGTGCCGCCCTGAGGACTATGAGAGCGATGGCAGAGGGAGTGCAGCTGTGTGTGCGCACACACGCCTGACCTCTCCCCGCTCGTGTCGGAGTGCCGCCCTGAGGACTATGAGAGTGATGGCAGAGGGAGTGCAGCTGTGTGTGCGCACACACGCCTGACCTCTCCCCGCTCGTGTCGGAGTGCCGCCCTGAGGACTATGAGAGTGATGGCAGAGGGAGTGCAGCTGTGTGTGCGCACACACGCCTGCACTATATACCTCCCGCGCTGATGGCTAGTCTCCGTCGAGACTGGCCGCCATGGCCGCTGTGAAAGTGTGGTTTAAACACTACATAATAAAACAGCAATATTATAAAACTTAATTTATTCATTTTTACAAAATCAACAACCTTTATTTTTAACATTTAACGCTAGCTAACGTTACCATAACCGAACTTATATCTAATTTAAGTACCATAGTCCGCCATACTGGCTGCGCCACACGCGGGGCTTGCGTACCCAACAATATACTGTGATGTGCTTATAAAGTACAGTCGCCAGCACTTAAAGCTACCCGAAACTGTCAAATTTTCCCAATCAACCTTGAACTTAATGCTGTAAACAATAAAGTTCAAAATCTGTTAAAGAAATTTGACAGATTGTTGTAGGTTGATGTGCTGGCGACTGTACATGTGACTTTAGACGGAGCAAATTTTATTTCAGAGTAGCGGCAACAGGCAATTTGCAATCAGCTGTTTATGGAGATTTTGCACAAACAAGTTTGTTCCGATGTTCGACTACACCTTCGGTAGCAATCAGTCACAAAATCAATTCCAAATAGTACCCTATTTTTATAAAAAAAAACTATATTTTAATCTGTCCATATTGTATTGTAACTAAATATTAAATGGGACCAATCGAGAAGTATATCCTTTCACTAAAAATAAGAATTTTTCAACTCGGTTCTTTTAAGACAAAAAAAAAACAATCGAATTGAGAATCTCCTCCTTTTTTGGAAGTCGGTTAATAAAGACGAAACATTGCGTTAAAATTTCGTGTAACGCCTACGTCTACGATCTTTGATTCGTTATTAAATTTCTTTGAGAATTTTATAGATCTAATAAAAAAAAAAAATACGTGTCCAGTAAGTACACTTTTAAAATATCTAACTGACAGACTAATATTATTTTATTTTTTTTATTCAGGAAACATTCCTGTTGGCGTAACGAGCAACTGACACTACTTGTGTCAAGTAAGTTTTACAACCGACAGCCGCAACTGTCCGAGTGACGTCACTCCCCCCGCATTCCCCGCAGACACCCGCCTCGCTCAACGTTAACCGAGGCTCTACACAAGCGCTGTCAGCGCTAGCGTGGCGAGAGCGATTACTAAAACGTTAATACACCACTATTTTTTAATTAGTACTGATCATATTTGTGTAGTCAAAAGTAAAAAAAAAACGAAATCCCAAAATTGTCCACGAAAATTTGTCAGAATTGGTAAATTCCTGAATCAATCATTCATAACAATTTCTACTAGAAAATACTATGCGCAGTGCTTTTCCATTTCGGTCGCCATTCATGGGGCCCGGCAATGAATAGTCTGTACAATATTTCCATAAATTGCGTGACATTTTGGGATATAAACAAACGCTAATAACTTTGCTGTTTATGATAATTATTTATACAGACTTTATTAAAAATTAGTGGTGTATTTGGGATTGACAAACGCTGTCGAAACGTCAAGTGATTTCGCCAACGGCATTTCGACAATCGCATTCGCTCTGACACCGGAAACCTTTCAAAATGTTGGAAATTGCGCTAACAAAAGTTGCTTCGTCTGCGGTGCGCCTTATAGTCCAAGATCCCGATGCCGCATTGCGTGATGCACTTTATAGTCTAAGATCACAGAGCAGCCAGACGTCACTTATTTTCTCAGTAACAAAATGTGTGGGATAGAATATTGTTAGTTTATTTTACGCATACCTAATGAGCTTGGGCCGGCGGACAATTTTTTTTTGCGATATTTGAAAAATATTCAAAATGTCAATGAGGTAGTTTTAGCACCCTCCCAAATCCTGGAAGACTTTAGCTTTCATCATTTATACCTTTGGTAGGCGCCAAATAAACTTGCAATAAAGTACATTGACCCTTCTCTAATATCCCTTCGTAGATACCCGAACAATAAATTATGAACCGTTTTTTCATTACTAGAGAACATAAAGGATCACGATAGAAGTCGATTCAGGACAGCTTTATGTCTTTATTTCTAGTTTTGATATTAGGAAAGTCAATAAATATATGAATACCTATTTATCTGGTGTAGTATTTTATAGTTTATAGTGGCAATGCTGCTAGTCTTTTGGGTACATTACCAGTGGCCTGCGATGCGGAGGAATTTTTCGTTGTCAAGTTTTAGATCATTTTTAGTTTTAGTTAGTTAAGAGTTTTTTTTTTAATTTAAGTGTATATGTTGCAATCAAAACTCTTAATCAGTCAAATGTACTTTTGACTGATTAACACCCGTGCTAAGATAGGTCGATTTTAAACCAAATAACGTTCTAACCTAACCTATACCAGTCGGGGTTGTCTAACTCTACTAGCAAAATCAGTCAGAAGTACTTTTGACTGATTTTGCTAGTCAATAGTACTTTTGACTGGTTATGAGTTTTGACTGCAACATATACATATAGTAATAGCTATAAAATTAAATTCGGAAAAAAATTGTTTATAGTAAATAAACGATTGTTAAAATTTCAGCGTAGTGAATGTCTTAGTCGAAATGGCGACCAGCTCTTAGACTATACAGTGACTAATTTTATTAGCCGTTAAAATATTATTTAATTAAGTACTTATTTTTTAATAATATTCTGTAAAACATATTAAAATCAGCACTGGAGGGTTCAAGCAAAATTAATGTTTTTTTTTTATAAGTTTAGCACCTTTCAATTGGTCGTCGATCCAAGCCAGCAAGTATTTTATATTTTTTGGATGAGAAATCATCAAATGCCTCCTACTCCGAGCGGTGCGGAAGGGAGTGTCAGACTCCCACTGACTAAAACCCATCCGTGTTCCTAACAAAAATTCGCTTTTAAACCTTAAGCTAGCTGGTATGTCGCGCATTTCGTCCGACAGTCACCGCGGCACTAGGAGCAGCTCGGGCGGCGTGTAGGCAGTGAGTGTGAGCCCCTCCCGCTCCGCCCAGAGCGGAGGGGGTCATTTGATGATTTCCCATCCATGACAAAAAAAAAACAACGGGTTGCACTCTGGGAGTGCCGGCAAAAGTGAAAACTTGAACATTAACGTTGTGCATTATTGAATATTTTGGAATAGTTAGGGAATAATTTCGCCCGAATTGTTTTATTTACCAGTATAAAAGTACTATCATTTATGTGGTTAAATGCAATATTAATTTATTGCGCTATCGTACACAAATATGACAATTTATATTACATATTACATTATCATAGACCTCATCTATTGCGTTCCATCAGGCGCGATCGAGGTCAAGAGCTAGCCCAATCCTCAATTAAAAAAAAAAAATATCCGTCTTACGAATTTTCGATCAGGTCACGTGTCCTGACGCGAGTTTATTTTTTTTTACCCATATATTTGTACGTTTAAAGTACATACTCACACTACTCTATCCCACACATCTGTCTGCCCGTGCCTCTGAGATCTTACCGTTACAATCCACAGGTTAAAATGATGGAAGAAATTTCACAATTCAGCCTATTTTCAAATAATATTCTAAGCTTGGACAACAACAGTGGCGACAGAAAAACGCCGAATCAATGAAGCTCGACCGACGAGTCACAGAGAAACAATTCAACTGTCTTGGATCCCGCGACGAAATGAACCAGAAAATAACAACGGAGGAGCAGGAGAACACAATCCATGTCCCTCTTTATCAAGCAGGAGATAATAGAGCTAGGCCAGTAGGCACCAAGGGACGTAAACAAATATAATTTGGAAAATTGTTAATTTGGAACACAAGTAGACCGTACCCCGGATTAGGAAATGCGATACTTTTCATGCATATACAACGTGTAACAGAGTAAATACAATACCTGAAAAAAGATCATTGTACTCATCTTATGAACAACTTTTACTATGAGACCAACACTGAAATGCGAAAAAAAATCGACTGCCCCATATATTTATGTGAGCAGAACTCGACAAAATGTACTGAACAACTAATTTTTCTCTTCGCGATGTCGTGGTTGATCCCATACTAAAAGTTGTTCATAATGATGAGTACAATGAAACCTCTTTCAGGTATTGCGTCCATTCTGTTACACGTTGTATATATTAGCTACAGCCTGCTGCGTCGCCCGCGTGAAAATTAAAAATGATTCCAATGGATCCCTTATTCCGGGATAACGTCCACCCGCGAGCCAAATTACATTCAAATCTATTAAGACGTGGAGAAGTGTACAGTAACTTTCATATTTACAATATTCAGAGCGGTCGCACTGCATCGGATCCGAATCCGTGATAACACGGATATTAAAATCTTAGACCGAATTCGGATATTGCTTTTCGTACTGCATTGGATCCGAATCCGTGATAACACGGATATTAAAATCTTAGACCGAATACGGATATTGCTTTTCGCACTGTATAGGATCCGAATCCGTGAGAACACGGATATTAAAATCTAAGACCGAATTCGGATATTGCTTTTCGTACTGCATCCGATCCGATTCCGTGAGGACACGGATATTAAAATCTAAGACCGAATTCGGATATTGCTTTTCGCACTGCATAGGATCCGAATCCGTGAGAACACGGATATTAAAATCTTAGACCGAATTTGGATATTGCTTTTCGTACTGCATCGGATCCGAATCCGTGAGAACACAGATATTAAAATCTTAGACCGAATACGGATATTGCTTTTCGCACTGTATAGGATCCGAATCCGTGAGAACACGGATATTAAAATCTAAGACCGAATTCGGATATTGCTTTTCGTACTGCATCGGATCCGAATCCGTGAGAACACGGATATTAAAATCTTAGATCGAATTCGGATATTGCTTTTCGTACTGCATCGGATCCGAATCCGTGAGAACACGGATATTAAAATCTTAGAACGAATTCGGATCTGATGCAGTGCGGTAATCGCTTGATGTATGGATTTTCACCTACAAAATATCCTTTTCATCATATACTGTTCTGACTGACATCCGACATAGTCATAGCACCCACCCCATACCCCTTATCGAACCTAAAATTATAGTCCTGAGTTCCATGGATCGTTCGAACATGGATCCTGAGATAACTTGGTCTCGTGAAGAACTTGTAACAAATATGACACTGGTATTTCTTCAGACCAGTGTGTGTCTCCAAATGCCTTTTCAGTTTACCTTTTGTAATAAATCCCTTTCCGCATTGCTGACAAATGAATGGTTTTTCCTTAGAGTGTGTGAAACTGTGGAGTTTTAAATAATAATGTAGTTTAAAGCCTTTGTTACAAATCTGGCAGACGTATTTCTTTTCGTCCTCTTTATCCATGTCGGTGATGGCTATAGTGGAGGCGTGGCTCTTGAGGTGCTCCTCCAGGTAGTAGAAGTGGTGGAACAGCTCGCCGCATATGTTGCACACGCGGGACCGCTCGTCGGGCGGCACGGAGCTGAGAGCGAGCGGAGCGGACGCTTGCTTGGGGATCTTGCGCGCGTTCTGAAGTACCATTGCTAGGATCTCGTTGCGATTCTCTTCAAGGATCCTGGAAGGAGGCGATGTTTGTTTAAGATTTCAGTTAACCAGAACACGTCAGGAGCATCATGTGGAGCTAACACAAAATCGAAATTCAAAGTAAAAAAGTCAAAATCAAAATTCAAAAGTCAAAAGCCAAAAGTCAAAGTCAAAAGGCAAAGTCAAAAGTCAGTCAAATGTCAAAGTCAAAAGTCAGACAAAGTCAAAATTCAAAGTCAAAAGTGAATCAAAAATTTAAAGTCAAACCCAAAAAGTTATACAAAAAGTTAAAAAAGTCAAAGTCAAAGAGTGTCAAAAAGTCAATGTCTGTCAAAGTCAAAAAGTCAGTCATAACGTCAAAGTCAAATAATCAATGTCAAAAAGTCAGTCAAAGTCAAAGCAAAAAGTCAGTCATAAATTCAGTCAAATGATCAGTCACAAAAAGTCAGTGTCAATGTTAAAATTCAAAATCAGAAAGCCAAAGTCATAAAGTCAGTCAAAAGTCAGTCGAAAGTCAAAGTCAAAGGTCAAAATCAAAAGTTAAAGTCAAAAACCTAGACAAAAATCAGTCAAAATTCATAGTCAAAAGCCAAAGTCAAAAGTCAGTCAAAAATTCAGTATCAAAGTCAAAATTCAAAGACAAAGAGAAACTCAAAAAGTTCTAAAAAATCAAAGTCAAAAAGTGAGTCGAAAGGTCAATGTCAAAGTAAAAAAGTTAAAATCGAAATTTCAAAGGTAAAAAAATTTGTCAAAAGTCAGTCATATACCTAGTCAAAGTCAAAAAGTCAGATAAAAAGTCATAATTTCAGTCAAATATACAGTCACAAAAAGTCAGTGTCAAAGTTAAAATTCAAAGTCAGAAAGTAAAAAATTCAAAGTCAAAATGTTGTCAAAAAGTCAGTAAAGACAGCACTAATAATAAAAATCAAATATCCTAACTAAGTTAACCCTAAAAGATGGCGTCAAAAAATTCATCCGCATCGCTGTCGACTGGAAGAGTGCCCGTAAAACAGTCAGTGTCAAAGTCAGAAAGTCAAAGTCAAAAAGTTAGTAAAAAAGTCAGTCAAAACGTCAGTCAAAGTCAAAAAGCATGTCAAAAAGTCAGTCAAAAAGTCAAAGTACAAGTGGTACTGACAGGCCTTCCTTCTGGTGCGTGCGCAGATGCATGTGCACGTGGTACTGCGTGTTGAACATGTGCGCGCACACGGGGCACTCGTAGCGCAGCACGAAGCGGTCGCTGCGGTGCGTCACGAGGTGCTTGCTGAGCTTGCAGGCCGCCGAGAAGCGCTTGGAGCAGATGTCGCACACGAACTCCTTGTCCGGCGCGTGGCGCTTGCGGTGGTAGATCTGGCGAGGATAGCACCACACAACTATACTAATAATAGTGCAACACTCCCTCCCGCTCTGGGTCAGACTTCCAGGGCCGCGGTGACTCTACAGGTGTTGTGTCCGGAGGGCGACTGCCCGATGGTTGATATTTGGACTGTTGTATATGTTCGAATCGCACGGTAGACTCTGATACCGCGATGCACGATTCGCTCGACGTAATTTGTTGCTGACAGTATAGATGTCGCTGTGTTACGTTTTGCGGTGGTGTAGATCGCTACATACTCACCATGGTCTCCCGCTTCTTGTAGCTGTTCCCGCAGATGGTGCAGAGGTAGGGCTTGGCCCCCGTGTGGCTCGCCTGGTGCTCTGTCATAGAGGATGTACTCACCATGGTCTCCCGCTTCTTGTAGCTGTTCCCGCAGATGGTGCAGAGGTAGGGCTTGGCCCCCGTGTGGCTCGCCTGGTGCTCTGTCATAGAGGATGTACTCACCATGGTCTCCCGCTTCTTGTAGCTGTTCCCGCAGATGGTGCAGAGGTAGGGCTTGGCCCCCGTGTGGCTCGCCTGGTGCTCTGTCATAGAGGATGTACTCACCATGGTCTCCCGCTTCTTGTAGCTGTTCCCGCAGATGGTGCAGAGGTAGGGCTTGGCCCCCGTGTGGCTCGCCTGGTGCTCTGTCATAGAGGATGTACTCACCATGGTCTCCCGCTTCTTGTAGCTGTTCCCGCAGATGGTGCAGAGGTAGGGCTTGGCCCCCGTGTGGCTCGCCTGGTGCTCTGTCATAGAGGATGTACTCACCATGGTCTCCCGCTTCTTGTAGCTGTTCCCGCAGATGGTGCAGAGGTAGGGCTTGGCCCCCGTGTGGCTCGCCTGGTGCTCTGTCATAGAGGATGTACTCACCATGGTCTCCCGCTTCTTGTAGCTGTTCCCGCAGATGGTGCAGAGGTAGGGCTTGGCCCCCGTGTGGCTCGCCTGGTGCTCTGTCATAGAGGATGTACTCACCATGGTCTCCCGCTTCTTGTAGCTGTTCCCGCAGATGGTGCAGAGGTAGGGCTTGGCCCCCGTGTGGCTCGCCTGGTGCTCTGTCATAGAGGATGTACTCACCATGGTCTCCCGCTTCTTGTAGCTGTTCCCGCAGATGGTGCAGAGGTAGGGCTTGGCCCCCGTGTGGGTCGCTTGGTGCTCCTGCAGTTCGCGCTGGTCCGGTGCGTCTTGCAGACAGTAGTGGCAGCGCAGCACCAGGGCTTCGCCCGCGTGCGACTGTTTGTGGACTTCCAGCATGTTGAGGTGAAGGAACCTGGAAACCACATTGGAGTGTATGTTACTTATTAAGTGTGCCCCGAGATATTTTTATCTAAGTATCTATTTTATAGGGACTTGATATCCAAAGTGGATAGGGCGCTGACAAGATAAAATGTATGTCGTCACAGCGCCGCGCGCCGTATATCAAGTCCCTAAGCTTTTTTGGAAATTCAATCTTAAAGGGGTGGAAAGGGGGAAAACTGTTTGTACTAAATCTACGCAAACAAAGTCGCAGATGAAGTGCTTTAGCTTAACATACTTATTGATTTCATTTTTAAAATATCTTCTTCAGCGATGAAATTATAAAGCTTCAAAGTTCATAATTAGAAAGAGAAGTCCTTTGGAGGTTTGAAGGTAGCGGAACAGAGAGTAAAGTCCCACATACCTCCTGGTCCTCCGACCAGACGGTTGTTGATGTCCGGTGGGCAATTGAGTTGATATTCGGGCTTTGCATATGTTCTAATCGCACGGTAAACTCTGATATCGCGATTTAGGATTTTGTCAAGCTAGTTCGCAGCTGTCGAGGTAGATGGCGCTGCGAGTCTCATTTGTTGATTCTGCTACGTTGATTTTTTGTGACGGTATTAATGTCGCCTACAGAGGTATGCGGTACAGAGAGTAAAGTACCGCATACCTCCGTTGAAACGGGAGGATCCTCCGACCGGACGGTTGTTGTGTCCGGTGGGCAACTGCCCGACAGCTGATATTCGGGCTGTTGTACATGTTCTAATCTCACGGTTAACTCTGATAACGCGATTTAGGATTCAAGTTGTTCAAGTTAGTTCGCAGCTGTCGAGATAGATGGCGCTGCAAGTCTCATATTTTATTGATTCTGCTGTTGATTTTTGTGGCGGTATTAATGCCGCTACAGTCCGACACAAACTCACGTCAAAGTACGTCACGCCCATACTGCTAAAATAGAAAACGGTGTTTTACGAGAGGGATATATATGTCGCAGCCAACTAGCTTAATCAGCCGGTTCATTAAAAGCCTAGCCTTTTCATTTAAATGCGGTTTAGCGACCTTGTTTTTCAATTAATTTTAATCAGTCAAAACTCGATTTTTCAAAGCTAGATGGCACGGGTAGGAGTGTGTACGCGTGTGAGCAACGTAAGCGTCGACTGAGCGCCCCTAGAGCGCCCCGAGCACGTCGAGTGTTCCCGCAGAGTGAGCTCGTCGCTACTCACTTCTGGTTGCAGTACTCGCAGGCGTGCGGCCGCTTCTGATGCTTGCGGCGCGGCTTCTCGTCGCCCGGCTTCAGCGCAGGCTTCGACTTCGACTTCGACTTCGACATCATTTTGGACTTCTTCTTCGGTGGTCTGGAAATTTTCAATATTTATTTTTAGTTTAAAAAAAAACATTCACGATTAATACGCATAATTTTAACAGTAATTTGCGTCTTTTGAAAATAAATAACAAATAACGATGCCAGAAGAATAAATTACCGTAAGGCGTATTTATTGCAGTTTTGGTAAAAGCCACGTAACCACGGAGCTCGTGGCTAAATTATAACAGCCGCACGGGCCGATCTTCAAGGTTAAGGAACGCTTGCCCAGGTCGGTCTGTGGATGGGTGACCATCTTATCATACCGAGACTCCTCCGTGCCTCGGAAGCACGTGAAGCCGTTGGTCCCGGCTGTCATTTGGAGCTCTTTGGCAGTCGTTACGGATTGTCAGAAGCCAGTAAATCTGACAATATGACCGTTTAGAGCGTTTAGTAAAAGCTGTTATTTAATATTACAAACGCACACTCTATTTTATTTATTTGTACAGATCACAGATGTAGATACGACATTGATAAGGCCAGAGCAATTACTTCGCGTGCCCATTTCGGTTACGATCAAAAATCGTAAGCCGCCACTTTCGCGCTCAGTCTGCATCGGTGTGCCACGCTAGTCGGACGTCAGTTAGGTAGTGAGGTTAGTTAGGTGTCACACACAGCGGCGTCTTTGAATCGTTTTGATTTTCGCATCACATAATAGTGCTTGACGTCATAGTAGTAGGTAGTCACGCTTGGTTTTCATACAGATCGTCATACTTGCGTTATCTATCTATACCTGTGGTACAGATATTTAGATGAAATTAATAAACAACCCTCGCTACTCACTTCTTAGCGCCATCTTCGAGCGGCTGTTCGCGCTCGACGCCCACATCCAGCTTGGCGTCCTCTCCTTCCTCCTTCACGTCGTCTGTGTCTGTGTCTGTGACAGAAAGACATTTGTCATAGGGTATGATTTAAGCTATCGCCAATTTTATTCGTTTTGAATTTCTTTAATAATAGGGTTTGTCCTCAAAATAGCGGATCTGTCACCAAAATGTAGTTGCCAAATAATTGTAAAAAGCAATTCCATAATAAATCACATGTAATCCTCGGGATATATTATCAAGTATCAAATAAATAGGTTGGGATTTATTATAAAACGGGAAGTAAACCATATTACTGGGTGGATTAAAAAAAATAACCACGAAGGTGATGGCGGGGTCTGTTCGCTCGCTACGCTCGCTCACTTGACCCCGCCATCCCCTTCTAACCTAACCTGTCCGAGTCGGGGTGCCCTAAGCTCCCTGTGCCCTATGTTCGAATATTTGGTGACAGATATACCTTTCTGAGTACGAAGTTAAAGGAATAAACCTATTATTTTGAGAACAAAGTTTTATCCAAGGAATGAACTACGATTTTATTGATAATCCATCTCTTATTTTACATACATATTGGCATTAATTTGGTAATTCATACCTGGCGGCACTTTTTATATATCTGAGAACGAAAATACTTCGTGGCGATAGATCTATTTATTAGGTGATGCAACTTGATGACAAATATAAATTTTGGTGACAAGAAATATAGTCCCCTTTGTCATACTTACTGTTTACATTTACTGTCATATGTACTGTTTCCTGATAGCTACAACCTGGGAGTCTTTAAGTCAAGAGTGAATGGGTTACTTCTAGGCAAGCGTGCTCCATCTTCGTCCACATCATCGCTTACCATCAGGTGAGATAGTGGTCAAACGTGTGCCTATCAATAATAAAAAAATAAAATACTAAGCTGACTAATCTATCATAAGTGTCATATCATTTACAAGAGACACAATCATGAGGTGGCTAGTATTGACACACCAAATATTAAACTACAAGGTTCTCATATGTAGTAGTACCAGTATGGATTGTCATCATCTGCCTAGCCTTTTTCCAACTACATACAGGGAGTTCCAAAAGTGCGAATTTAAAGCTGATGTTGGGTAGTTGAAACACATTAAGGAAAAAAAGCATTTAAAATTACATTTATTAGTTACAGTTGGTGGCATTTACTTTAGTTCAATCACAGATTAGATATCACCAACTGCATCACACAGACTGCTTAAATCACTTTTTTTTGTTTTGCAATTTTTTCCTTAATACATATCAGCTACATAAGCAATACATAACATCACCCATCATAATAAATATATGACAACTCATTTCTGGAACACCCTCTATATTAGTGTCGGCTTCCAGGGAAACCGGATTCAGCTAAATACCAGTATTTTACGTGGAGCGGCTGCCTACCAGACCTCCACAACCCATTAACTGGGTAACACAGTACTTTTTGGCAAGACTGGAGTCACCTTGAAAATGGAAATGACATTAGGTGATGAGTGACATTGACAATGACATTAGTGTCATTCCCATACATTTTGTCGTCGTCAGCGTCTGACGTTAACGCTACAGAAAAGGTTTTTGTCTAGGCCCCCAGACCAGAGCAGTAGGTACGGATTGTATGGACTTTAAAAGAGACTTGGACCTCTGAGTTTGTTTCAGTATTTCTTCTCAGGGTAGTCAGCTAGGAAACACCGGCCTCATCTAGTTTAAAATGACCAAAAAATATTGACGTGTAAGTATGTTTAATTATCATTTATAAGAAAAAAAAAAACGAAAGAGAAGACAAACTGACCACTCGAAAAGCACATTAGCAGGAACGTTTTGTAAATCATCGAGGGCTTTACTTATTAAATATTAAAATAGAAGTTTTCAATAATGTTGGCTTGGAATTTAAAAAAATACCATGGTAATAATAATTTTCAAAATTCCCATTGTAGTTTGTAGATTCTTCTGGTAGGTTTTAAATTCTGGTTGTTTGAAATTTCAATGGTAGTTTTAAAATGCCCATGGTATAATAAAAAATTGCCAAAATAGTTTTTACAATTGCTTTGGTAGTTTTTATTTTTAAAAGGTAGTTTTTATTTATAAAAGGTAATTTTTAAATTCCCATGGTAGTTTTAAAAATTGCCGTGGTAGTTTTAAATTTCAAATGGTATTTTTAATTTCTATGGTAGTTTTAAAAATTTTCGTGGTAGTTCTTAAATTCTCAAGGTATTCTAAAAAATTATTGGCAGGTTTTATGTTCCCATGGTATGTTATAATTCCCATAATAGTTTTCAATTTTGTGGTAGTTTTAAAATTCTCATGGTAGCTTTTAAATAACCATGGGTAGTTCTTAAATTCCCAAGGAAAATTTCATTCGCATGGTAGTTTTTAGTTCTCATGATAGTTTTTTATTCCACATGGCAGTTTTTTCATTCCCCATGGTGTAATTTTAATTCATATGGTAATTTTGATGTCCCTATAGTAGTTTTGAAATTCCATGGCAGTTTACAAATTTTCATGGTAGTTTTCATAATTTTCATGTAATTCTCGTTATATTTTTCCCCGACTCACCTTGCGCATGCGTCAGCAAACCGCGGCCGCACTTGTAGCACTTGTAGCTCGCCCGTGTGCGTGCGCAGATGGACGCGCATGTACGAGGCGCTGCTGACGCGCTTGTGGCACAGCTCGCACGTGAGCGACGTAAGCGACTCACCTTGCGCATGCGTCAGCACATGCCGGTGCATCTTGCTGCTGGTGATGAAGCCGCGGCCGCACTTGTAGCACTTGAAGGGCCGCTCGCCCGTGTGCGTGCGCAGATGGACGCGCATGTACGAGGCGCTGCTGACGCGCTTGTGGCACAGCTCGCACGTGAGCGACGTAAGCGACTCACCTTGCGCATGCGTCAGCACATGCCGGTGCATCTTGCTGCTGGTGATGAAGCCGCGGCCGCACTTGTAGCACTTGAAGGGCCGCTCGCCCGTGTGCGTGCGCAGATGGACGCGCATGTACGAGGCGCTGCTGACGCGCTTGTGGCACAGCTCGCACGTGAGCGAGGCTGCGCGGGTGCGCGGGGAGCGCGCGGGCGCCGGCAGGGAGGGGGAGGGTGCGCGGGGGGCGGTCCACGTGGTGGGCGGGAAGTAGTCCTCGTCTGATTGGCTGTGGGGGAAGCTTTCCAGTTAATATAACGTCATCATCATGTCGAACGGTTCATGGGCTAATGCAACCACAATGTGGATCCCAAAATACGCTCGGCGGGGCGAGCTTGACGCTTACCGACAGGATTGGTTCACAGTTGCACAGAGCCGTGAAGAATGGAACGAAGAAAATGCCTCCCATTTGCTCTGCAGTGAGACAGAAGGGACTAAATAACATCATATCACTCTAGAGTAAGGCATGGCCCATCCGTCACTCACGGTCTACCTAGTACGTACTGCAGTCTCTCGCAAAGGAGCTTTTTACACATCCATCCATCCATACTTAAAATAGATTGATAGAAGCAAGTAAGTAAGTAAGTAAGTAAGTAAGTAAGCATTGATAAAACGATTGGCAGAACGAGTAATAGAAAAATTGATAGAACGATTGACAGAAATATTGATATAATGATTGAAAGAAAGATTGATAAAACAATTGACAGAGCGATTGATAGAATGATTGACAGAAAGATTGATAAAAAAGATCGACAGAAAGTTTGACAAAAAGGTTGATAGAACGATTGACAGAAACGTTGATAGAACGATTGGTAGAACAGTTGATTGAACGACTGACAAAAAGATGGACAGAAATAGAACGATTGTCAGAAAGATTGATAGAAAGATTGATACAACAATTGACAGAACGATTGATAGAATGATTGACAGAAATATTGATAAAAGAGATTGACAAAAAGGTTGTTAGAACGATTGACAGAAAGGTTGATATAACGATTGGTAGAAGTTGATTAAACGATTGACAAAACGATGGACGTAAATATTGATTGAGCGATTGACAGAAGCATTGATAAAACGATTGGCAGGACGAATAATAGATTGTCAGAAAGATTGATAGAACGATTGACAGATGGACTGATATAACGATTGACAGAAAGATTGGTAGTACGATTGATGGAACGATTGACAGTAAGATGGATATAACGATTGTGAGAACGATTGACAGAAAGATTGATATAACGATTGACAGAAAATTTGATAGTACGATTGATAGAAAGATTGATAAAACAATTGACAGAACGATTGACACAATGATTGACAGAAAGATTGACAAAAAATTGACAGAACGATTGACAGAAAGGTTGATAGAACGATTGACAGAAAGATTCATTAAACGATTGATACCGCTCCAGCCCCGGTATGTGAAAATTCCAAATTATATAATATATCTTGCGCATAAGATTAAAATCACGAAAATCAGTCGGCACACCGGTGTGCCGCCGGGGCTGGAGCGGTTAAACAATTTATTGAACGATTGATTGAACAATCGATTGAACGATTGATTGAATAATCGATTGAACAATTTATTAAACAATTGATTGTAAAATTGATTGAAAATCGATTAAACGATTGATTGAACAATCGATTGAACGATTGATTGAACAATCGATTGTACGATTGATTGAACCTTCGATTGAACGATTGATGGAACAATCGATTTGAACGATTGATTGAATAATTGATTGAACGATTGATTGAACAATCGATTGAACGATTGATTGAACGATTGATTGAACAATCGATTGAACGATTGATTGAACAATCGATTGAAAGATTGATGGAACAATCGATTTGAACGATTGATTGAATAATTGATTGAACGATTGATTGAACAATCGATTGAACGATTGATTGGACGATTGATTGAACAATCGATTGAAAAATTGATGGAACAATCGATTTGAACGATTGATTGAATAATTGATTGAACGTTTGATTGAATAATCGATTGAAAGATTGATTGAATAATCGATTGAAAGATTGATTGAACGATAAAATGATTGATTGAACAATCGATTGAACCTATGATTGAATAATCGATTGAAAGATTGATGGAACAATTGATTTGAACGATTGATTGAATAATTGATTGAACGATTGATTGAATAATTGATTGAACGATTGATTGAATAATTGATTGAACGATTGATTGAATAATCGATTGAAAGATTGATTGAACGATAAAATGATTGATTGAACAATATATTGAACGATTGATTAAACAATTGATTGAACGATAAAACGATTGATTGAACTATGGATTGGACGATACATTGCATGTAGTACATATTTCGCAACACAGAATAGCTACCTTGAACATTGAAGAGGTGCAGAAAAGTAGAAGAAAGAAAGCGATTTTTCAGTAGATTAAGAATGAGGACTAAAATTGCGTCGAAATATACAAAACAGGATAAAAACATCAACTATCTTAATTTATTATAAACCTTTATGCTCGAACATGAAGTTTAAAATATTACAATATATTAATGTACGAGTATTTCTTGTTGGCTACTGTAGTGTGTTCTTAATTTGAAATAAGACCACACTTTTATTTGTGGTCTTACTTCTCTGGCCGTTTTTCAAGTGCTAATCGGACATCTAGTGTATTCTTGATCAAGGCTCCCACCACGATGTATAGCATGGGGTGACATCAAAATGTGCATCCTCCTTTCGAGTCCAAAAAAGAAAGAATTGCACTCACCTATCCTCATCCTTGACGTGCGGCTCCCCGGGCGGCTCCCCGGGCGGCCCCCCGGCCCCCGGGCTAGCGGCCCCCGGGCGAGCGGCCCCCGGGCGGCCGCCCCCGCGGGCCGCCCCCGCGTCACTCTCGTGGCCCCCGTCGTCCAGCGCGTCGGGCGCGGGCTCGTCGTCCGACATCTCACGTTTGAACGCCTCTTCGAAGTCCACCTTCACCTCTTCTATTATAATATCTATCTTCGGTACAAAGTCTTTCTGGTCATCATCAAGTACCTTGAAGAGATAATTTAAAAATTAGTCTTTATATTTACAACAGATAATTACAATATAGGTGCTAATAAATTATACTCTTTAAAACTGGCGTAATGAATAATAATTATGTCCAAAAAAGTTATTTTATATACTTTTTTATATTTTAAAGTGCCCAGAACACTGGCGAAATTTCAGAGCCAAATTTTTGGGGGCGACTTTATAAAGGCCAGTTTTGGGGGGCCAAGTATTGAGGACCTAGTTGTCAAGGGGCGAATTTTCATAAGGTAATTAGGCATGTTTCCAGAAGAAAGTTTCCGAGGCTAATTCTTGAGGGCGAGTTTTCGATGGCTAGCTTTCGGGGGCGATTTTTTATAGGCAAGTTTTTGGGAATGACAATTCATTATGTACCGTGAGGCGAGTTTTTATTAGGTGTAGCTACCTGTCATAAGACAAAGTTTAAAAAAAAAAGAATTTCAGGGAGCGAGTTTGCAGGACCGAATTTGGGGGCAAGCAAATGACGAGTTATCGGGGGGCGAGCTGTTGGGGCAACATCTATTGGGGCCAGTTTTCATACATCATGGGCCGACTTTTCATAAGGACCACCTACCGGTCCATCATGCATGTGATACAGTGTAAAAGGCGACTTTTAGGGCCAAATTTTTGGGGGCGTCTTTATACCCTAATAAAGATTAGTTTTAGTTTTAGTAGAAATAGAGATTAACATTCTAAAAAATAAAATTAAAAAAATATATATCTTATTTGAATTAAGGGGACTCGTACGAACCTCCTCCTTGATAGCGACCGGCGCCTCCGCCGGCGGCGCGCTGTGCTGCTGCGCGCCCACGTGCACCTCCCAGAACTGCTCCTCGGTCTTAGGCTTGCTGTCCTGCTCCAGTTTGCAGGCCGGCTCGCTAGTGCCGTCCTGCTCGGGCGGCGCGCGCAGCTGCTCTTCTAACTCTTTGAGGTAGGGTAGGATCGCGTTGTAGTCTGCAGGGGAATGGTACATTTTATTATAGTGTTTTTGTTGTTTATACTCGTAGTTACGTTTTTACGGCAGTAAAAGTTGCTCCACGTCAAATACTGGTATTCAGCTGCATCCAGTTTGACTGGAAGCCGAGCCCAATACAGTTGGGAAAAGCACATTATTTTGCCGCCGCAAATCGGACCGTAATTGGTCCGTTGATACCGAAATGAAGTCGGCACGCGGTCGGCAATCATCGTGAGCGTTCGTGTTCGCGCACCCGACCGCTCCCGAAGATTGCCGACATTAAAAAACTCCGGTTTTCATGTGCCTCGGAAGGCAGGTGTCGCTCCTGCGCCTGACCTCTCCCCGCTCGTGTCGGAGTGCCGCCCTGAGGACTATGAGAGTGATGGCAGAGGGAGTGCAGCTGTGTGTGCGCACACACGCCTGACCTCTCCCCGCTCGTGTCGCAGTGCCGCCCTGAGGACTATGAGAGTGATGGCAGAGGGAGAGCAGCTGTGTGTGCGCACACACGCCTGACCTCTCCCCGCTCGTGTCGGAGTGCCGCCCTGAGGACTATGAGAGTGATGGCAGAGGGAGTGCAGCTGTGTGTGCGCACACACGCCTGACCTCTCCCCGCTCGTGTCGGAGTGCCGCCCTGAGGACTATGAGAGTGATGGCAGAGGGAGTGCAGCTGTGTGTGCGCACACACGCCTGACCTCTCCCCGCTCGTGTCGGAGTGCCGCCCTGAGGACTATGAGAGTGATGGCAGAGGGAGTGCAGCTGTGTGTGCGCACACACGCCTGACCTCTCCCCGCTCGTGTCGGAGTGCCGCCCTGAGGACTATGAGAGTGATGGCAGAGGGAGTGCAGCTGTGTGTGCGCACACACGCCTGACCTCTCCCCGCTCGTGTCGGAGTGCCGCCCTGAGGACTATGAGAGCGATGGCAGAGGGAGTGCAGCTGTGTGTGCGCACACACGCCTGACCTCTCCCCGCTCGTGTCGGAGTGCCGCCCTGAGGACTATGAGAGCGATGGCAGAGGGAGTGCAGCTGTGTGTGCGCACACACGCCTGACCTCTCCCCGCTCGTGTCGGAGTGCCGCCCTGAGGACTATGAGAGCGATGGCAGAGGGAGTGCAGCTGTGTGTGCGCACACACGCCTGACCTCTCCCCGCTCGTGTCGGAGTGCCGCCCTGAGGACTATGAGAGTGATGGCAGAGGGAGTGCAGCTGTGTGTGCGCACACACGCCTGACCTCTCCCCGCTCGTGTCGGAGTGCCGCCCTGAGGACTATGAGAGTGATGGCAGAGGGAGTGCAGCTGTGTGTGCGCACACACGCCTGACCTCTCCCCGCTCGTGTCGGAGTGCCGCCCTGAGGACTATGAGAGTGATGGCAGAGGGAGTGCAGCTGTGTGTGCGCACACACGCCTGACCTCTCCCCGCTCGTGTCGGAGTGCCGCCCTGAGGACTATGAGAGCGATGGCAGAGGGAGTGCAGCTGTGTGTGCGCACACACGCCTGACCTCTCCCCGCTCGTGTCGGAGTGCCGCCCTGAGGACTATGAGAGCGATGGCAGAGGGAGTGCAGCTGTGTGTGCGCACACACGCCTGACCTCTCCCCGCTCGTGTCGGAGTGCCGCCCTGAGGACTATGAGAGCGATGGCAGAGGGAGTGCAGCTGTGTGTGCGCACACACGCCTGACCTCTCCCCGCTCGTGTCGGAGTGCCGCCCTGAGGACTATGAGAGTGATGGCAGAGGGAGTGCAGCTGTGTGTGCGCACACACGCCTGACCTCTCCCCGCTCGTGTCGGAGTGCCGCCCTGAGGACTATGAGAGTGATGGCAGAGGGAGTGCAGCTGTGTGTGCGCACACACGCCTGACCTCTCCCCGCTCGTGTCGGAGTGCCGCCCTGAGGACTATGAGAGTGATGGCAGAGGGAGTGCAGCTGTGTGTGCGCACACACGCCTGACCTCTCCCCGCTCGTGTCGGAGTGCCGCCCTGAGGACTATGAGAGTGATGGCAGAGGGAGTGCAGCTGTGTGTGCGCACACACGCCTGACCTCTCCCCGCTCGTGTCGGAGTGCCGCCCTGAGGACTATGAGAGTGATGGCAGAGGGAGTGCAGCTGTGTGTGCGCACACACGCCTGACCTCTCCCCGCTCGTGTCGGAGTGCCGCCCTGAGGACTATGAGAGTGATGGCAGAGGGAGTGCAGCTGTGTGTGCGCACACACGCCTGACCTCTCCCCGCTCGTGTCGGAGTGCCGCCCTGAGGACTATGAGAGCGATGGCAGAGGGAGTGCAGCTGTGTGTGCGCACACACGCCTGACCTCTCCCCGCTCGTGTCGGAGTGCCGCCCTGAGGACTATGAGAGCGATGGCAGAGGGAGTGCAGCTGTGTGTGCGCACACACGCCTGACCTCTCCCCGCTCGTGTCGGAGTGCCGCCCTGAGGACTATGAGAGTGATGGCAGAGGGAGTGCAGCTGTGTGTGCGCACACACGCCTGACCTCTCCCCGCTCGTGTCGGAGTGCCGCCCTGAGGACTATGAGAGCGATGGCAGAGGGAGTGCAGCTGTGTGTGCGCACACACGCCTGACCTCTCCCCGCTCGTGTCGGAGTGCCGCCCTGAGGACTATGAGAGTGATGGCAGAGGGAGTGCAGCTGTGTGTGCGCACACACGCCTGACCTCTCCCCGCTCGTGTCGGAGTGCCGCCCTGAGGACTATGAGAGCGATGGCAGAGGGAGTGCAGCTGTGTGTGCGCACACACGCCTGACCTCTCCCCGCTCGTGTCGGAGTGCCGCCCTGAGGACTATGAGAGTGATGGCAGAGGGAGTGCAGCTGTGTGTGCGCACACACGCCTGACCTCTCCCCGCTCGTGTCGGAGTGCCGCCCTGAGGACTATGAGAGCGATGGCAGAGGGAGTGCAGCTGTGTGTGCGCACACACGCCTGACCTCTCCCCGCTCGTGTCGGAGTGCCGCCCTGAGGACTATGAGAGTGATGGCAGAGGGAGTGCAGCTGTGTGTGCGCACACACGCCTGACCTCTCCCCGCTCGTGTCGGAGTGCCGCCCTGAGGACTATGAGAGTGATGGCAGAGGGAGTGCAGCTGTGTGTGCGCACACACGCCTGACCTCTCCCCGCTCGTGTCGGAGTGCCGCCCTGAGGACTATGAGAGTGATGGCAGAGGGAGTGCAGCTGTGTGTGCGCACACACGCCTGACCTCTCCCCGCTCGTGTCGGAGTGCCGCCCTGAGGACTATGAGAGTGATGGCAGAGGGAGTGCAGCTGTGTGTGCGCACACACGCCTGACCTCTCCCCGCTCGTGTCGGAGTGCCGCCCTGAGGACTATGAGAGTGATGGCAGAGGGAGTGCAGCTGTGTGTGCGCACACACGCCTGACCTCTCCCCGCTCGTGTCGGAGTGCCGCCCTGAGGACTATGAGAGTGATGGCAGAGGGAGTGCAGCTGTGTGTGCGCACACACGCCTGACCTCTCCCCGCTCGTGTCGGAGTGCCGCCCTGAGGACTATGAGAGCGATGGCAGAGGGAGTGCAGCTGTGTGTGCGCACACACGTCTGCACTATATATCTCCCGCGCTGATGGCTAGTCTCCGTTGGGACCACCATGGCCAAAATCGGTGAGGAAGACTATCGGTCAGCCTTAATTTATCTATTAAAATCTTTGTTATAAATTAACAATCTACGTACCATACGGTTCTCCCTCCAGCTTGTCTTCAGGATGCGTTTTGTCGAAGTGAGCCGTCAGCAGTTCGAACCTGCAGTGAGCAAACGCGGCACAAATTGGTTATCTAGCATTATAAACACGTATAATATATTATATAGCTACCCGAATGTATGGTGGCCAACAAATTAGATAAAACATGGATGAATATAGCCTTGTATGTGGAGAAAGATTTAGGATATTTTTATCACCATCATACCAATTTTACCTTTTTTGTAACGAGGGTTTGTTGTGACGGCGCTTTTTGTAAAGCGGATGTGTTGTAACGTGGGTGTAGTCTCAGGGGTGTATTGTAACGGAGATGAATCGAAACGCGCGCGAATTGTAACGGTGTGAATTGTAACGGGGGCAAATTGTAACGAGGACAAACAGTAACGGTGGCGAATTGTAACGGGGTTGTATTGTATTATACCGAGGGCGAATTGTAACGAGGTTGTATTTTATTATACCGGGGGCGAATTGTAACGGGGTTGTATTGTATTATACCGGGGGCGAATTGTAACGGGGTTGTATTGTATTATACCGGGGGCGAATTGTAACGGGGTTGTATTGTATTATACCGGGGGCGAATTGTAACGGGGTTGTATTGTAACGGGCGTGTATTATAATGGGGGCGAATTGTAACGGATGCGAATTATAACGGGGTTGAATTGTAATGAGGAAAAATTGTAACGGGGGGTGTGTTGTAACGGGGGCTAGTTGTAATGGGAGTATAATGAATGTAACGGGGGTGAGTAGTCACGGCGTGCTGGCTCACCGGGAGTATATCTTGAAGCACACGCGGCACTGGTAGCGCTCGGCCAGGTGGACGCGCTTGTTGTGGCGCCCGAGCTTGCTGGCCGTGATGAACGACTGGCCGCACGCGCTGCACACGTACGGCTTCTCGTCTGGAAACAACGCATATGATAGTACGGTATACACAGTACGTAAAGTATTCCCGTTGGTCCCCACAGATCCTATAAGGGTCCCACCGACTGTCCCCACTTGACAAATGGGAAAAAAGACCCAGTTGGTCAGATGGTGCAATAATACGGTGTTTATTTTTTCTATGATCAACTGGTGCGATTTCTGGTGAGTAATATTGTATTTTTTTAATCCATGATCATGATGATGTAGATTTCGTTTTCACCAAAATCAGGCCATAGACTCGTTTGGGTGTTTTTGACGAAATAACGAATTTCTATAGTTTCGGATTTGGCCATCTACATTCGCTTGTAAAATTCACCCCATACAGTGTCACAGAGAAATTATGGTTTGATTTTATCAATTCAGGATATGTTAAAATAACAACTCTGTGAGCCGATTTCCCTTTAAGAAAGCTAGTGATTTAATCAAATCCCTTATCTCTTTTAGGAAAAAGCTGAAACTAGTAATAATTTTCTTACCTGTATGTGATCTCACGTGCAGTTTCAAATAATAGCTCAATGTAAACTGTTTCTGACACGCAAAACATTTGTAAATCTTCTCTAAATTATTTAACTCAGCTTCGTCCATACTGTTCTCCTTGTCTTTACCGTTCATATTGATGGTATTCTCTACTTCACTGTTAACGGTACTCAAAGAAGTGGATTCACTATCTTGAGAATCGGTATTTACTGAATTTAATTCGTTATTTGTGTGTGTTGCACTGTTTACAGTATTAGCTACTGTGCTATTACACTCAGGATTCAGATTCGTTCCGTTACACTCAGCATTCGAAATGATTCCATTATTTACAGTCCCACTAAGTTCCTTATTAAGATTTGTTCCGTTACTCATAAAATCTACTGCCTTTTCCTCCCCAATATATCCATCCTCAGGTTTAATTTCAACATCACATATTTCTTTCTTAATCTTAACCATCTTTTTTAACTTTTTCTTATCTTTTTTAATCTGTTTCTTTTTAATTTGATTTCTCAACCGTAGCCTATAGCTCGTCATTCTGTTCTTATGTACAGTCACGTGTTGGTCCAGTTCATGCAATGCGTTGTAACTGACATTACAGACTGAACAACCGTAGAACTTGAACGTGGCATCTGTGATTTTCTCAGAACAGTAAGCACTCTTCTGGCCATTCTTCTCCTTCCTCCGCCTTTTCAGAACAGGTTTTGGTTCTGTTGTTTCGGTTTTAGGTTGTACAATATCAGCGGGTTGTGCTTGTTGTGTTGGTAACGCTGGAGGATTGTTGAATGGTTCCTGCGGTGTTGCATTATTGATATAGTTGGCGTTTGTCTGTTGGTAGGCTTCGTAGATGGACTGCTGCAGTTTGTTGGGGTGTGGGTAGGGCTGGGGTGCATAGCTGTTGTACGCTGGGTACTCGTATGAGCTCAGCGGGTCAACGTCCATGTTGCCTGGTAGTGCGGGTGCGTGGTTCATCTTGCTGACCTGAAAAGAGGATTTCACAGTTTGTTACTTCGGGCTCTAAAACAGATATAATGAAGGTTGAAAACGTAGACTTAAGCAAAGCAGGGGTTGGTAGACGGGGCCGCTAGGGTTGCAGATCTTGTTCGAAAGAGTCACCGCGGCCCTAGAACGCAAAGGGCACTAGGAGGAGCACGGATGGGTTTTAGTCTGACACTCCCTCCCGCTCCACCCAGAGCGGAAGGGGGGGGGGGGGTCATTTGATGATTTCCCATCCTTAAAAAAAAAGCTAAGCTGAGGTTAATTTTGAGTTAGGTACGCTAGTTATCTAAGCTGTCGGTCGGCCGCAAACTTTAATAGGTTACTTGTATAATAGTGAGTTACAAGATGAACTATGTACATACGTATTAGACTTGCGCATAGTAGTTCGCGCCCGGCAGCGTTCATTTTAGTTCGCGGCTCCTAAGCGAACTAGTTCGTTCTTTTAGTTCACCAGCTGCCGACTCAATGTCTCGAGACGGGAGCCGACTGAGCTAGTGAGTTATTTTGTCGTTATTTTTTACTTTACATACGTTGTGTTCGTAGTATTTGAATTGATTTATTAGTTCAATAGAAAATTACTTTTAAAATATACTAAACGATGTGTTTCTACGGTTTAGCTTGTATATTGCATTGCATTGAGCGATGAGAAACGCATCAGTAAGTGAGCGGCGACACAACTAGGTCGAACAGCTCCCCACTCCCGCTCTACAATTAGGTCGGTCATATTGAAGTAAATAACTAACGAACTAGTTCGCGCAGTTCGGCGGTGGGAGCGCGCTTACGAACTAGTTCATTCGCGAACTACACAACACTAGTACGTATTATGATGCCAATAAGTACTAATATTGGGTTTGACCTATTGTAGAAAATACAAGCACTTAGGTACCTATATGAAACGATGAAATGAATGCATAACAAAAAAAAAAAATCCGAAAATAAACAACATGTAACAATATGTTATTTTATACTGATACTTTACATCCTGCAACCAACAATGCTAACACAATTCGACACAATTACATCTATAGATAGATAACAAGTAATGCACAGTACAGTACAAACAATACAATTGAATTCAGAACCTCCTCTTTCATTTTTGAAGTCGGTTAAAAAGTCAGTCTTAAAGTTTAATGTATCTGGCTGTTACACGCTAAAACGGCTGAAAGGATCGTCATGAAATTTGGCAGATATATAGCCTGGGATATGGAGAAGGACATAGGCTACTTTTTTACGTTTACATCCACGCGGACGGAGCCGCGAGCAAACGCTAGTATTAGGATAAATTATATGAAACATACCAAACTCAATATCTTTTTTTTTTGTTATTTAAAAATCAATTAGAAAACAACAACCACAATATATAAGACCGCTCACAGATTGCTAAAACATCAGGGTCATTTTGCTTCGCCCCATTTGATCTTGATTTCTGCCAAAAATCTCTTGGCTAATTTATTTTATACTACACTCAATAGGTACTCTATATTTTATTTGCATTCCACAATATAAACTTAGGTGGTAGGTACATTATAACAACATAATTTTAGGTCATTGTGGACCCTGACGGGCACAGCAAGACAGGATAGAGGAAGAGGGCTATTATTATAATTAATATTTGAACCATGTTTTACCCGCGACTTCGTACAGGGTATATTCCGTTGTTTCTATTATGTTATTCCCGTAGCCTTTCTCATGAATGTATACAACACACATACAAAAAGAATTTTTAAAACTGGTCCAGTATATCCAGAGATTACCCCCTACAACCTCACAAACTTTACCTCTTTATAATATTAGTAAGATTAAAATTTAATATGACAGCTGATGAGTTTCAAACTTTACTTGTCCAATCCACACTTGTCAAAAACACTCTTTTAAATTAAAAAAATCTATTCAGCCAGTCTCACAACCCAAAAAGTTTTTGTAGTGCATAACGCTGCACTATGAAATACGTTGTGTTTTGTTTATTCTGTAATATTCAGACAGACACCAATTTCTGAGCAAAGTTGAGTATTTTTACAAGCTTTTTATTAAGTTGCACTGTTCGTATGTTTGTAAGTTGGCCGTCAAAATTTGCAAACCACTTTTCGACCATTTGTTGGTATCTGATTTAGCTGAAATTTTGCATACACCTTTAGTTTTGGTGACAATCCAATGTGCAATACTCAATTATTATCATCTGCCTGCCTTTTCCAGACTATATTGGGGTCGGCTTCCAGACAAACCGGATTCGGCTGAATACCAGTATTTTACGTAGAGTAGCTGCCTACCAGACCTCCTCTTCCTGGGTAACACGGTCGTTCTTGGCAAGACTGGATTTTCAGAAGCCAGTAAATCTGACATTTACTGGCTTCTGAAAATCCTCAATAATAATTTCAATATGGCCACTGCTCCAAGATGGTAGATTACATTTTTTTTTCAACCCTCATATGGGTATGAAACAAAAGGTTTTGAAGAGTAGAAAGCATAAAGTTAATAACAGTACACTTCATTCAATATGGCTGGCCGCTAGAAACTTATTTGCAAGCTTGATTTAAAAAAAATTGTTTATTCTTACTCTATCCTTCGATGTCAAAATAAAATTTTATAAACAGCTCCACAAAATTACTTTTATGGCCGTATGAATAGTTAAAGAGTAGAGTATTATCTTATCTATCAGTGGCACATCCTATCCGAGAACATTTTAGAGCCTGTTTGTTCATTTTTAGTTCTTGAACTTTTGTTTAAGTCAACAAATTAACTTGAACAGACATTCAAGTTAATTTGTTGACTTTATCAAAAGTTGGTAAAAAAAACTAATTTAACCCAGATTTGCAATCCAGCGACTTAGTCCGTAGTCCGATTTTCTCGACATATTTTGAACTCTACTATTAACATGACCCCCCCCCCCCCCGCCAGATGCGTTTTAGGCTGCAAATGCGATGGGCCAATTTTTTTATTTTTATTGTTCACCAACTGTGGTGTGTGGGTGTGTGTGGGCGTCACAACTCAGGTTAGGGACCAGCCCCCTGGAAAAAAATCCTAGATAAAGCAATGCCATGTAGGTAACTGACTTTCTTAAAACTTCAAGTACTATAATTTTGTTTAATTTAAAACCCTTTCACACGACACACAGCTCAATGATAATGAACTCAGAGATAAGTTTACGTCATATCGCAAACACCACACATTTCTGAAGCTGGGGATAACTTTAAACCAAAACAACGTGTTTTCGCACCTGTACCCTTTAAAACATGTAAACACAACACTCAAATGCGTTTTACCACCACTTTTAAAGCCGAAATAGCGTTTTAAACAACATAGAATGTCGTTCCACGTACTAATCGATACTCTCGGCGTAAAAAACTTACCTGATGTTCAGCCGTATAGCACAAAAAAACACTTTTTTTATTCGATTCACAAATTAGTTTTTAACGATGAAATTCATTGTGTTTTCCCACCAAAACTCTTCAAATAACATGTTCATTGTGTGCCTCGTGTAGTATACTCTATAATTATCACTAAAAAACACCATTTAAAGTTCAATAAGGCAATTAAAACAAAGAATATTCAATTCGTAAATTCACATTTTTTTTCTCGCGTGACTAGGTAAACTGCTATGGCCGTCATTAAGGTGTTGCCAATGTAGTTTTTAATTTACCTTATTTCTTTGCTGTTTTTTAAAGTTTCTGTGACCTTACAATTAAAGTATTTTTAAAATAATTGTCTAGCGACTTAATTTATGGCAAAATGATTGATAAAACATAACTATAAAACTCAAGTCAATAAGAATAGCCATTGAACTATAACTGCCTCTATCGTCCTGTGGAACCAATTTTATGTACCTAAGTAAAACAAATGTAAAAAACCGTAAAAAAAGTAGAATTAATGTAAAAATCTATTTGCACTTTTTATACGGGAACCAATTGTTTCCACTCGGATGTAAGTTCTTAACTGCATTTTTACACTGAAAGTATTGTTAGAAAGTCTACATGAAACCTTTTCATTTACGTTTCTACTTATTAAAAATTGTACCTACATTCCAAACATGTTCAAAAAAATGTGCACTTCATTATAGGAAACCTTTTCCTAAGCAGTGCAGCTTTGTGATTTCGAAACGCAGAATTAAATAGAGGTGGCTGTTAAATGTACTATTTTTTTATTTATCGAAAAGGTATCGTACTACTTTTTTGTTTTAATATGATGCTTGATTAAAGGTTAAATAAATTACACTGACTCACGCAGATATCTGTTTCTGGCAACTTTATTCATGGCTGTCAAACTGCCAAGGTCATCATAATTCTACGTTCCATTTTACGATGGTTGTTCTAGCTTTAAATATTCTTACAAAAAATTACATTTAAAAAATATGTAGATTTATTTTTATCTAGTTTGCGATTGTATAAACTACGTCATAGATAAATGGCATTTTTAGGCAAGAAAAAAAATAATTTAAATCACTTGCAATGAATGGTGCCCTAAACGTATAACGGAACGCGCTGCACATAACTTCAAGTCGTAAACTGCGATAAAAAAAACGGTAGGCAGTAGGTACTTACTTACTTGCTTGACCAAACCGACATTTCGGTCTATTCCCGTGAATAATGTGGCTTAATAACAGGATCCACTCTGCTACTAAGCAATTCCTACTTTATCTTACCTGCAGAGGCTAGAGATTGTAACTCCAGAGCCTTGCAATAGTTAGTAGGTAGGTACACCAAAAGTAAAATCAACCGTTCGTTCAAGACAATAATTTTCCAGGGTCGCGGATTTTGTTCGAAAGAGTTACCGCGGCCCTGGAACGCAAAAGGCACTAGGAGGAGCATGGGTGGGTTTTAGTCAGTAAAAGTCTGACACTCCCTCCCGCAGACTCCGCTCCACCCAGAGCGGAAGCGGACATTTGATGATTTCCCATCCTTAAAAAAAAAGACAATAATTTTACAATAGACAACACCTCTATTCCGTACAGTATACTTGTAGTCTTTGATTCCGTAGCAGTAAGAGTGAGTTTCAAAGGGCTGGTATAATCAGTAGGTGTCAGTATTTCGTGTAAGTAAATCATGCAAGTTTGAAGTTACATTAGAATTACAAATCACTGGTAGGTACCTAGGTACGTAACTAACTAGTTCTTTGTTCGACTACTATTTAATGATGTGCTTTATCAACACGCAAATAAGCAAAGCATTTTCAGTTGTGTGCCAAAGAGTTGTCGCCCTTTTCTAGTAGATACGTTGTCTACCTAAGTGACGCCTCGTGCCAGTGACAGAACAGTTGCAAATAAGGGAAGGGTCTTTATTATCTATATATTAGGTACCTATAGTAGCTGCGCCAGATAAATGAAGAATAACGGTCATTGACCTTTCCTTAAAATCTCTTCGTAGGTACCCCTGGACAGTAAATTATGAATCGTTTTTCATTACTAGAACAGTAAGGATCACGATAGATGTCGATTTAGGAAAGCTTTTGTATGTCATTATTTCTGTTTTAAAAATTAAGTGTGTCAATAAATGTAGGCGGGTCAATGACCGTTATTCTTTGTTTATCTGGCGCATACTATAGTAGTTACGTGGTAAGGGCATGTGTAGACGAGCTCGTCTCGGCACAGATAGCAGCACGGCTCGGCCTTCAATGTTGAACAACACTTGCCAAGGTTGGTCTGTGGATGGGTGACTATCTTAGCATACCGAGACTCCTCCGTGCCTCGGAAAGCACGTGAAGCCGTTGGTCCCGGCTGTCATTTGTAGGTCTTTGGCAGTCGTTATGGATTGTCAGAAACTCAGAAGTCAGAAAATCTTACACAAGACTTGCCAAGAGGTACCGTGCTCCCAGTTATTGGGTTGTGGAGGTCTGATAGGCAGTCACTCCTCGTAAAATAGTCGTATTTGGTTGAATCCGGTTTGACTGGAAGCAGACTCCTACAGCTTGCCACATCATTGCCACATCATTTATGTCCATTTTGTCACGATAGCCACCGTGACAGAATGGACAGTCCAATGATGTGACACTGGAAACTGGATGACCACTCATCGTGCGTCATTTAGGTAGGCACATAATGTGAAACATACTCTTTTTGCATTTTTAAGTTTTTATGCGTGTATATTTTTGTTTTGTGGACGTAGTATACCTAATACTGTGTACCTACTATGCAAAATAATTGTAATGTTTTTATTAAATACTAGCAGCAGTTCACCCGCGTAGTTCCCGTCCCCGTAGGAATACGTGAATAAAATATAGCCTATGTTACTCCCGAATAATGTTGACGACACGGTTGGCGCAGTGGTTGAGCGGTCGACTGCTGCGCTGCGTGTCTCGGGTTCGATTCCCGCACGGAACAAATATTTGTATGGCCTACAGATAGTTGTTCCGGGTCTGGCTGTTTGTGTATGTGAGTTTATATGTTTGTGAACGCACCCACGATACAGGAGAAATTCCTAGTGTGGGGCAAAGTTTTTTTAAAAAAAAGAAAAAAAAAAAAATGTAGCTTTCCATTGGCGAAAGAATTTTTTAAATCGGCACAGTAGTTTTTGAGTTTATTCATTACAAACATACACACGCACACACACAAAAATACAAATCTTTCCTCTTTATAATATTAGTATTATACTAATACCTATTACCATCTATAATAGATGGACGGCTTGAAATAAATTGTATTCCGTTTATTCATTTTTGTAAACTTACCTAGGTTTAGTGCATTTTTAAGTATTTCTTCAAAAATACAAAAAAAATACATTTAGAAAATATATAAAAATTGCCTAGGGCTTGAATTATACAGAAAAGGCGGCGCAAGCGGCATCGTGCCTTACGCCTCGCCTTTGCCGTGTCTTCACCACGCTTTTTCTGTACAATTCAGGCCTAGAGTCCAAGCTACCAGCGGTCAGAGCTCCTGAGAGGAGATAAATGAATTGCACCTATTATTATTATTATTCAAAATCAAAAATCAAAATCAAAATCAAAAGTCATTTATTCAAATTAGGCTGAGAGCCAGCACTTTTTGAACGTCAAATTTTACATAAAGACAGTCCCCCAAAACGCCCACCCGTCACCACTTCCTAGTGTTTTAGCTGGGAAGAAGAAGTGGCGCAACAAACTCCCCAGCAACACATCTGTCTGTTACGTTTTAAGAACTTCAATTAAACAATAGTACGCAAAGTATTTTAAGACACTAACAAAAAAATAAATATGTATCCAACAACATGGAAATCATAAAATTAAATATTATTTACAACATGTTAGCTAGCACACTCCATTATACGAGTACCATTAAAAAAACGGGCAATGGTAGAATTTTGCGATTGAACTGTGACTCGAACCACACGTGTTATACCAATAATTTTTAAACATTGTAATGAGTAGAATTAGTCAATAAGAAAATAAAAAGATGAAGTTTGATACTGGCGTCAGTGACGGAAAAGTTGGAAAGGAAATCTGTATGGTTCACGTACCGCGACGTAAATGGCTACCTCTGAGCCATACAAAATCATTTGTCTTGTCAGGGGTCATGACTTCATGACCCGCCCCCTCCCCCACCTGGGTTGGGTATAAAACATACCCCATTCAAGTGGAGGAACTTGTTACTCGATCTGCGGGAAGACAAAAGAGAAGAAATCATAGTGAAGATATTATTCGTTTGTTAAACACCGGCCACTGTGTATAAACTGTCATTAACCCAAAGGTTGACTAGTAGAGAATGCCTTGTTGCATTAGGTGCAGCGCAGACGACACACTTTTGTTGCGATCGAGTTTGTGGCGCACAAAATGTCTGCACGGCATGCAAAAAGTCCGTCGCGGATTTTACGCACACTCAACGTACACGACGCACATCTTCGATCATTCTATCGGCAGAACTGTAGGGACGTAGCCGCTATGGAAATGCAGAGATTGCGATGTATTATTTTATACTTGAAGTAGGTACATAAATACTTTAACACAAAAAAACCGACTTCAAAAAACACACTACAAAATAACTTTAATTTCGGTAGTCGGTGTTTGGTTGCTTCTTAGTTAATTGACACCGACTTCCGAAATTAAAGTAATTTTGTATTTTGTAGTGTTTTTTTTTAAGTCGGTTTTTTTCTGTGAAAAAGTTTTTTATTTTTCACTTTTTAGTGGTACCTACCTCACACCTAACAACACCACTGGAAAGTCAAAGAAAAGCAAAAATACGCAATTTCGTATGGATGATTTTTCCATATATTTTTTCCAGCTATTTGGATTTAAAAACCAAATTGCTTAACATATTTTGATAAAATTTAAATGGGACCAATCGAGAAGCATTCACATAAAACAAGAATTTTTTAAATCGGTTTATAAATGACGGAGATATGAGGTAAAAAACACAAAAAAAAACAAAAAAAAAAAAAACAGTCGAATTGAGAACCTCCTCCTTTTTTGGACGTAGGTTAAAAGAGAGAAGAAATAGAGAATTTTGGGTAGGTACATCCTATACTTTAGGAGAGATTACTGACTAAAAAGTGCGTCACGGATAGTCTGTCGTCTGCGCTGCACCTGAGCCCGCCTATGTACATGTACCACCATTGCACATAAAGTTTAAATAACTCAATACTTACCTAATTCTTCTATTGTGTTATTTTTTATACAAATACATTTCCAGGTATCAGGTGAAGCCTGTCAAGGGCCAGGGTTGCGGCATTGTTCGAAAGAGTCACCGCGGCCTTGAAACACAAAGGTCATTTGGAGTAACACGGATGGGTTTTAGTCAGTAAGAGAAAGAATTATTAGTTCTACTAGTAGAGTCTAACACTCCCTTCCACTCCTCCCAGAGAGGGAGGAAGCATTTAAGTAAGGATTTCCGAAAAAGGTGTCATGAGTTCTACCTACCAGATAAGGCACTAATTAAAATGCTATATTTCTTTAAATAAGTAAGTATGTTACATCCCACTCATAGGATAATACAGACAATACCTAAATATAATCCTCCCGACCCAAATTTGATCACGGTGGCTAATCTCGACGAAGATTATAAGCCACGCAAGTTGACGCAAGAAATATTATGGTGCATGCGTGTGCGCAAACACGTGCACTCTCTGCTTCCTGTACTCTCATAGTCCTCAGGGACGGCATCCGACACGAGCGGGGAGAGATCAGGCGCAGGACCAGCGGCCTAACGTGCATTCCGAGGCACGGGGGTCACTCCACCAACTTCCAAACCCCGAGGTTCACTACTTAAAAATTCCTAACGGAAAACCCCACTTGCATTTTTTGCACGACCCGGGAATCGCACCGAAGACCCCACGCTCGGCAGCGCTTGCGAATGCGACAACGCGACGCGACTGTTTGTAATAAAATTCAGTTTTTTTTATTACGTTGCCCTGCACTAGTAATGTCTCCTGCATCGTGGGTCCGTGTTACAAACATATAAACTCACATACACAAACAGCCAGACCCGGAACAACTGTCTGTAAGGCCATACAAATATTAGTTCCGTGCGGGAATGGAACCCGCGACACATCGGGCTCGAGACTCCTTTCCGTGTTTTTCGCTAATCCTAGTTTCAGATTTGGACAGCCACGCACACTTTTTTAATTATTCATCCTGTAAATCACGTAGGTACTACTAAATTATTATGATTATTCATTCGAGATAAAGGGATAAAAATATATTATGACATCGTATATACGATTTACATTCAGAACCACTAGGTTTTTATATATAATCTATTGTCAAGTACGTAGTTAATTAATGGGTACCTACTTATCTAATAATTATCAACCACTTTCCTTTGTTCCCCCCACAAACCCATAGCGAATAGAACAAATATTATGAAGTCTAAAAAAATGTTTCTGCTAGACGTTATTAAAACAAAGACGCGTTGAACAAAATAGAAAGAAAGATTCCAATACCAGTATTACCAGTCGCAGGCGAAAACTAGTCAAAACAAAGATTTTAAACAATGGACTCATACATCGAAACATACAAACTTACTTATGCGGCTCCCAAACTAAATCCCCAGTACTTTACACAGCAAAACATTCTCAAGTTATCCGCAAACATAACTTTGTGTGGGAAACGTCAGATAGTGTTCGATTGCTAAATAACTTTTGCTTTTGTGTCATTGTAAATTGAACTTTAACCATTCGAGACAAGGTACAAACAGTATGTTTAGAATCTTTGCTTAAATTGGTTGTTGGTATAAATTACAAATGGGGAATTCAGTTGCGCGGGAACCCGCGGTAGGTTAGGTTGTGTGTGATTCACGGTCGCTATCTGCGACAACTTTTAATAAAGACTTATTAAATAAATAAAACGAGACAAAGACGAGTTTGTGCTATTATATATGTATGATTTAAAGTGAGTTATGTTGCTTGAGAGTTTTCTAGTGCAATGTGAATAGTTTTAATGTTGTTAGAAGCTATAAACTGTGGTGTTATGGAAGGGAATGTTCCATAGGATTGCTTCTTAATGCGCGACTATTAAGGTAAGAGACACATACTGACCATATCAGAATATCTGTGCCAGAAACACCATTTCATCATACCAGTCAAAAGACGTCCACTGCTGGACACAGGCCTCCCCCAAATGAAGGGTTTGCCATAATCGCCACACTTGTCAGGCGGGCAGGGTATCGTAGTGTAGCTGTAGCAATGTACCTACAGAGAATGCTGCTGCCCATTCTCTGGTGAGTCCCTTAGAAACACCATTTACCTAGGTCTAAACACCGTAACAGGCTTCATGTATAATCGAATCTTTCTTCAGATATGCACTACTACTCAGCATTTCTCGATCTTACGGATGGACAGCTTCAATTATCGTATTATTTGTTCCTAACTATTTGGCCTGAGTGCCTGACATACGTAATCGCACTTAATAATATGCAATTTTATTTAATCAGCCTTCTAAATGGGCTCTACTGACAGTTTAATTAGAAGGATTTTGACAGTTGACATGATAAACGCGACGTAAGTGAGATTGTCGAGCGTGAGGTCCTGGGTTCGACTCCCAGGTCGGTAAAAAAAAGTGTAATTGGGTTTTTTTATTAGGGATTTCTCAGTAGCAACCTGGAGCTAGATAGTTGGTGTTGTGCCACCACCGTGCTTCCTCGGAGTGCATACGTGAAGCCGTCCCGCGGCTGTTCTCTCTCCGGTCGTGTCGGATGCTGTCCCTGATGACTATGACAGTAAAATAAATAAAAATATCTGTTTGAGACTTAAAAACAATGTTTTGAAAAAGTTTTGTACTTATTTTTCACTTTTTAGTGGTAGGTACCCCACACTTGGCAACACCACTGGAAAGTTACAGGAAAGCAAAATACGCAATTTCGATACATATTTTTCCAGTAATTTGGATTTAAAAACCAAACTTAACCGAACCGATATTGATGACATTTCCATGAGACCAACCGGGAAGAATCCTCATTTCACATAAAACAAGAATTTTTCAAATCGGTACATAAATTAAGGAGATATGAGGTAACAAACGTTAAAATACATACAACCGAATTGAGAACCTCCTCCTTTTTTTGAAGTCGGTTAAAAATACATGTTACAAGCCAGTCATAATGAAATAGCACACGAATTTATTGCCATAAATCTGATCCTAACCCCCGAAGTAGGCCTGGACCAGCCTGGACCTGTATTTTAAGGGTCAGTGTTCAGCCACAGGCTCTTCGCTCTTCTATTTTCAATCTAACTGCATTTTGGAGGAGTGTCATTAAAAAGTTGACAGACCAGGGGCTCGAGATAAGTGAGATTCTGTCAGCGGTAGCGTGGCGAAGGCGATTTTCAATACGTCAAAAAAGTATGGGATTGACAGATGCTATCGAAATGTCACGTGATCGAATTCCTACGTTTTGATAATTCGACAGTCGCATTCGCTTATTGAATGGCACATTGTCTAGAGGGTCTTAGGTTACTGCAATTTGGTAACACATAATTATGTAGGTAAGGAACAGAGAGTGCACCTGTGTTTGCGCTTGCGCACACACTCGTGCACTATAATATCTCCCGCGTACTTGGCTAATCTCCGCCGAGATTGACTACCGTGATCGCGATTCGATCGTGGCTTCGTGAGGATTAAATTATTATTATATTCATTTTGCGTCTGCCACGACGGATCAGTGGTTGTAAGCACGACTGCTGAGCTTGAGGTCCTAGGTTTGATAAAGTTCTATTCCCGAATTACGCAGTCTTATTGGATCCTAACTAATAATAAACTAGGAAGTGCGTGACGAGCGGCCGATTTGGAGGACTGTCTTTATGTAGAAGTGGTTCAAAAAGTGCTGATTTTCAGCCTAGTTTGAATACATGACTTTTGATTTTGAAAATATTATAAATGCTGAAGTGAGAAAGGCCCTGGAGATGGTTGGAGGAAAATCTTTATTAACGCAAACGAATCCACGGGCAAAAGTAAGTTCTAAAGAGCTCGGGGCGTAGTTCATGTTACGACAAGGACGAACTGCGGTTACTGCGGTCAGCTCAGTGATGGGTGACCGTTCCTTACACAATGGATCGTCCGGCGTCACAATAAATACCACACAACCGAAGATCGGAGATTTCCTGAAGTTTTGTTTTTTTCATTCCGAAGTTCATTAAAGACAATAGATTAAAATTGACGATTCCCCCCCCCCCCATTTTCTCCGAAACTAATGAGCCTAAACATTCTATAAATAAGTCACATATTATTATTAATCAAACATTATTCATTCGGAACCCTTTGCTCGCGAGTCCAACTCGCAATTGGCCGGTTTTTTTAACCGACTTCTAAAAAAGGAGGAGGTTCACAATTTGGATGTTTGCATTTTTTTTTTTTTTTTTTTATGTTTGTTCGGGCATAATTCCGTCGCTTGCCAACCAATTTGACTTGGTCCCATTGAAATTTTATCAAAATCAGTTCAGTAGTTTTACTATTGATAAGCTCGAGCGTTGATGTTCTCGATGATGGAGCACGCTTGCATAGAAGTAACCTATTCACTCTTGACGTAGAGCTATCAGACTCTGGCAGGGAATTCCACTCCTTCTGCTTTACGCACAATAATGTGTTCCCAAAACGGTTTGTGCGTGTGGGGGTGGTATCTAATAAAAACAGAGACAGCCTTTTTCTATGGATGGGAAATCATAAAATGACTTCTTCCGCTCTGGGTGGAGCGGAAGGAAGCGTCAGTAAAACCCATCCGTGTTCCTCCTAATGCCCTTTGCGTTCCAGGGCCGCGGTGACTCTTTCGAACAAATTCCGCAACCCTGTCAACTTTGCTGACAACTCTTTGAGGCGCTCGTGACCACGAACACATGGCGCAGTCGATCCGGGCCTGATTGTGATCGGCGAGCCACCCAACGCTCGCCGTATGCAGGCCCGAACAGAGACAGCCTAATTGGTTCCCAAATCACGGAGAGAGAGACCTCGCCAACAACGAACGGTCACCTAGCCAAGGAGTGACCGCGGGCCGTCGCTTAACCTCACCGCTCAGCCATTCAGTCACGAAACAATTTAGGTATTGTGCCCAATACATTCTGAATTGAATTGAATTGAAAAAGGTTGAATTGTGTAACTGCGGCTCGTGACTTACGGAAGGTTTACCGTGTGGTTGTGCAACCGCGAGCGGACTCATTGTTTCTATCCATGACGTATTGACCTATCATTATAATATGTCACTAGCTTGTGCCAACAAGCGTGCAGAACAAGGGAACATAATTATTCCCGGGGTTTTATAGTAGCCCATGTATTATATTGCACATTTATCTGGTGTCCCACACACATACATTTATTTTACTTTTTTTAATATCATCATCTGCCTAGCCTTTTCCCAACTATATATTGGGGTCGGCTCCCAGTCAAATTGGATTCAGTTGAATACCAGTATTTTACGAAGAGCGGCTGCCTACCAGACCTCCACAACCCATTAGGTAACTCACACGAACACGGTACTTCTTGGCATGACTGGAGTCAGATTTTCTGGCTTCTGACAATTCGTAACGACTGCTCGCACGAAAGATCTCCAAATGACAGCCGGGACCAACGGCTTAACGTGCTTTCCGAGGCACGGAGGATCCTAAGATGGTCACCCATCCACAGACCAACCTCGGCAAGCGTTGCTTAACCTTGAAGATCGGCCCGTGCGGCTTTTATTATTTAGCCACTAGCCTGACTTTCTTAATATCAAAAAAAGAAATCAAGACATAAGTAAAGCTATCCTGAATCGACTTCTATCGTGATCCGTGATAGGCAGCCGCTCCTGTGACATAGGTACTGGTCCTCAGCTGCAGCCGGGTAGACTGGGAGGCCACGCGACACCCGTGTCCCCCACCATGGATAATCATGAATGAAATTTTCCAAAGTGAAAGTGAATTTTCCGAAACTTTTATTCATCATGCGTCATGGACGCGAGTAGGTGGGTGATCAGTTTGTGAGGGCCGTCTCTGTGTGTCGCATTGTATCACTACTTTTACGCATTGTATGTAAAAATAATTGTATGTGTGTGTAATAAATAATTTGGCTCATTCACAAGGGAGTCATGTAAACAAGCGAACAATTTTAGCATTTACGTTTTTTCCGAATGATTTCATTTACTTTTCGTGCGACAAGGTCGAAGATGATATTGGCACCCGGCGACATTAGGTACTACGTAGAAGTTGATTTTTTTTCACGAAATTCCTATGGAATTAAGGAGCTTCAAGGTTAAAAATAATAGGGGCCCGTTAGGGCCAGTGCCTACCAGGGTTGCGGATTTGTTCGAAAGAGTTACCGCTGCCCTGGAACGTAAAAGGCACTAAGAGGAGCATGGGTGGGTTTTAGTCAGTAGAAGTCTGACACTCCCTGCCGCTCAACCCAGAGCGGGAGGGGTCATTTGATGATTTCCCATCAAAAAAAAAAAAAAAAAGGTTAAAAATAATAATACCTAAGCCATTTATTTTCAGGTAACCTCGCCTAAGTATAATTAACTAGCAGCACGCCGCAGTTTCACCCGCGTAGTTCCCGTTCCTGTGAGAATACGTGGATAAAATATAGCCTATGTTACTCCCGAATAATGTAGCTTTCCATTGGTGAAAGAATTTTTGAAATCGGCACAGTAGTTTTTGAGTTTATGAATTACAAACATACACACACACACACACACAAAAATACAAATCTTTCCTCTTTATAATATTAGTACCTATAGATAACAATTGTGTCAGTAAATAAAACTTAAAACTATGTTAGTATCACTTGGTTGCAAGTCTTTGTGCGCTCCGGTGTCACTTGTCCGCGAGAGCGGCGGAATACACACACTCCAGCAGCTACACTTTCGGCGCGTAATTCCACCTAAGCAACACTTACCGAGGTCGAGGATTTGTTCGAAAGAGTCCCCGCGGCCCTGAAACGCAAAGGGCACTAGGAGGAACACGGATGGGTTTAAGACAGTAATATTCTGACACTCCCTTCCGCTCCGCCCAGAGCGGGAGGAGTCATTTGATGATTTCCCATTTTTTTTTAAAGGAGGCAGTGTCAGTCTCACCCGTGTTCCTTCGAATGCCCCTCTTTCGAACAATTCCGCAACCGTGGCAGGCATTGGGCCTGCGCGTGCGGCTGTTATTATCGAATCTAGCCACGAGCTCCTCTGGATAAGATAAGGAATAAATATAAGAAAATATAAAGGACGCGTGGGTGCCATCAGTGTGACCTTAGCGACATCCTGACTGCCAGGAATTTATATTTATAAGATGGCATGCGATTGTTACATCGAATATGAGCTACCTACAGGTCTCACCTACATAATTATGTACAACTAGAACTATGCCACTAGCTTTACACCGCGGTTTCACTTGGCCTATTCACGGGAACCGTGTTTTTTCTGGGATTAGAAGTAGTCCTGACGGATTTCGGCCATGGCGAGCAATATCAACGGAGACTAGCCATCGGCGCGGAAGATAGTATAGTGCGGGCGTGTGTGCGCACACACAGGTGCACTCCCTCTGCCATCACTCTCATAGTCCTCAGGGCGGCACTCCGACACGAGTGGGGAGAGGTCAGACGCAGGACCAGCGGCTCCACAACTGCCCACTTGGTCTCACAGTCGTAAGCTCAACTGTTGAGCGCCGGGTTCGATTCCTAGGTCGGACAAAAAGTGTAATTGGGTTTTCCATTAGGAACTTCTCTTTGACAGCCCGGAGTTTGCAAGTTGGTGGTGTGCCGATGGATTGTTTTCTTTTACTAAACCTTGCCCCACACTAGGAATATCTCCTGTATCGTGGCGGGTGCGTTTAAACAGCCAGACCCGGAACAACTATCTGTAGATAAATATTAGTTCTGAGCGGGAATCGAACCCGCGACAAGCAGCGAAATCGCTCCACCACTGCACCAACAGTGTTTTTGTCGCCAATTGTTTGTCATGCTGACCGTACCGCGTGACTTACCACACGTTGTGTTGCAGTAGACAATACGTATATTATTATTATGATTGCAGCATCTTGCGTCATTTTAATAGGCTGACCGTACAAGGACAGACATTGATATAGTCTGTCATTAAAACCTCGTCAGCTGGTAATTGAGATGTTGCACGCAAGTGCATGGTGGCTCATATCAACAAGACAGCGGAACAGAAGCATTGTTTGAGGACTTGGGTTCGATTCCCATGTCGGATAAAGTGTTATTGGGTTTTCAAAGAAAACTTTTTTTGTGGATCGGAAATCATCAAATGACTTCTCCCGCTCTGAGTGGAGCGTGAGGGAGTATCAGACTCTTACTGACTAAAACCCATCCGTGTTCCTCCTAATGCCCTTTGCGATCCAGGGCCGCGGTGACTCTATCGAACAATTCTTCAACCCTAGGCTGGCAGTTCCAAGAACACTTCTGGCCCAACACTTTTTTTTTAAACATTTCCCCACACTAAGAACTTCTCCTGTATCGTGGGTGCTGTTACAAACATACAAACTCACATATTCAGACCCGGAACCACTATCTGTAGGCCATACAAATATTAGTTCCGTGCGGGAATCGAACCCGCGACGGCCGCGACCCGCAGCGCAGTAGTCTTTGCGGCTGTCATTTGTAGATCTTTGTCGGTTATTTATTCCAGTAAGCCAGAAAATCTGACATCAGTTTTGTTCTGCCTGGAGTACTGTAACATAGTCACTGAGCTGTGGCAGAGGTTCCTCGTAACATACTGGAGCTCAGCTGCATCCGGTCAGACTGGAAGCAGACCCCGACGTAGGTAGGACAAGGCAGGCAGACAGAACTAAAAGAAATGCTTTTGAGCTTTATTTTATTATTGACTGGCTTTTGCCTGCGGCTCCGCCAGCGTCGATGTCGGTTATCGCGTGAAAAAGTAGCCTATGTCTTTCTCCATATTCCAGGCTACATATCTGCCAAATTTCATGACGATCCGTTCAGCCGTTTGAGCGTTAAAGCGTAACAGACAGACAGAGTTACTTTCGCATTTATTATATTAGTAGGGAAGTAGGGATAGTTAGGAATTTAGGAAATTGAATGAGCACAACTTTTTAATGACCTGCATAATGAAACTGGTGAATTTAAAACGCCTATAAGTAGTTTGTTTTTGCGAGTGATAAATTAAAAAAAAAACTAGTTCACTTTCTGTCCACCTGATGGTAAGTGGTCCACGCCGCCTGAGCATTTGTCACACCCGAGGTAGGAGTCGCGGATGCCTTGACATACTACTGACCAAGCTGGAATATCACAATACGAGATTTCACTACCTACTATTAAAAATCATTGTGAGTGACAGTATTTATTTAAACGATGTTATAACGATTCGTGAAAAAAATAAAATATAATCGCTGGAAAATGGAAAAGACAGACTCACGAGTCGACCACCTCGTTCTCGCTCTATCATTCATTACTGTCAGTTGCACAAACATTTAACATCATACACGTGTCAGTACAGTTCTTAGGAAACCATTAGATATTTACTAGAATACACCTACTGGTTATATTACCTAAGCTACCTGCTGGTATAATGATGCATTTCCTGCAGCTTATGAGGTGCCATAGAGTATAAAACTCAAAGGAAGTTTTCAAAAGGTTGACCTGTGGCTCTAGATTCTTTAATGGAAAAAATGTATCGTCTATTCCCAAATTAAACGCAAATCAAGTGATGCGAATGATGCGATGGGCTTTTAAAAATTCATTCAACCAATCATGGCGCTTGACAATATTTGTCACATTCATCATCTGCCTAGCCTTTTCCCAACTATATTGGGGTCGGCACCCAGTCAAACCGGATTCAGCTGAATACCAGTATTTTACGAGAAGCGTCTGCCTACCAGACCTCCACAACCCATTAACTGGGTAACACAATACTTCTTGGCAAGACTGGAGTCAGATTTTCTGGCTTTTGACAATCCGTAACCACTGCTAAAGATTACAAATGACAGCCGGGACCGACGGCTTAACGTGCTTTCCGAGGCACGGAGGAGTCTCGGTTTGTTGAAATGGTCACCCATCCACAGACCAACATCGGCAAGCGTTGCTTAACCTTGAAGATTGGTCCGTGCAGCTGCTATAATTTAGCCAATATTTTTGTCACATTAATTTTGGAAATATTTTCATTTGAGACTCGCGAACTAAGTCGATCTATGTACCGCCAGCATATCAAGCTACTACAATTTGTCAAACCTTAAATTTTCTACTTTATCGTTAAATAGGTTCAAGTTTGATTTGAAAATTATACTTTTTTACGCGATAACCGACATTAGCGCGGGCGGAGCCGCGGGCAAAAGCTAGTGATATTATAAAAGAGAGAGTGTTTGAGTTTGTATGTTTGTTACGCCTTCACACCTAAACCACAAAACCGATTTTAAAAATTCTTCCACCACTGGAAAGCTACATTATTCGGGAGTAACATAGGCTATATTGTATCACAGTATTCCCACGGGGACGGGAACTACGCGGGTGAAACCGCGGCGCCCGGGACAGCTAGAAGCTTTGTTACTGTTACGAGCTTAGGGTTCGTGACAATAAAAACAGCCGATAAAATAACCAAAATGACACTTTAATTAATCAACACTAATTACGACTTAAACTCACTAATTATAAATCACAATTGCACCACTGATCACTTTAATTCGCAGTCGAAGTTCGCTCTCGAAGTTGTCGCTTGTATCGCAAATTCAATACTGCCTCGGTCGCAGGCTATGCGGGCCTTATATAGGTCGGCAGATAATTCCAGAACCTTCTAGTATAGAAACATCTAGAAAGTTCGAGTACATACCGGTCCGGACCAACCAGACATAGAAAACTCTAGAATGTTCTAGCATGGAAAAGTCTAGAAGGTTCTTGACTCTACTAGTTCTGCTACTCAATACTAGATGGCGCTAGTAGTAACTTTTATCTTTATGTGCCCGGCATTAATTCTGGCGCGTAACAATACTTAATCACGTCCGAACGGCTGAACGGATCTAGATAAAATGTTGGCTCAGAGGTAGATAATAGTCTGGAATAACACATAATTGAACAATCAAACTAGCTTACCTGTAAGCGCCGTTCGATTGTGATTATTCCTGTTGTTGTATCGTCCGAAGATGATGAAGCAAGTTACAAGGTAGTAATTTCCATGTTACCTGAAGGCGTCACATAAAGTTTAAATCTTCAAAATAAAAATTGTATCCGAACGCTCCAATTCTCAGTTCACTGTTCTATTATCTGTGGATTTCATTTAGTTATCAGCCAAAAAAGTATCTGATTGCTGCAACAAAAAATAACAGGGGCCACAAGGGTGGGTGGGACTCATCATCTTCGGACGATACAACAACAGGAATAATCACAATCGAACGGCGCTTACAGGTAAGCTAGTTTGATTGTTCAATTATACCTGTTGTTGTATCGTCCTCGATGATGAAGCAAGTTACAAGGTAGATGTTTAAAGACTGTTGTACAATCAGATCTTTTTATTAAACTTCTGTTAAGTTACAGCTGTTACTTAATAGACAATAGTTTTATGCTTTTAAATGCTAAAGATTGCTTCAGTGAAGCTTTCGCTACGTACAGGCCTGTTATAAAACCTAGCGAAACAAGTTGAGCTGTCAGTCCAGCCAGCAGTTCTTCGGATCTCGTCGATCGACACACCCTTCCGAAAAGCCGCAGAAGTAGTCGCATGTCGAGTGCTGTGTGCAGAGAACGTGTTAATATTTATGCCACTTTCTTGCAGCACGGATTTTATCCAACGGCTGATTGAACTAACAGTTACAGGTTTGTATGGTTTTTTATAAGATAAAAATAGGTTTTTAAAGTTACCTCTAATGTTTTTAGTGATATTTAAATAATCAATAACAGCCTTGGCTGTGCAAACATGTGGTCGATCAGTGAAAAAAGGCAACTTAATGAAAGGCTGCACTCTATTTGGTGCAGATGTTTTGAGTATTTTATCTATTTTAATAAACACAAAATCAGATTCTATTTTAATATGATCTATATCAATGGCGCATATTGTTTGGGCTCTATGGCCTGTAGCTAAGACTAAAAGAGTTACAGTCCTTTTTTGAACATACTTCTAAATTATCACAATCTATAAATTTATTTTCCATATAATTTAATACCTGAGACACATCCCATGTATAGTCATATTTAGGCTGACTTGGCCTTAACTTAAAGAAACCTCTAAACAGTCTTTTGATATTGCAATCTGTACCAACATGAGGACCTAACAATAATGACAGTGCTGCCCGGGTAGAGTTCAAGCTACCATATGATAAACCCTCTTTAAATTTAATAGTAAGGTAAGATATAATTTCTGGTATACTAGGTTTTGATGTACTTAACTGGTTTATATAACAGTATGTTATCCAATCTTTTATGTAAGAGGAATATTGCTTTAGAGTGTTATTTGAGATTGAGTTAACCATTATATCTGCAGCTTCTTGATCTAAACCTGCTTCAAGAAAGCTGCGCCGCAGAGCTGTCCTACCATCAACGTTAGGCTCCCATGTAGTGGATGAGATGACCTGGAATTACATAACTTTAGTAAACTTTTATTTGGTTTAAATAACAATGGTTTACTTATTAGGGGGTGACGTCACGGACGCTTTTCGGTGCACATCAGCTGTTCGTGTTTTCAATCAAATAAAATAATAAACTTAGTTAAATTGACAAAAGTTTTCTTTTACATCTTCACGATAGTGAGACTTACGTGCTAGTTCGTTTACACGTTAAACAGTAGTGATTCGGCAGTGTAAATCCTTAAAAACTTATTTACAGTTTGGAACTTTTTCCAAAATTGAAGCTACTAGTACATTTTGTGTTGTGACTGGTACCTCCAAAAAGTGTCATTTTACAACTTTTTAATAAGTGTTGCTAGTTTTGAACCACAGATCTTATATTTGGATCAATATTTATTTTTTTCGCGGGAAGACGCCATCTATCATCGCCAAGGGGACAACTGCAGGGGACGTGCGCGCCATCTAGCTGCTAGTAGCCGTACCACGGAACCATGGTCAAGTGTGCAGCGTGTGGAAAGTTCCTGTCAGCAAAAGGGGGCGCTACGTGTGGCAACTTCGCTTGTCACAACAGGTATCATCTCGCTTGTTTGCCCGATGCAACGAAGATTAGTAGCGACTGGTTGTGCCCTGAGTGCAAAAATAAAGTGCCTAAAGGGGATAACAGCGCCACACCCGTCAGGGCCCTGGGCTCATCATCGGCAGCAGACGTGATTGCTGCACCAGACCAGGGCGCTACGAACAGGTCGCCGGTAAAAGTAACCCAGGTTCAGGGCTCCTTGACCAAACCCCCCCCGCCAGCATCTAAGCTAATATCTCAGACTGGGAGCGAGCAGGGTACTGACGGAGAGCCTTCGCCTGACACGCAGCTCACTCTACGGGAGGAAATTAGGCTCTTCAGGTCTGAGTTGCGGGAGGTACGGGACGAAATGAGGGAGTTCCGTCGGGAAATGGCTGGCCTTCACTCAGCGATGGGAGTCTGTACCCAACGGGTGGATAGCTTGGAGGCCAGGATTGAGGCTCTGGAGAGCAAGCAAAGTGTGGCTCTGCCCGACAGTAAAGTCAGCCAACTTGAGAATATTGTTGGGCAGCTCAAATTGGAGCTCAATGACCGCGAACAAGACTTGCTCAGCGCCGATTTGGAGTTTTCAAATATCCCAGACATACCTGGCGAAAATGTGGTGCACACTGTCGGGCTGGTGGCATCAAAACTTGGGGTGACCCTTGAGGAACGCGATATAGTGTTCGCGCAGCGTGTGGGTCTGCGAGTGGAGCGCGAGGCGCACGCAGCTGCGAGCCCGGCGGGAGCGGCGACGGCGACGGTGCGCGGGCGGCGCATCGTAGTGCGTTTGGCGCGCCGCGCTGTACGCGACGAGCTGCTGCAGGGTGCGCGTGTACGCCGAGGAGCCACCACGGCGGACTTCGGTCTCTCCGGGCCCCCGCGCCGCTTCTTTGTCAACGAGAGGCTCACGCGAAGCAACAAGCATCTTTTTTATCATGTGCGTGAGGCTGGCAGTCGTCTCGGGTGGCGATACACCTGGACGAGGAATGGTCGTATCCTCGCCAAGCAGGGTGACGGCAAGCCGACTCACTGCATCCGCACTATGGAGGACATTACTCGTATTTTTGGCCAGGATATATCTGCTGAGAGGAATGTTTAGTTGTTTAGTCCCTAGTATGGTTTATGTAGCTTATCTAATTTTAAGTTCTAATATTTTCGAATCTGTTTTATGTATTTTCATATTTTTAAGTTTGCTCTGGGCGAGGTCAACAGTTTTCCTGTCTCAGTATTTAGTTGTCACAGTCTATGGTCCAGCTGCCCGAGCAATGGTTATATACACATATACACATTATTTACTTATAAAACTATTATTTATATGTTATACCAATCAACTACACTCTACTCTACAAATTATATTACATAACTTATCACTTACTGTTTACATTAAATATTACTATATATTATTATTATATACTTATTACATTAATAGCTATATAAACTGCCAATCTTGGAAATGGTCAAGACGAAGAATCTAAAAGTTGGGTTGTTTAATGCGGGGTCGCTGGGTTCTCGCCATGATGAGTTTCTGGTAGCCATGGAAAACATTGAGGTGGATATCATGGCGATAAACGAGACCTGGCTCCGTGCAGGGGAGGAGGGCCGCGCGCCCGTGGTGCCGGGCTACCGGCTGCGGCACGTGCCGCGCGCGCCACACGTGCGCGGCGGCCGCGGTGGCGGCGTGGGCTTCTACGTGCGCCGGGGAGTGCGCGCGCGCGCCGTGCCGCACCCACCCGCGTCCCAGGTCGAGCAGATGTGGCTCCGACTGAACGTCAATTCGCACTCAGTTATCGTTGGCACTGCATATAGGCCACCGTGGCTCGACGTCAATGTCTTCCTGGATGCGATTACCGACTCTCTTTCCTCTATATCGGGCGCAGATAAGGTTATTTTGTTGGGTGATTTCAATATTAACATGTTGAGTCAATCGGACAACAAAACCAAGTTACTAAGCAACTTCTTACTCTCTTTTAAACTGAACCAGATCATAACACAGCCCACACATTTTACAGATCACAGTGAGACTCTGATTGACATTGCATGCACTGATGCTCGTGTACGTGAAATTTCTGTATCTCACATACCCGAGCTCGGCCAACATGCAATTATATCGGCTGAATTTCATTTTAAAATTGAGAAGCCTTTCCCGCACTGGGTCACCTATAGACCCCTTAGAGACATTTTGCTTGACCATTTCAATAAGGATTTGAATAGAATGGATTGGAATTATATTGAAAGTCTGGAGAATGTTAATTCCATGGTGGAAACTTTTAATAATTATATATTGAATTTATTCAACTTACATGCACCCCTTAAAAGAACTCTAATTAAAGACAAGTCTTTGCCTTGGATAACAGATACTGTAAGGGAAATGATGAAGCTGCGTGATAGGAGCCATAAGAAGGCAAAAGCCACTAAAGTAGTACAACATATTGAATCTTATAGGGAGCTTAAATACCTTGTTAGGGCCGCTGTCGAAAGTGAGAAGTGTGCATACTTTAAGACTAATATAACTAAAAACATTAAACAACCTAAGAAGTTATGGAGTCATATAAAATCCTCCATAGCTATCTCTAAAAAACCGGAACCTACCTTGCCGCACTTCTGTAGTGATCCAGAAAAAATCAATGAACACTTTTTGGATGTACCTGGCAGTGGTTCAGTTACTAATGCCGACTTATCATTCTTTGAGCAACACAGATTTAATAGTGGTCATTTCCAACTTCAGCCAGTCCAGGAGGACACGGTGCTGAGGCTTCTGCATGGTCTGAAGTCCAACGCTCGGGGTTCTGATGATATCTCGCTCGAGATGCTGATGATGACTCTTCCTCGTACCCTTGCAACTATAACAGCCATCATCAACCGTTCCATTACCACCTCTTCTTTCCCGGATCTGTGGAAAATGGCTATAGTTAGACCTATTCCTAAGGTATCTAACCCTACGAGTATAAAAGAACTTCGCCCTATTAGTCTGTTGCCATGTCTCTCCAAGGTCCTGGAGAAGGTTGTCTCCAACCAGCTTCGGGAATACCTCGAGGAGCACAATATTTTGCCGACAGTTCAGTCAGGTTTTCGCAAGGGACACAGCACAGCCACTGCCCTTCTTGATGTGGTCGGAAACATCCTAGAAGCCAGGGACAAGGGTATGGGTACCATGCTTGTCTTACTGGATTTTTCACGTGCTTTTGACTCAATCAATACCTCACTTCTCCTCTCCAAGCTGTCTTACTATGGATGTCAGCCTGAGACAGTGCAATGGTTTAAAAGTTATTTGACTCACCGATCTCAGTTAGTCCAGGTCACAAGCGATAGTGATGGAGCCGTTAAGTCCTCTGATCCTAAGTGCGTGAACAGGGGCGTGCCACAGGGATCCATCCTTGGTCCGCTACTCTTCATCCTGTACAGTGCTGATATTACACACTGCCTGCTCAATGCCAAGTTCCACCTATATGCTGATGATCTGCAGATGTATTTGCCATTTTATCTACAGCAGACTGTTGATACTGTAAAAAGAATGAATGAGGATTTGGATAGGATCTCAGCCTGGTCAATGAGAAACTCCCTAGTTTTGAACCCAGTAAAATCAAAATTTATGGTATTGGGAACTAGAGATTTTTTAAGGAAAATGAGTACTGTTAGCTTGGATGTGAGGATTGATGGGTGTTCCGTTGAAAGGGTGCAGGAAGCCCGTAATCTTGGGGTGGTATTTGATGAGCAACTGCATTTTGAGACACACATCATGGAGGCTGTGCGCAACTGTTTCTACCGCCTCAAACTCTTGTACCGTGTCCGACCCTACATAAGTGTGGATATGCGTGTCATGCTCTGTGAGTCTCTAGTTTTATCCAAGCTGAACTATGCTGACACTGTGTATGGGACGTGCATTCTTGGTAGGAGCGAAAGGCTGATCCAGCGGGTACAGAATGCGTGTGCGAGATTTTGTTTTAATGTCCCTCCTAGATCTCACATTACTCCATTTTTAAATAAGGGTAATTTGATGAGAATGTCAGACCGGAGAAAGCTTCATCTGGCTACCCTGCTATTTGGCATAATTCTCACAAAAAAACCAGACTATCTGTACAGTAAATTAACTTGGTCCCGTGATGTGAACAAAGTGAGAACAAGAGCATCTGCTTACCTTTTGTTAACCTTGCCCCATAGAACTGCTGCATTCCGTGGAAGTTTTAAATTCGCAGCTTCTCGTTGCTGGAACGACCTGCCACCGCCTTTTCGTGCTATTAAAACAGTTGGTACGTTTAGTAGTAAGTTCAAGCAACACCTACTAAGCATCCAAAAGGAAAGTACATAAACTTACCCTGGGTCTGCACGCATTATGTATCGGTGACTTTATGTTCTGGGTTCTCAGCATGGTTTTCTTGCGAAGAGACACTACACAGCTCACTACTACTCAATAACATTTATTTAAACAATACGTAACTGTTATTCAAATGTTTAGTTTAGTTTTTATTTTATTTGGGTATAGTATGTTTGACAGACGACCATAGCCTACTGCGCTCGCGCGGTCCGTCATTTGTCTGTGACATAGACAAATGATACTGGAGCGCCGGGCCATTGGGCTTTGGTCACTTTTATAATATTTATTGTGTGTATCTATGTATTTCAACTTACTACATAAATTACTATTTATTTATTTTTTTTTACATTTAATTTTTTAATAATTATTTTATTTGGATTTATATATTATCATCATTAAATGTGTTCCGTACAGTGTATCCGTGACATCACAGGCCCTATCGGAATACCAGCGCTGTGATATTTTCTTTTTTTTTTAAATATCGCAGCTTATGCTGAGATAGGGACCTTTTTGGCCTCGCACAGAATGTATACCTATCTTTAATTTTATTTTATTGTTTTACATTTTGTTTGTCTTGTGCGAGTCCCAAATAAATATTTTTCTTTCTTTCTTTCTTTCTTTCTTAGCAGTTTCTGAAAAATAGGGTACCATGGCTGTGTTGGCCAATCTGGTACAACCATGATACCTTTAGCTTTATCCACTATAATTTTTTCAATACTTTTAGAAATCATTGAAAATGGTGGGAAAGCATAAAAATACATGCTAGACCAAGAAAACGTAAATGCATCAACTTTAAATGCATCTGGATCAGGGTGCCATGATACATATTTTTCGCATTTTGTGTTTGTACGTGATGTAAATAAATCTATTTCAGGGTTTCCAAACCTGCTAACTATTGTTTTAAAGTACCTAGAACCAAGTTCCCATTCTGTGTGTCCTAATTCCTTTCGCGACTGAAAATCTGCAATTAAGTTATCCTTAGTATTAATGTATGATGCATAAATCCATATGTTTTTGGATTCACACCATTGCCATATTGATTTTGAGATATTATTCAAATGAAGGTGTTGGATCCCGCCTAAACGATTTATATATGAGATTGCAGTGATGTTGTCAATTCTCAACAGTATTTCACAATCATACATATTTTTAGCAAAGCTTTTTAACCCTAAGAATGCTGCATGAAGTTCCAGCATATTAATATGGAGTTTTGTCTCTTCTTGTGTCCATGGGCCACTGGCAGTTTTGTTACCACACCTTGCACCCCATCCTGTAAGAGACGCATCAGTCTCAATTTCTAAACTAAATTTATTTTTCCTTATAGGACATACAGCTGTCTTTAAATTTGTAAGCCACCACATTATATCTCCTTGGCAACTATTAGGTAATGTTATGATCCTTTCATAATTATCATTACTCGACAGTAGTGACAAATATTTAATTCTTTCTAAATGTTTAGTATATAGCATGCCATATTTAATAGCTGGGCAAACAGAAACTAGTGTTCCTAAAACTTGAGCTAAGAACCTAATTGAAATATCATGTTTAAGTTTTGAGAGTAACTCTAAACATTTCTGTCTTTTGTCCTGATCAATAGAAATGATCATATCTTTACTATTAAAAATAAATCCTAAGAATTTGCATTCCATTTTTGGAGTAAGTATGCATTTTTTGTAATTTACTAAAAAACCCAGGCTTTCAAAAAGATTAAGTATGTAATCGACCTGATTTTTACATTCTAAATAAGATTCTGCAATGACACAGGTATCATCAAGGTATTGTACCATTCTTATTCTTCTTTTTCTAATTACAGAGAGTATGGGTTTGAATATATTTGTAAATAGAAAAGGGGCTGTACAGAGGCCAAAAGGTAAAACCGTAAACTGGTACAATTTGTCATCAAAATAAAATCGGAGGTATTTCCTGGAGTTATGGTCTATGTTTATCATATAATATGCATTTTTCAAATCAATGGTTGCCATATAATCATATTTCTGTATTAATTTACAAACTGTACGATAATCTTCTAACTTGAAATGGTCAGGCAGCATAAACTGATTTAGTTTTTTAAGATTCAAAATAAACCGATACTCTCCATTTGGCTTTTGTACTAAGAAAATTAAGAGTATATCCAGACACCCAAGACAGAATTACAGGGTCGTCTGTAATGTTTTCCCATACTTTTTTAAAATAGGGTAATCTGCCTACCTCTTTCTCATTCATTTGCGAGAGTTGAGGGTCCGTTCGCGCTGATGCTGAGGTGGTTGTCGCATTTTCTTCTGAGAATAAGGCTTCTTCCCCCCTCCACCCTGTTGTTTGTCGCTCCTTGTTCTGTTGAAATTCGAGCGTTTGTATCCTGGATGAGGAGGGACCCGCGAGTTTAAAGGACGCTGATTGCCATGAATGTTATTCTGTTTAATATTTGTACCCAGGTCCTGTGCAGACTTCTGGACTGCCTTTATTCTCTCTGAAAGGCCGGCCCCAAAAAGGAATTTATCAGGGTTTGCTTGTAAGGAATTCTTAATTTCCTTCTTTATAACACTTAAGATGAGAGCTCTTCTGCTTTGGGTTTCATTGTAAAGTAATTCACATAAAATCTTAGAAGCATCATTGATTCTTTTAATTCCATCGACTTTATTGTAGAACATAAAACATTCTAACCCACGGCCAACGGCTGCTAAGGCAGCAGCCACATTTTTCTGTCTGTATTGTATGATAATATCCCTCTTCTTCACAGGTTCTGATACGGCAGCTGCTAGCTCTGGATTTAATTTGGAGGGACCATGGACGGTATATTGTGGAAAGGAATGTATTCCTTTAATAAGCCAGCCTTATCCTCTTTACTCAATCCTTTGCATAGGATTGGTGTCCAGCGTTGAACTATTTCATTGTGTGCTGAAGGGCCATTTACAGGCTCCTCCTCCACAGCGCCCATGGCTGATAAAATTTCATTATCAATTTGTTGTACCTCCTGCTCTGTTGTTTCAGGGACTTCATCCACTAACATCTGTGTTTCCATGTTAGGGGCATTTGAGGGCTGGCGGGTATGCTGATCTTCAGGCTGTTGTTGTTGCACACTAGGAGACCGAGTGTGGTGTTGTACGCTGGGTGATCGGGTGAGGCGGCGTGTACTTGGTGATCGGGTGTAGCGTCGTACACTTGGCGAACGGGTGCGGCCACGTGACTGGTGTCGCGGCCGGGAACGGGACGCGGAAAAAGTACTTGATGACCGGTGTCGCGATCGGGGACGAGCATTTGGTGATCGGGTGTAGCGACGGTCCCTTGGCGAACGACTTCGTGAAGACCCTGTATCCAGAACAATGATGGATATTACTCCCTTGCCGTGTTGTCCGATACTCTGACAGTATAGCAACAACAGGAAAAAATAAGGGAAACAAAGTTGCAAGATCACTCACAACACGCCTAGTTGTTCGATACTCTGACAGTATAGCAACAACCATGTGAAACTAGCATGCAAAATTGACCTATACTTGTTCGATACTCTGCCAGCATAGCAACAAAATTCGTCAATTTGCAGTTTTTCAATAAACTGGATGAAACTGGTTAGGTTTCCTACCGTTCGAATTTATCGTGGGAAAGAAAATTGTTCGGTACTCGTATCAGTACAGCAACAACTATCAAATTATTCATTGTATGAATACCCATTACTTTGAAAAAAAAAAAAAAATTTTTATAAGGTAAAAATTGGCGCCATTGGCGTCTACCAACTAACCTCTGGTTTTTTCTTCCAATTCTTCAATTTTCCTCTTTAATTTTCTTAATAATCTTTTGTCCTTGTGTTTTCCCATTATTTGAAACTGAGATTCGGTAAAATAACTGTAAAAAAGCACTATAAAACTCTAAATAGAAATTTATTTTTGCGGGAGCGGTGACGCCTCGCAGTGACATAAGAAACGAATGAAATCCACAGATAATAGAACAGTGAACTGAGAATTGGAGCGTTCGGATACAATTTTTATTTTGAAGATTTAAACTTTATGTGACGCCTTCAGGTAACATGGAAATTACTACCTTGTAACTTGCTTCATCATCGAGGACGATACAACAACAGGTATAATAAGTAGGATTATAGATACACTTTTTATCTCGGGATTTCGTTCCTTTGGGAGATTGAGCCGCGGGCGGCCGCTAGTATTTTCATTAAGTATTAAGAGAAGCGTGCTGATTACCAGACTACTACGGCATAATATAATATGAGTAACCACAGCAGGCATTTATTTAGCGATTAGCGACAACTGCTAGTTCAATATCACAACCTTGAGGTTTTGCCGAATAATTTCCTCAATACGGACCAGATAATAACACTTGCCTCTGTGTTTATTGTTGTATATATTTTGTTTTTTTTTTGTATGAAATCGTGTCTCAATAATAATAGGGAAAGCTACGCTGGCTGAGGTCAGTTCGTGGATGGGTCTCCTGCGTGTCCCAGAAAGCACGTTAAGCCGTTGGTCGCGGCTGTCATTTGTAGATCTTGGGCAGTCGTTACGGATTGTCAGAAACCAGAAGATCTGACTCCAGTCTTGCCAAGAAGTACCGTGTTACCCAGTTAATGGGTTGTGGAGGTCTGCACGTCTGGTAGGCAGCCGCTCCACGAAACCACCACTAAAATACTAGTATTCAGCTGGAAGCCGACCCCAATATAGTTGGGAAAAGGCAGGCAGGTGATGTCTAGATTTATTCTAAATAGATTGTTTGACAAACTATTAAATTAGCCGACTTTGTGAGCCCCTCACTCGTGGCTCAAGAGGTGAAGAGCTAATCATTTAGCCACTCGAGCCCCCCGAGGTTAAAGATACCGTCGTTAATAATACCGTCATTAGTAGTCATTATGATAACAATAATAGTCATTCATATAGAATTGAATAAGTAGCACGGTGATAACGAATTGATAACGTGTTTGAAGTATGGGTCAGTGGTTGGGAGTATCGGCGGAACACGTGGAGTGTTTTTTTTTTTTTTTTTATTGGATGGGAAATCATCAAATGACCCCTCCCGCTCTGGGTGGAGCGGCAGGGAGTGTCAGACTTCTACTGACTAAAACCCACCCATGCTCCTCTTAGTGCCTTTTACGTTCCAGGGCCACGGTAACTCTTTCGAACAAATCCGCAACACACGTGGAGTGTTACGGGTTCGATTCTGATAACATAGGTCACGTATTACTGCTGTCAACGAAGAAGTAGACAGAAGGAAATACCTACCTTAAACGTAACAGAACAATCACTGTGAAGCAACATTTCGGCAGTTATGTTTAAGAACTAATTTTATGATCCGTAGTTACATTTTGGGCACGTTATAATGGGTTTTTCGACCATTGGTCAAGCTGAATATAGATGGAAAGGTAACCAATGGGTTTTTTAAGGATGGGAAATCATCAAATGCCTCCTCCCGCTTTGGGTGGAGCGGAAGGGAGTGTCAGACTCTTACTGACTAAAACCCTTGTGTTCCTTGCGCGTGGTGCTTGGCAATTGCGCTTAACCTAGTTGTTTAAGGCCTAGCTCTCAAATTTGGCCATGGCAGCCAATCTTAACATTCTTAACGGAGACTAGCCATCGACGCGGGAACTATTAAGGCTCCGTTCAAACGGACACCGACCACAGCCTCCGGTGGTTGTGGCGCGCCATGTCCTTTGGTACCGCGTAAACGAAACGTGGTTGTGCCTGCCACGACACGAGCGGTAGGTGGCCACTAGCATAATTATTATAAAGTCGAGAGGAACGTCACTAGTGGGCACCACCGGTGGCGTGTCGCGGACACTGAGTCGCGAGTGGACGCTACTCGCTGCACGTGCCGCAGCTATTCCACAAAAAACGTGATAAAATCATGTGTAACCTAAACAGCTAGTCGCCAGCCACCGGTGGCTGTCGGTGGCCCGCTTGCGCGAAGGTATGCACCCTCTTAGTTCTCAGGGACGGCACTCCGAAACGACCGGGGACAGATCAGGCGCAGGATTAACGGCTTTAAGTGCTTTTAAAAGAGACACGAGGGTCTCATACACACCGCCAACTTCCGAACTCCGGGAAATTGGATTTGCTCATCAGTAACTTTTCACAATTGGATCAAGCGACCAGTCAACATATTCAAGTGACTTGCCATTCCTAGCCTCACGTCAGAGAGGTCGTTAACCCCGGCTATTGTTGTCCAAGTAGATCAATTGGAACCTGTAGGCCAAACTGTACCAACTACCTACTCGTGAGTCGTGACCTATAAGAGACTGCTATTCAGTCGGTGGACTCAATAGATAGGAGCCTAGGACAGTGGCGCCGACTGGTGGGCGTTGAGGGAACCTCGAGAAAACATTTTTATCGGCACTTCAAGTGCCCAGTTTTCAGATGTGTAATCATTCATTCATTTCAGTCCCCGCACATTCTATTGTATTTAGAATATGAGGAAGCTTGTTTTAAATAAAAATGCAATGTGTCATATTTATATGAAGACACTGCTGTTGATTCACATTGGACTATGTTACCAAGAATTGTCTTTGTTTATTGAAACGCACTTTGTATTTCCGATAACAGTCGATGCTAGTAAGATAGGAGCTCGCTAAATAATAACAGCTGCACGGCTCGATATTCAAGATATATTCGAATAGAATAGAAAACATTTATTCGACACAAATACATCACAACAGCCGAACTAAGAACAACTGTCAAATCGTATTCTCATTCATTCCGGCCATTACATTGAGGGCCATTGTCACCAATCCAAACTGCAGTGCGATTCTGTAAACATGTCGAAGTGAAAACTTATGCGAAGTGAACGACAAGTGAGCTGTCAAACCATAGTACAAACAAAATGTATTGACAGCTCACTTCGTGATCACTTCACCCAAGCCTTCACTTCGGCATGTTTACAGAATCGACCGGCTAATCACGATCAGCGTATAAACCAGGTTTATGAGCTGTCAGTTTCATTATTTTCTATGGAATATTGACGCTGACAGCTCTTGAACGCAGTTTAGATGTTATCGTAGGTGATACGGAGTAGAAAACGCCCGACACTAAGGCCGAAACCACGGACTTCGGGCTTAGAGAGTAGACTCGCGCACCGAGGCGAGGGTTCCGATCGAGTCTTGATTTTTTCCGAGTATACATTGCCAACAGAAGGTTATAAACTATGAAAGCACTCTCATTACTCTGACAAAAATATAGCAGGTTAGATTGAAGGACAAACATAACTTTGTTGTTGACAAAATGTTCTCCCATAGGTATATCAGTGTGACGGTCAACTCTTCAACCGAAAATATAAGTTTGTAATCGCAAACAATGATTTTGTATCTTACTATAAAACTACAAATTATACTATACTGTAAGATTAATCATCGGGACGGGAAGTACCCTAAAGATTTAGATTCCCTTGCGAGCGCCAAAACATGCGCCATAAACGGAGCATAGACGGCCTTATCTGTAGTTTGCGTTGACTTAGAAGTTTGATTTATTCAGTGCTCCAGGGGCTAGCAGACCTTAGTATTTGATATTAATTTCAGCTTGATTCCTCCACGCGTTCTCGACATAAGGGTCTTTACAGACGGACAGTATAGGACTACAAAGTGATCCTATGTTCCGATCCATATGTCATCAAATGACCCCTTCCGTGTAGTGTACATCTACATTTCGCCCATGCGTGTAACTATATTTAAACCTTAGATTATATAAGATTTAAACATTAAAACAAAAACTCCTGACTAAGTAGGTAAGCCTTAAAAATAAGGCGTGAAAAAATTCCTCCGTACTGATAGAAGTAAAAGATAATCATTTTTTCTAGAGACCTAAGGACCACCAGCACAGACCTTTAGGTACACCAATCAGCATATCCTAGATATTCTTCTTTTCGTGTCAATTGACTCCTTAATTTTTGTCCGACCAGTAAACCACTTGGACCTAGGACTTGGACGTGCAAGATATTAATAAACCTCTGTTCTTTCTCCCCAGCGTACTGGCGGTAACGGTAGAACAAGATGGCTGTCTCGGACGTCGTGCCACAAGATGGCGCCCAGGGCCACGTCAAACTGCACCCATACCTGGTCACTTTGGTGTGAGTAGCTTATGTATATCTTTATTCATTACTAGTGACCCGCCCTGGCTTCGCACGGGTAATATTTACAGATGTGCGCCAGAAAACGGCTTTTTAGATACTTGGCAGCAGTCAGCTGGTAATGTGCCCGAGAGACTGGCGGCATTGCCACGTTGAATGGCAATGCTTAGCCTTTGGCCAAAGTAAAAGCAAAGTCTTGGTTTCACGGGAAGTGTCAACCAGACGTTCCGAAATTTAATCCGTCCGTTGTAGTCCAATAGATTTATTTATATTTACTCGCAACACATTTAAAAGCAATCAATTACTTATAATGGCCTACTTAAATAATTGATTGTGTAATAGAAGTGTGACCTCTCGCAGGGCCACCAGCTCCATATTAGACGCGAGATAGTCAGTGTGTGTGTCAAGGAGACCGAGTACCTTCGCAAGGAAGCTTGTACTTGGGACTATGAACTTGGAACGGGTTACTATAGGAAGTACAAACAGGGAAACGAATAGTTCAGCTAGTAATAATACAAACAAAAGGTGGAATTTTTAAATACCCGTTTGCTAGTCTATGGCTTTATGTAGGTAACGTGTCATTACTGTCAATTACTGTCTAGTACTTTATAATTCCATGCATTCGAATTTGAAAAAATAAATTTTAATATATTTCCCACTCCATTAATTAAGTCCAAGCCGGTGTCGCAAGTGCGAAGAGCTGGCGAGGTTTAGGTTTGATCCCCGGGTCGATTCAAAATGCATTATTGAACGCCGACCGCCGTTTATTCAGTAAACTGGTGTGAATACTTCGTCAGTATTCTTATTGGTGAGCCGGACAGGTTGTTATTGTATCTCATACTGACATGGATTAACGAAATAAATTAATTAAACCGAATATTAAACAAATCAAATCAAATCAAAATGATTTGATTTGATTTGAAACGTCAATCAGTTGAAAATATGGCAAATAAAAATGGGCACATGTATCTCTATACATTTATATTACCTAAGTATACAGTCTACCAATAATGTATGTATAATTATCAATAGTAGGTACTTACATAAAATCCGCCCTGCGATAGACAATTTAAAAATAAAAGTTGACACGTTCCGCATTTAAAATACAAAGACGTTACTCTTAGCGCGCGCGACGTCAACATATTTTCGCGATGATTTTATTTATTAGGTTGGTAGATGTTGCCAAGACGAAGACTTGGATCGATGGGGGAAAATACCATAATTTATAGTTATTATTCTTGGGTTTTTAATAAAAAAATTAACTGACCGGTTTAAAAAACATGCCACTTTTCAAGCAGTTCAACGCAGTCGGTTACGTTTAAGTTTCATCACTGATTTGATGCCACCAACTGCATCAGACTGCATAGAACACAAATTATGTCCTATTCCACGACTTTTCCTACCCGTGTGCCAAGTTTCATTCAAATCCATTTAGCCGACTTATACATACCTATACACAAAGACAGATAGAATTATTTTCATTTATTATATGTTGTGAAACATATCCACTCGCGTACCTGAAGACGCAGCATTGGCGCGGCTTCCCACAAGATGGACCGTGACCTGGTGAGGGTCGCGGGGAGGCGATGGATGCGAGACGCACAGGACCGGTGGTTGTGGCGACACGTAGGGGAGGCCTGTGTCCAGCTGTGGACGTCTGCAGGCTGATATGATGATGAAATGATATCAACTAAAATTAGTACTTAAGTAATAAGAGAGTGACTCCTATTATACTCATCATAATATATCCCCCGACAGACCCTCCTCCTCCTTATCTCCTGATGTCCTGACTGATTCAGCCATAGCGGCCAATCTCAACGGAGACTAGCCTTCAGCGCGGGAGATATTATAGTGCAGGCGTGTGTGCGCAGTGTGCGCACACACAGGTGCACTCCCTCTGCCATCACTCTCATAGTCTGATGATACGGTACTCCAACACAAGCGGAGAGAAATGGGTGTCACACCACCAACTTCCAAACTCCGGACTATCACAAAGAAATTCCTATTGGAAAAACCCAATAACACTTTATGCCTGACCTGGGAATCGAACCCAGGACTCCAAAGTCAAAAGTCATTTATTTAAATTAGGCTGAGTGCCAGCACTTTTTGAACGTCAAAGTTCTACAAAAGACAGTCCCCCAAAAACGGCCTCCCGTCACCACTTCCTAGTGTTTTAGCTGGGAAGAAGAAGTGGCGCAACAAACTCCCCAGCAACACACTCCACGCTCGGCAGGTGCGCTTGCGACCGCGAGACCAACGGAGCACTTACCAACCACTCATAACAATTAGGTTGGCAAGGCAAGTACCCATCATCACTTATTACATGTTTACATAATTATGACATACTAACGCACACCAAAACCAGACTCGAACGTATTAGTAGGCCGAACAAGTAGGTTCACCTACTCGTGAAGTCTCGGTGCGGTAACCGGTACCCAAACCCGCGACCTTCGCCTCGGGAGGCCGAAGACAACAGCTAAGCCTCAACGCAATCAGTTTACGTAACTTGTGACGTAATTCTTTAAGCTGTGTTTTAGAGTAAGTGTGGCAATAATGAGGTGATTAAGAAGTATCTATTTACTTAATAAAGAGCTCGTGGCTAAATGATAACAACCAAGCGGGTAGTCTGTGGATGGGTGACCAATTGACCATTCATGTTATGCGAAGACCTCCATGCCTCGGAGAGTGCGTTATGCCACCAGCCGTTAATTAATTTTGGTAATGGTTTTGAAGTTATTCAAGAAATTAGATATAAGTACCATTCCCCTCCTTATCTTCTAAACTACTGACACTAAAATTTTGAAAAAAAATGCTGATAAGAATCTACGCTATCCAACCTTAAGATTACAGGAAAACCAATAAGAAGTCTTTATTTATACTGTTAAAGTTAGATGTTACAAAAGTGAAATTCGTTCGGAACCCTTGGCCAGTCTTGTGGCGATATTGATGCCGTGCCGTGTGTATTCTGGGACAGTCGAAGTAAAAATATCTGACACCAGTCTTATAATGAACGCAAGAATGTTTTGGGAATAATTTCATTGTTCGTAGGTACAGCTAGCTAAGCGCGAGTTCCTTCCCTGTTGGAGTCTGTGTTTCCTGATGGCTACAACCTGGTAGTCTTTAAGAGAGGCCGCAGATTTACAATTATAAGTTGCCCGACTAAATCGAAGAGTACACCAATAGCTATAGTGACCTATGTTAGCCCGCACTTCTTGTACAACTAACGGCCGCTTTCTATAATATATCTCAATCCCTATCTTGATCCCGATCCTTGTCTGTCTAACCAATCAAAGGTGAGGATTGTGTGGTGAAGGACACAAACTCGGCCGTTGATTGGTTACAGATAAGGATCGGGATCAAGATTGGGATTGAGATATATTATAGAAAGCGGCCGTTAATTGTCTAACTAATTAATTGGATAGGTACCAATCGTATCAGAATCGAGATTCCCTTCAGTCGGAAGGGAATCTCGATTCTGATACGATGCACAATTTATTAAAGACTTGGACGATATTTAGTCGTTCGATAGTCGGCCAACTTACAATTTTATTGTATGTCTGCGGGCTCTCTAAGTCTAGAGTGAATAGGTTACTTCTAGGCAAGCGTGCTCCATCGTCGACCACATCAGCGCTTACCATTGAGATTTGAGATTGTGGTCCTACGAAACCCATACGAGTATTATAAATGCGAATGTTAGTTTGTTTTACGCTAACACGCCTAAATAGCTAAACCGATTTTAATGAAATTTGGTACAGAAATATATGGCACCTTGGAGACAGTTATAGGCTAATTTTTCTTTGCGAATATTAAACGCAAGAGAAGCCGCGTTCAGAAGCTAGTCAATTTGAAAAAAGAACTCATGCTCCATCCCAGCCTGACGCACTAACCGATCTATTTACATAGAAGGTACTTACAGCTCGCGCCAGCAAGAGCCGCCCACGCAGATATCTCGCTGATTGATAGCGCTGTGTGTCGACTGTCACGTCGGGTCGTTGAGCTCCCTGAAATAAGGTTCAAGTGCGCAAGGACACATGCCTCGGTGTTACCGTGTCTATTGCGACAGCTCATCTTTCCTTTACTAAATTACGCTAGGAGTATAGTCCTGCCAGCGGCTTCGCCCGCGAGTATGTCGGAAATTGTCCGAAGGGAATTTACTACCAGGATAAAAAGTATTGCCAGTGTGCTATTCCAGACCATAATCTATCTCTGTGCCAAATTTCATCCAGAACCGTTTAGCCGTTCCGGCGTGATTGTTTTACAGACATCCATCCATCTTAGCTTTCGGTTGTTTGAAAGTAAAAGGGAAGATGACTCAGACTTCAACGCACAGTCCAAACTACTGGCACTAGGAACATGAAAAGCACATGGTTTCTTTTATGACATAGGTGATGAGCAGTACTCGAGGCGATCGGCGGCGGCGACCTCTTCAATCCATGGTCCGGAGCGAGGAGGCATGGGAAGCCGTCACCTCCTTCTGCGAAGCAGTAATGCTAGTGAAGGAGGAGGCGGAACGCGTGAGGGAGAGACCGCCCTCACGCCCCAGCCGCCGCTACAGAAGAAGACGCTCCGGGCATCGGCAATAGCAGGGCGATTCCCGGCCCCCGTAGGCGCGGGCTTGCGGACGGCGAGCGTTGAGTAGCTCGCTGTCCGATCAGAACCAGGCCCGGGTCGACGGCACGTGGTGTTCCACGCGCGCCTCAACGAGATGTTAGTATAGTAGACGGAGCGCGTTAGAGTCACGAGCCTGCCAGGGTTGCGGAATGTGTTCGAAAGAGTCACCGCGGCCCTGAAACACAAAGGGCATCAGGTTGAGTTCGGATGGGTTTTAGTCAGTAAGGATCTGTCACTCCCTCCCGCTCCACCCAGCAGAAGGAGTTATTTCATGATTTTCCAACCTTAAAAAAAGAAAGTTGAGCACTAAGAATTTCAACATTCAAGGGGTACTAAAACTGCGTGGATGAAATCGTGGCGAAGTGCTGATTCTCTTAAGCCACTAGCTACTGCCAGAGTCTACGCCAGCGTGGAAATCGGAAATGATTCAACGGCAACATACTTCCAGGACACAAAGTCACCTGTCCTAATGTAGGGCCTAGTCCACCTGTGTGTCAAAATTCATCCAAAACCGTTCAGTCGTTAATATTACGTGATGCTGAATGACTTGATGAGTTAACAAACAAACAGACAGACAGTGTTACTTTCGCAAGTTTTGTTCAGTTATGGATTTCGGAAGTGTTAATATTAAACGAAAACTAAACAATTGATGTGTTGCTATGAGATTGTAGAGCAACTGTTAAAACTTTTAAAATATACTACGCTACAGTAAATTCGTACAATTTATTTGAATAGCTAATTAAATTGTCGCTTGTGGGGAACAATTGGCAATATATCAAACATTTAAAGTCACCGGGTCAATAGAATACTATCTGTTTGGGTTGTGACTTTGAAGAAAATCTTGAGCTGCCCTGAAAATCACCTGAATTCTATAACCTGAATCTGATGCTAGTGACGCAAAACTGCCAGAAGGGGCCTACCTGAATACAGGATTCGACACAACTACATTTAGGTATGTAGCATGACTACTCCTAAAGCTAATTCTACTATTTTTGAAGCAACGTGCAACGTTCGCATCTCATCTGTCGCAATCTGTCAAAGTATTAATATTGAAGCTTTTGTCCCAGATTGTGACTGACATGGGAATGCGAAAGTTGCTTACAATACAAATAGTAGAATTTGCCCTCTGATAATAGACCTCCTTAATTCATTTGTGTTTATTTCTTAGACAACGAATATTATGTTATTAAAGTGAAAAACCTTATCAAAGTTTTGTTTCTATTTACCCCTCCGTGCCTATTCACCCCGTTGGACGTATTCTCAGGCCATTTTACTGGTTCCTCGGCTACTCGGAAGAATCTATCGTTCTGTTAAATTTCGACGAGTTGGTACAGTTCTCGTCAAATAACTTTGCCCCTCTGAAGTTGGCTACGAGTGGCTGCGTAGTAGTCAAAATTACGAACAAACTGCAACTGCGCATGCGCAAGAGACATGGGTGCGGGCGCGATTTTATGTCTCAGTCGCCCGTTTACGTTCGATGCATGCTTGCGTCCCGCTTGCTCCCGTCTACGTGACTGCACCTGCGCGATCTTTGCACATGGATAACTTCAGAGGGGCAAAGTTATTTGACGAGAACTAGGCTGTACCTAGGTACCTACTGTAAAAACTCCGCATATAACTTTATGAGTTTGATTATAATGAGTCAATATAGATAAGGAGAGTACTCGTAACACAGTCAGGGTCGAGCGTCAACCTCTGCGACTTATCTCGTGTAGTAGAGGACAGCCAACAAAGACCGTTTCTGGATGGGTAACCATCAAATGCCTCCTCCCGCTCTGGGCGGAGCGGGAGGGAGTGTCAGACTCTTACCCACCTGTGTTCCTCATAATGCCCTTTGCGTTCCAGGGCCGCGGTGACTCTTTCGTACACTTCAGGAACATTACCTACTGAAGTGTACTTGTAAACTATGAAAACACTCTCATCATAACTTGACAAAACATAAATAGCCTGCCTATTAATGTTTTTGTCAGAGTAATGATGAGTGTTTAGAGTTATTGAAGAACAAACCTAACTTTCAGTTGTAAAAATTGTTCTCTAAATACATAGGTAGATGCGTCACGATCAATTCTTCAACTGCAAATATAAGTTTTAAATCGCAAAAAGTATTTTTTTCTTTTATGTGACAAAACTATAATAAGCACTTGTAAGTATTACATTATGACAGACAGACGGACAACCAAGTGATCCTAAAAGGCCTGAATTATTCAGAAAAGGAGTGGTTAAGACGCGCCTTTTCTGTATAATTCAGGCCTAAGGGTTCCGTTATTTTTCTTTTGAAGTTAAAGTACAGAACCCTAAAAATCCTAGACTTGGCGCTCTAATCAGGGCTGTTATGCGTGCCAGTGCCATATTGATGCCGTTGTGAAAGGGCTCCGTCCCCCTCCCACACCGGAATCAAGATTGTTATAAGCCCTCACTCTGTACTTTGAGTCCTAAGAGAAAAAGAGATTACAAAGTCAAAGTCAGTCAGTCAAAAACATGAAGCTATTTGCACGTTCCAAGGCGTAGATATTGAGAAGAACGTGCAAGAAACTCCACGGAAACTATTTTAAACCATTTTATGATTTACAAACATCCTGGTTAAGTACATTATCCTTGTTGTATGTGAGAACAATGTAAAGAAAGATAAAACAATACTAAGTAGGTAAGTCAGACAGCTAAGAGATGACCAGTCTCCACTGATGGCGCGCGTTCACGAACATGACGCGTGCACCAGCACCATTCAGCTCAACTATTTTGAAGGGAACTGAATGATACACGCGCCACCACCATACTACATGCCTAATTACCTACTACAAACTTACTAACAACTAATACTTTTACCTCTTTATTAAATGTGTCGTTCAAATCATTAGCACCTACATAAAATACCTAGGTATGTAGACATTTTCATTCACAAGAGTAGGTAACGATAAACGTGTCGCATTTTAATTGTTTAAAACCATTAACAACTAGGTATTGTACCATTATTGAATTCAAAATTAGCATATGTACACTACGCTTTCAAATTGCGGTATTTTTTATTATGTAATATCAAAACAAACAGAATTAAAATATTGTCAGAAATCCAGAGCTGCACACGCTGCTGGTGGAAAACAAAATTTTCTCGTTCGTACGTTTAAAATAACAATCGCTTTCGTCACTCCGTTTGTCCGAGTGTCAGCGGCACGGCATCGGCAGGATGATCGAAACAAAATATTATTTTACAGTGTCTAACGTTGGCATATTATGCCTATACCTACGTACCGCTGCTACTGATTGGTTGACATTGTGTTGATAAGGTACCGGTAAGATCAATTTCAAAGTTCAAAGGGCTGTAGTGAATTCACAGTCTCACACACGCTTACCATCATCATGACGCGTCCAAACTGCTGGACACAGCACAGGTCTCGTCGCGCGTGTCACCACAACAGGACTGGGTGGTCCTGTGCGTCTCGCATCCATCAGGTACCCGCGACCCTCACCAATTGGTATTTTTTATCAGGTTCTGTCGAGCAAACAATGATTTTACAATCGTTTTGAAGAACCGACACCCACGGAGAGAGATAACGTGACCTAATACCTACTGCTCGTAGGAGATAAGATAACACAACAACAACATCGCTTGTGGCGTGGCGTCGTGTCAGTGTGTCATCATCACACTGTTGCTACACGACCACGACTCACGAGTTAGAATACAATACAATTTGACTCAACGTCCTGCATAGGTCAAGGTCAGGTTAGTCTACATTTTTATAATACACATGCGGCATCCAACTAGCTAAATCAGCCGTTTAGTTGGCTGCCTGCCTAGCCTTTTCATTGAACGGCGCCGTTTCGCTTGCCGTCCGCAGATATCAATCACTGCGCCATGCTCAGGAGCACCAGGTCCTGAGCGGCGCAGTGGCAATAGTTCACAAGAGGCACTAGCTAGACAATGTGCCATTGAATTAGCGAATGCGACTGTCGAAATGCCAAAACGTAGGAATTTGATCACGTGACATTTCGATAGCATCTGTCAATCTCATACATTTTTGACGTATTGACTTCGCCTTCGCCACGCTACCGCTGACAGAGTCTCACTAGTCTCGAGCCCGGTCACATTCCGATAGCAAAGGCGTAAAAAAGGAAAAATCGACAAAAAATTAGCATATTATCACCAATACATATGTATAGGTACCTACATAAATATCTCTACAATGTTTTATGTTGTGGTCGGGTACCAGTCTGACCGGCTGCAGCTGACTACTAGTAGGTATGTTACACGGAGCGGCTGCCTGACTGACCCCCACCACCCAGTAACTGGGTGACACGGTACCTCTGGGCAGGACTGGAGTCAGATATCTGCGCTTCTGACTACGGGTAACGACAGTCAAAGATTTACAAAAGATAGCCGAGATTCGGTACGTTAAGATCATCCCTCTCATCCATGGAAACTGGCAATCGCTGCTTTACCTTGAAGTTATGTTTTGTTTCTTTTTATTAAGGATGGTAAATCATCAAATGCCTCCTCCCGCTCTGGGCGGAGCGGAAGGGAGTGTCAGACTCTAACTGACTAAAACCCACCCTTGTTTCTCATAATGCCCTTTGCGCGTGGTGCTTGGCAAATAATGTCCCTTGGTGCCTATTTGGCTTAGCTCTGTTCTGTCTCCTGCTTAAGGAGTTCTGTTTCCTGCTCCTCCGCTGCTCTTTTCTAATTAAATTCGTGGCGGGATCCAAGACAGTTGAATCGTTTCTCCGGGACTCGTCGAGCTACATTGACTGAGCTTTTTTGTTGGCCATCACTGTTGATCCTGGCTTTCAGGAGTTGCAATGGTTGGGAATAGTTTGGCGGGCTTGTTAAGTTGTATACCAGTATTTCACGTGGAGCGGCTGCCTACCAAACCTCCACAACCCATTATCTGGGTAACCAGTACCTCGTGGCTGGACTGGAGTCAGATTTTATGGCTACTGGCGTAACGACTGTTAAATATCTACAAGTGATAGGCGGGATTCATAGCACAACATGCTTTCCGAAGCACGGTGGAGTCTGCTGTTATGTGTGTTACCCACCCACAGCTCCTCATTTCATTATAAAACATAATGTAAATGAATACAACTGAGTCACGCCGCGCCAATATATCTTATGTACTAGTTATACATAGCTGTTATATAACCGGGCACGTGGCGCGGGTCGTTCACCTCTGACAATGGCTCGAGAATTCGAGATGGCGCCCAGCCAAACGAAAGCTGATTGATGCGGCGTGCTCCTCATTTACGTATTATGTTGACGTCGAGGACTGCGGGTCAACAGTGTTTATTCCTCAAGGTGTCTCATACAATCTTTCAAGACCATAATTCTTGCAAAATGAATGAACTGATTTTAATGACAGTATTAAAAAAACAGTTTAGAATGAAAGAGAGAGGAATTTTAAAGGAGAGGAAGTTCGAGGACATGTTGAATAACAGCCGGAATCCGGCGTCAGCAGCCTGCTGTGTATTGTCGACGCGTGGGAGTACCAGTGGCTCAAGGTATCTACTGGGCACGCTCGCTCCATCATACACTGCGTACGTACAGGTCACCTAAAGAAAATACTAAAAACAGCTGGACTAAAAAGTTCGCGAAATGATTTACAGGCTCTTGAAAAGGTTACTAAATAAAATATCGGCTGGTGGAATATCCAAGAGAACACATGAATCCACGCCGGCTACCGGCTTTCATTGTGACATGGTCAACAAAGGATCTGTTGAATTTCAAGGTTGAAACAGTTTTGTCGTGCAGCTGTTATGTTCGCAGGTGAAATATTAAATAACAGTCTGACTGAGTCAGCATGCTTCATAACAGCTTATAGTTTTATCAGATTTACTACAGTTGAGTTGTGGTAAACATCAGAAATTTGTGTTATCTCATAGAAATCTTACAAATGATTAAATGCAAAACTTAGGCTGGATGATCGGATGTTTACTACACAATCACGCCGGGACGGCTGAACGGATTTGGATGAAACTTTGCACAAGTGTAGACCATGTGCTTGACTAGGATATAGACATAAATCTCTTTATCGCGGCTTTCACGCGGGCGAAGCCGCTGTCAGAAAACTAGTCGCAAATAGTGGCGGACTCAGCACATCCCTCCCTACTTAGGTACATTGTACTACAGAGGACACACTTTTATTGTGGATAGAAATCACCAAATGCGGGAGGAGTCCCGCTCTGGGTGGAACAGAAGGGAGTGTCAGATTCTTACGGACTTCTTCTTTTCTTCGTGTCGATTGACTCATTTTTTTTAAAGAAAAGAAAAAGATAGGTATCAAATTTTGTCCGACCAGTATTGAGCAACTTGTGCAGCTCTATTATCATTAGCCTCGTTCAAGTCTTGGATGGTGCAAGTGGTTGTGCACGAGGGGCAACTAAGAAGGTGATGCATGTCCTGTGAAGGGGCTCCACACTGGCACTGCGTTTGGGATGTCAATGTCAAATGTCAAAGCATTTATTTCAATTAGACCATTTACAGGCACTTTTGAATTGTCAAGGTCGGTCGGTCAAAAAGATGAAGCTATTTGCACGTTCCAAGGCGTAGATCTCTATGGAGAAGAACGTGCAAGAAACTCCACGGACACTCTTTTAAAAAATAATATTTTGTTACAAAATTATGGTTACATCATTCATATTGTAATAATACATATGTGAGAACAATGTAAAAGACGTGCAGGATAAAAGAGTCCGGAGTAAAAAGAAACAGTTCAAAGAAATAATTAAAATAAACCATGGCAGCCAAGAGATGACCAGTCTCAGCTGACGGCGCCCGTTCACGAACATGACGCATACGCTAGCACCATTTGGCTCAACCATTTTTAAGGGAGCCAAATGATCCAACGCACCCGCCACCATCAGACAGACTTTTGAGTGAGCACGACATTCCCAATCGCCAGGGTACATTCAAGTCAAAGACCTACCCAAAAAGATCATTAGAGGTAGTATAAATTAGAGGAACCAACATAGTACTCACAAATGTGCCGTTAATGCATGAAATTATACAATACTAAATAAATTGAGTCTATACAATGAAAAATATTGCATTCTTACAATCTTCATCCGGTCCAACAATATTTCCAAATGCTAACAGATTGCTTTGTGTGCCCTAGTGGCTGTGGAGCAGGACCAGCACTGAGCCAAGCATTTTTATCTTCAATATACTCCCCTAACTTATAATATGCTTGCCTGCAGTGTGCGTTTAATGCAAGATTTAAATTTTGTCTCATTTAGTTCTAATATATGGGAAGGTATTTTATTATAACATTTTAAACAGTACCCCATAAAAGATGAGGATACTTTAGCCAGTCTGAAACCTGGTTGAACTAATTGGTCCCTATTTCGAGTAGCATAATTATGTTTGTCGCCTCTTTTACGGGTGAGGAATGCCCCATTAGGCCAGATTATTTTTACAGCGACCAACCTGGGTCCGCAGTCGGTTAAGAGATTTCCAGATTGGCCACTGCAGTTCGCGTCCAGGTGGTAGATGTTCTGCCGGGGTGATGAAGTGTGGAGGGCACTGGAGGGGGAGGGTGTTTGTGCCTCCATAGTGCATATTATTATCTCTCATCTGCTGCACTGTCTTACTGACTAAAACCCACCCGTGTGCCTTCAACTGCCCCACAGTGACTCTTTCGAACAATCCCGCAACGTCCCCACTTACATATTGTAGAACAGAGAACAGTGTTCCCCTACGTCGCACTCGATATTCCGCGAAGTAAGTAATCCGTTTAGCGAATGTTGTGTCGTAACTCGTAATACCAGGCGGCGAGTCCGTGACAGGTGGCTCAGGCAAGTGCTGGCGCTCGCTCGTAGGGCTTCGGCCTTGACCATACTCTTGCTCTAATAATACGATACCGGTTTTTGGGAGTCCGTCGTCGGATATGAAAACCTTATGGACTTTGTGCAATTTACTCGTACTCGTGATTCTATTTATTTAATTATTTTATAATATTTGTACACCCAAAAACAGTGAGATAAAGCATAATAATTAGTACAAAGTAACTGCTTATTTTTATAGAAATTTATTCCAGCAGACTTGCGAAAGGAGAAGTGATAAAGAAAATTTACCATTTACCTACCCGTTGAAAAAACGGGTTGAAATAAATACTTTGAGTTTCAGTTCAAAAACTCACATAAAGGCTTTCTTGATTCTTGACTGTGAAATTGTTTGTCTGTGGAGGGTTATCTCTGAAAGTAATTTCAAAAGGGTATGATTTAAGCTATCGCCAATTTTATTCGTTTTGAATTTCTTTAATAATAGGGTTTGTCCTCAAAATAGTGGATCTGTCACCAAAATGTAGTTGCCAAATAATTGTAAAAAGCAATTCCATAATAAATCACATGTAATCCTCGGGATATATTATCAAGTATCAAATAAATAGGTTGGGATTTATTATAAAACGGGAAGTAAACCATATTACTGGGTGGATTAAAAAAAATAACCACGAAGGTGATGGCGGGGTCTGTTCGCTCGCTACGCTCGCTCACTTGACCCCGCCATCCCCTTCTAACCTAACCTGTCCGAGTCGGGGTGCCCTAAGCTCCCTGTGCCCTATGTTCGAATATTTGGTGACAGATATACCTTTCTGAGTACGAAGTTAAAGGAATAAACCTATTATTTTGAGAACAAAGTTTTATCCAAGGAATGAACTACGATTTTATTGATAATTCATCTCTTATTTTACATACATATTGGCATTAATTTGGTAATTCATACCTGGCGACACTTTTTATATATCTGAGAACGAAAATACTTCGTGGCGATAGATCTATTTATTAGGTGATGCAACTTGATGACAAATATAAATTTTGGTGACAAGAAATATAGTCCCCATTTCAAAAGTTCTTCAAATCAAATCAAATCAAATCAAATCAAATTGTTTATTTGTGATACATGGGTTACATGCAGGTGTTCATTACATTAATTATAAGCTTATAATGTCCATTCCATGATCAGCCACTTGGGCATACAAATGATAAAATAATACAATAGAAATAAGATTCGTGAATTCCAAAGATTAGACATAAATTACATTTCATATTAAATATATATGTCAGACAGACACAATTACACAAACACAACAACAAGTCAAGCATACATGAAACATTTAAAAAGTTCTAGTCGATAAAAAGTCAGCAACAGAATAATAACATTTTTCTATTAGAAATTTGAACAATTTATTTTTGAACACATGAGTATTGCTACATTCTTTTATGTCGTTAGGAATCTTATTGTAAATTTTTGTGGCCATAGCAAACGCACTTTTACCAAAGAGGGTAGTTTTATATTGACTGGTAACGTTGTTATACAAATGACTCCTATTTCGCGATCCCAGCTGTAATGTAAACAGTGATGGATGATGTCTAATAAACAAGGCCATTTCAAAAATATATAAGGATGGGAAGGTAAGAATTTGTAATGTTTTAAAGAATTCCTTGCAGCTGTCTGTTCTTTTGAGACCGCACATTGCTCGTACGCACCTCTTTTGACATTTAAAAACTTTATCCCAGTTGGTAGTATTCCCCCAAAATATTATGGCATATCTGAGTCTAGAGGCAACATTACTATGATAAGCTACGAGCAATGTGTTAAGATTAACCTTTTTCGCTAGCATGTATAAAGCATAAGATGACTGTGATACTTTTTTGCAAACAAATTCTATATGACTTTGCCATTTCAAATTGTCATCTATATGTAAGCCAAGAAATTTTGTTGTAGTAGTCAATCCAACTTTTTCACCTTTAAATTCAATTCGAGTATGTAAAGTAGTTTTTGTTTTTTGTTTGAATTGCATTAGTTTAGTTTTGTCAATATTAATTAATAAATTATTATTCTGTAACCATTGAATTATTGAATTAAAACTACTATTTATAACATTTTCATCACTATATACAACCGTGCAATCATCAGCAAATAGCACCATACTATCTGTTGTACATTTTGGCAGGTCGTTGATATAGATAATAAAAAGTGGTGGGCCCAAAACACTACCTTGTGGAACTCCATATTTCATTATTCTACTCTTTGACCTATAATTTATAACATGTTTCGTCTTAGGAGAAATTTTATCAATACTTATAGTCTGAGTTCTATTGCTGATGTAAGATCTTAGCAACTCTAAAGTGTTGCCCCTAACACCGTAGGTTTCCAGCTTACTCAGTAGTATGTTATGATCCACGTAGTCAAAGGCCTTTGACATATCCATGTACAGAGCATAGACAGACTGTCTTTTGTCAACTCTAGGGTATATTAAACTTAAAAAATCATAAATAGCTAAGTTTATGGACATATTTTTACGAAAACCTTTCTGATCCGGTGTAAAGATATTATTTTTTTCGAAGTAGTCGTACAAGTTATTGCATATGGCTTTTTCAATGATTTTGGAAAACGTTGGAGTTAAGGCTATAGGCCTGTAATTTCTTAAATCAGTCTTAACATCCTTTTTATGGAGCGGCTTAATTATAGTATGCTTTAACACCGATGGAAAGATTCCCTGTTCAAAGCACATGTTAACAACATAGCTCAGTACAGGCGAAATGATGCGAGATACGTATTTTATTACCAACACACATATGTCATCAAAACCAGTGCTCTTAGTGTTATTTAATTTTTGTATAATTGTATCGATTTCCAAAGGACTAGTGGGACTGAGAAAAAACGACTTCGGTGAATTATAAGTGCATGAAGATGATGTTGGGTTATTATTAACCGCAGTGCGGTATGGTTAAGCCTCAGACTACTGAGGCTTAACCATATCTGCATAGTAGTCATTAAACAAGTCAGCGATTCGTTGAGGGTCTGTGATTTTATGTTTGTCTATTACCAATTCACTTATTGTCTCAGGAGGGAAATTTTGTTTTCTGCCATTAATTATGTTCCAGGTGGCTTTCGATTTATTTTTTGAATTAAGAATGTAATAATTATTTTGAGATTTTTGAGTTAATTTAATGATTTTGTTATATCTTAAAGAATATTTTTTAAAGTTCGATTTATCTACGTTATTTTTTGATAATCTATATTTCCAGAGAAGAGAACGTTTATGTTTACTACATTTCTTAATACCACGCGACATCCATTTTGATCGAACTGCTGTTTTATTTTTAATTTTTATTATTGGAAAGCATAATTCGTAAAATAACCTAAATATATCATAAAATGAATTAAAAGCATCATTTGCATCATTTGATTCATACACTTCAGTAAATTGGAGCTCTTTAATACACTCTTCAAATTTCGTTAAATTATCTATGGAATAATCACGTTTAAACGAAAACCAATAGTCAAATGTACAGGTTTTTTTGACTGGAAATGATATGTATTGCGCCTTATGATCTGATAAACCGAGTTCCAAGACTGTTGATATGGCACCACGAATATTATGAAAAATATTGTCAATGCAGGAACCACTACTTGGTCTTGTGGGCTCATTGATTGCTTGTATTAAATTAAATCCCATAGTTAGTTGTTCCAATTCCAACGTGAACTTATTTTTTTTCAACATATCAATGTTAAAATCACCACAAACAACGATTTTGCTATTCCCATATTTTGCAAAGAGGCACAAGATGTCATTAAAATTATTAAAAAACAAGTTAATATATTTATTATAGTTATTACTTTTTGGTACCCTATAGAGACACAAAATTATCATATCGTGGTCAGTTAATTTAATTGCAGAGCATTCAAAAACATTAGGGATACTATACTTCTGAACAGCATCAAGTACGACAAACTTAACATAGTTTCTCACTAGAATGCATGTCCCCCCTCGACGCTTGTTACGCGAAAAATGAGTGGCCAAGATGAAATTTGGAATTTGAAGGAGTTCAATATCGTCATTAGTCATATTGTGTTCTGAGAAACATAAAACGTCAATATTCTTACCTGTATCAGCTAGGTCATCAAGGCAGACAGTAAACAGATCTGACTTCGATTTGAGGCCACAAATATTTTGATGTATTATATTTATATGGTTATACACGAAAAAAATCATTGGAATTTGACGTAGACTTAACAGAATCCCTTTTTTTAGAAGTGGAGTCGTAACATGTAGCAATATTCATGTCAGTCTGAGTACTTTTAGTAGAGAATTTAACATCACAACTGTCACAAACAGTACTTGCCAATATATCATTACAGTTAATCATTACATTATTATCATTGCAGTTATTAATTACATTATTATCATTACATTTATTCATTACACCAATATCAATTTCATTATTACAATAAATGTCATTTTGATCATTATTATTAGAATTAGTCAACAGTAATTTACATTTTGAAAAATAATACAACCGCAATATGTCCCTTAATATGTACCGACATATATAAGTCGAGAAATGAATACGTTTCGGTTTAGTGTGGTTAAATTTAAAAAAATCCATCACTACGAATGAGGTGTTTAAGTATCTATCACATATTTTAGATATCTCATTATTTAATTTTTCCTCTTTAATATATCTATTAAACAAGGGCTCACAGATAATGATATTAGTATTTTGTATAGATTCTATCCATGGTACAAGTTGATTACGAAGAGCAGAATACTATCATCTTCTGTGAAACCTATCACAATCACAAAATCATTAATTGTAAGGTTAGATATTTCAGTCATACATGAGTTCAATATGTCAGAAAGTTTGCCAAAAGATTTTACGAAGCAAAATACTTCATATTTATCACCTAGAAGTTGATTTAGATTTAGTTATATTATAGTTCTTTCGATAGAAATTAATTATAATATATGGTTTTTTCACTGATAGAAAGCCTTATCGCTGAATTTCTTAGGCTTTGGTGTATTTCGGAAAAATAAACGGTTTTTATGGTACCTACTTATGAAATTATTTAAAAAAAATTAACAAATGTGTAAATTATTTATTATTTATTTATAAGTAAGTAGGTACCATTTTTACTACCTACTATACCATTTTTTTAGAAACCGTTTATCTACACTAATAATATTATAAAGAGGAAAGATTTGTTTGTTTGTTTGTTTGAAATGAATAGCCTCCGAAACTACTGCACCAATTTGAAAAATTCTTTCACCATTAGAATCCTACATTATCGGTGATGGACATAGGCTACAGAATATTTTCAAAAAAGTTAGGGATCCGTATGAAAACTTCGATAATGTAACCCCAGGTGTGAGAAGAAATCCTTATATCGCGTACGCTGCGGAATCTATTGACAATAGAGCAAAGTGATGTACTACAGTTTTGTAGATGTCATCAATATCTACAAAAAAGTCCGCGATACCATGTGTCTAACTATTATGGATAAGTCACCATGACCGCTTTTTGTTCAAATTAATCAAGCAAATAAAAAATGGTGATTTTAGTATCATGATATTAATCCTTATCCATTTAAATGATAATTAAGGTTGATTATGTCCGTGTAAATTACACTTTAAATTATTCAAATCGGACCTTTCGTTCAAAAGTTACGACGGTAATAAACATGTTCGGAGTAAGAAAAATGTCGCGGCTTGAGCGAACTGGGGAGAATCGTATCAATGCTTGGTCCGATGAAGTTGAAACACCACGACATTAAAATGTTTTCGATAAAACAATAAGAATAACAAATGTTTGGATTTTTCGAAAATAAACTACATACATAAGAAGTGAAGTCCTCCCCTAAAATCTTAATCACCCCTGTGATTAAGATTTTAGGGGAGGACATATTGCTTGCTTCAATTTATGTCGGAATGCTATGAACAAACTAAAAGCGGGATAATTGAAACAGATGTACCTAACAATTTTTGCATAATCAAACCCTGACGGGTTGAATGGGGTGAACAGTTGCGCTGAACCTGGGCTCGAAACAAGTGAGATTCTGTCAACGGTGGCGTGGCGTGCGCGATTGTCAATACGTCAAAAATGTATAGGATTGACAGATGCTATCGAAATGTCACGTTTCCAACCTAACCTTTATAAGGGGGTATAGAGGGCGTTGAAGTTTGTGGAGTACCTACTAAATCCACGCGGACGAAGTGCTAGTTTTTGATAAGGGCGTGAAGCCGCGCTAAAAAGCAATAAAAGCTAAACAATAAAAACGTTTTATATGTAGGTAGGTACTGTAAGTTTGTGTCATTTCTCTCAAAAACAAGGTATCTTTCAATTGATAGAATTAATTGTTAAATGGCATACGAGTTTTTTTTATGCAACGTGTAAAATAATTAACTCATCACTATAAACGACTCTTACTATGGGACTATCCCCAAAACTACGTAAAAATAATCAGCTGTTCTATACATTTTGTCGAGATAGGCGCACTAAAGTAAGTATGGGGCAGTCGACGTTTTCAGTGTTGGTCCCATAGTACAAGTTGTTTACGAGTATAATATTATGAGTACAATGGCCCCTTTTCAGGTATTGTGTTTATTCTGTTAAACGTTGTAAAGTAAAAACATTTATACGGAACCTTACCTACTTGAGTAAACTCGTTGGGTACCTACTGACAGTTTTATCCACGTATGAACCGCACAGTATCGACATACGTACATGTACGAGTCAAAACAATTGAATTAAGTTTAGTATTGTACTTCATTTGAACAGCCGGAGTTTGCGTTCGCAATCTGTTAAAAAACCTCAATTTCCATACTTAGGTACATTCTTGACTGATTGCGACTGTGATGCTAATATATGCGAACGTTTCTTAAAATCAATTTTACTCTATAACAAGCATGTAGCCGCTAACTTTATTGTTTTCTACTCTTCAAGCCCTTTCGTTTGATAGGTACCTATATTTAAGGGGTATAAATTAAAATGTAATCCACCATCTTGGAGCGGCGGCCATATTATTGAATTGCCGAGCGAGGGACATAAGAAAATAGTTTTACTGTAGGTACATGCTCTTTGAGAGTGCCTCGTCCTGTGGTCTAAGCGAGACTGCTGACTGCTTACTGCGGGTCTGGAGTCTGGACAAACTGCCATTTTAGCAGTGATAGCGATTACCTACATGATGATTTCGATGTTTTCTTGTAAATTGTTTGTACCTACTTAACATTTTTACACGTCAATATTTTTTGGCCTATTCAACCTTGATGAGGCCGGTGTTTCCTAGCTGAGTAGCTGACTGCCCTGAGAAGTTTCCCGATTTGACGAACAATACCAAAGTAAGGTTATTTGGGTAGGCCGCATAAAGTGCTCAAACTGCCACGACAATCATGAAGTCTACCCCGAATGACTCATACTAGTCTTTTCGACATTGACATTGTAGGTAGGTACTTATTTCTTATTTGTTGACATTGTTTATATTATTATTTTTAAATTGTGGTTTGTATTAATATCGCGTATCGTAATAACGTGTAGATAATTTTAATAATTATGGGGGAGCCTGAAATAAATGGATTTTATTTATTTTTTATTGAAGGCTTTCAGGAATACTCACGCCACCAGTTGGCACCACTTAGATATTAAAAATATGACTGTACTAAAATTTAAAAAGACGCTAAAACATATTTTGATTGGAAAATGTTACTACACAATTGACGACTTCCTGAATGATAAGACACTGACTAATTGACATACTTCTTGTTCCATTTTGACATTATTATTTTATTTGCCATTATTGTTCTATTTGACATTTATTCTATTTGACATTGTTAATATATTTTTTTTTATTTGCATTTTTCATGTCAATATTTAATTTGTTTTAATTTGAATTTTAATGATTATTGTTCTGTTTGACATAATTGTTACATTTGACATTCCTGTTCCATTTGACATTATTGTTTTTGTTTGAAATTTGTTGCATTTGACATATTATTATTAGTTTTGCATTTTCATGTCAATATTTAATTTATTTTAATTTGAAATTTAATGTAATTTGCATGCCCATGTGACGGTAGAATGTGGAGGACTTATTATAAATGAAACACCTGTACCAATTACCCATGTTTGCAAATGAATAAATGATTATGATTATGATTATGATTATGATTAGGCGAGAGGTCCTCTACTTTAAAATCGTAACTTATGACGTAAGTTTGACGTCAATTCTAATGCCGGAAAACATATTAAGCTTTAGGACAGGTGCCTGAACTAGTTTCTCATTAAGAATTGTATCTTCTCTTCGTACTTATTTTTACTTATTAAAATGCTTGTAAATGAATTGTCACTGAATGAACAATAAATGAATTGTCTTCAAAAACCGTTGCAAGTTATGGCTTCTAAACAAACCGCATATTGGAATTTAAATTGCGTCTTTTATAGACTAGATAATATCAGGGACACAACATATCGTTGGTGTCTATGACTCTATGCTAAGAATAGACAAGATAGCGAGACTCCTTGCCGAGCCCCGTCGCGACTTCGCACGACTTTATAGATCATAGAGGGGCTACGATACTTGTTAATAATATCTTGATGTAAGTAGTCAGTGAGGTTGTGGACATGGGACGCAGCCTGTGGGCTCAGGTTATTTTTTTATATCTCTTGTATCGTGGGTGCGTTTACAAACATATAAAGTCACACACAAGCAGACAAACCCGGAACAACTATCTGTAGGCTATACAAATATTTGTTCAATGCGGGAATCGAACCCGTGACACGCAGCGCAGCAATCAATCGCTCAACCACTGCGCCAACCGTGGCGTCCTTTTTTATCCCCTGAGGAAATCGAATCTGCAATACGCAGTGCAGTAGGTACATTATTGCTCGCTATGGAAGGGAAAGGCATAGCGCCGACTCCAAATAAATTAGGACAAGGCTAGGAGGATGATGGTTCTAACAAAAATCGAATCACAAGTAATTTATTCAAATTAGGCTGAGAGTCAGAACGTTTTGAACGACAAAACTGTCAGAAAGACACTTGAGTACCTCAATACGGCCCGTCACCACTTCCTAGTGTTTAAATTGGGAAGAAGTGGCGCAACAAACTGCCCAAAAACTCATCTGTCTGTTTAGTTTTGCTTGTTTGATGTGTTTTCTCGCAGATCAACCTGTGAGGTTGTCGGCTGCTTACTTACATTGGACTTGCCTGTAGGCCCTGTGGCGGCCTCCATATTAATTAAAGCCTTCAGCCAGGGCTTATAAAAACTTACAAACTAAGCGCCTACGCGCTCGCGGGCACCCCCTCTGGGGTACGGACCTCGGCTCAGGGCGTCACTGGGGCTGCCAGGATTGCGAGATTGTTTGCAAGAGTCACCACGGCCCTGGAACGCAAAGGTATTTGGAGGAACACGTTTGGGTTTTAGAAGGTAAAAGTCTGACACTCTCTCCGTCCGCCCAGAGCGGAAGGAGTCATTTGATGATTACCCATCCAAAAAAATAAAAAGCGTGCTTCGCTGGGGCTGGCAGCTAGGGATGGGTTAGATTGAAGGTGTGTCTGTTAAGTTAGAAGCACTTGTAACGGGATTTATAGTACTAATGATAAATGATAGATATTTTGTAAGTAGGTTGTAAATAACACTTGTACACGTCAATCTTTTCGGTCGTTCTTAAACTAGATGAGGCCGGTGTTTCCTAGCTGACTACCCTGAGAAGAAACACCGAAACAAACTCAGAGGTCACAGTCTCTTTTGAAGTCCATACAATTGTACTGGTCAAATCATACGAGAACCATGTAGGTTAATGTCTGAGGTGGCCTTTTGAGGAAAGTGCCACACAGATTTGAGTGGACCTGTCTAGAGACAGTGCAAGCATTCGTCAATTATCTTCAAACTTAGAACTTTAAGGAGCCCAACGATTTGACGAACAATACCAAAGTAAGTAGGTACATTTGTGTAGGCCGCATAAAAAAAACTCAAACTGCCAGACATTGTTAATGACCACTATCTCTCTCTGTTGTCCGCAGTCGCTGGTGCGTGTCGTGCCTGTGGAGCTCGGCCAACGAGCTGCTGCGCCGCCTGCTGAGCACGCCGCTGCCGCGCCTGCCGCAGATCACCGGTGAGAGCGTCATCCTCCTCTCTGCACACACTATACACAACACTACTACACATTACAATCGCCTTGTCTTAACACCGATGTGTTATCTGTTGCAGCCGGCAAGCAGCCCCCGCGCGCGCCGAAGCCCCGCGCGGCCAGCTCGTCGCACCTGCACCCCGAGCCGCGCGTCGAGTGCGCCGTGCTGCACGCGCCGGCGCACCACGCGCTAGACGTCATCTTCGTGCACGGGTTGTACGGTGAGCTCCTCAGCGTCGCTGACCCCCTGCTATATACATGTTATTGCAGAAGCGTCAATGTCAAGTATTTATAAGGTAAAAGTTTCGAGTTAGCGACACTAGATGGCACTGTCTACGCCACGCACGTTCCCTTTAGATCTCTAAAAGCCGAAGATAAGGTACGCTTGCCAACGTCGGTCAATGGATGGAGTGGCCCGATGATGCGGTCGACGATGGAGCATGCTTGCCTAGCTAGAAGTAACCAATTTACAACCCCCCAGCACACTTAATACCCCAGGTCACAGCTTTGAGATGCAGGTCTATGACTGGTGTTTAGGGTTCCGGGCGTCCTTTCTTTTTTTTTGGATATGGCCACGACCTTAAAAGTTAGAGGCTCACTTTTGAGCAACAAACTAGATTTAAAAAAGTTTCAAACGTTACCGCGTGATATCAAATGAACGAGGTTGCCACGTGGGTGGGTGGACCACCCATCACTACTGAGTGTACTCCGTGCCCCGGAAAGTCCATTAAAGTTGGTCCCGGCTGTCATATCAAAATCATCTTCGACAGTCGATATACCCATAATGACTAAAAAATCAAAAAATCCGACTAGGTAGGTACCCAATCAGAATTCAGATAATCTGACAGCAGTCTTACTAAGAGGGTTTTCGTGTTACCCAGTCCCTGGTTTGAGGAGTTCAGATAGACAGTCGCTCCGTATATGAAACTGGTGCGCACACTGGAAGCCGACGCCGGGGTAGGCTTCCATTTGGGAGAAGACATTCAGACTTATAGCTGCCGGGGACCAATCTCAATGTAGACTAGCCATGAACGTAGCAGCTCGTGCTCGAGAGTGACATGCTCTCTCCATCCCTAACCTCCACTCGTACAGTACTGTGTCACCGAATAGATTCACATAACATTACATGCGACTTGTCCGGTGTGTAATGAATAAAATAACAATGACCTTTAATTAAAATAAACTAAATGAATCCAAAAGTATTGCGACTATTGTGAATGTTAGAATGACAACATCCTTTGGACTTGTCAATTGTATGGAAATAAATAGACTTATTGAATTCTGTTGAAAATAAGTTTAAAACAATTGACTGCTACCTGACCTCCACCACCCCGTTAGGTATAGGTTATTTAAATTCAGAGCTAAGGTCGGCCGTTACATTCTCGGGCTGCTGAACACAGGCATACATAGGTAATGTATTCATTTCATCATCATCATCGGTTCCGTATGGTGTCGGACGTAAAAGAATAGCACCATCCCATCACTTCCCGTGGCTGTCGTAAGAGGCGACTAAAGCAGAAGTAATCTCTGTACATTGCTACAGCTACACTGCGATCGCCAACCCGCCTGCCAAGCGTGGCGATTATGGCAAACCCTTCATTTGGGGGAGGCCTGTGTCCAGCATTGGACGTCTTTTGGCTGATTCATTTATAAACTTAAAATATCAAAGTCCCATTAAATAAGTAGATGGACAAACTTTTAGAAATCATTCAGACAATCAAAATAAAGCTAAAGGTTAAAAAAAAAAGAAAAACGCATTAGACACTTACAAGACAAAAATCTCTTTAATAGGACCTTTTACATATATAATTATTTATTATTTAACTGCTCTGTCGGTCTCGTGGGGTCCTAGGTTCCATTCCCAGTTCGGGCAAAAAGTGTAATTGGGATTTTCCGTTAAGAATTTGTGCAGTTGGAATGTTGGATGTGTGACAGTCCGTGCCTCGCGGAAAGTGCGCCTGACCTCTCCTCGGTCATGTCGCGTGCCGACCCACTGGACTCTGAGAGTACCTACTTAAAGGAACAGAGAGTGCACCTGTGTTTGCGCACACACGCCTGCACTATAATATAATATCCTGCGTACTTGGCTATTAGTCTCCGTTGAGACTGACCACCGTGATCGAAATTCGGTCGGTCGGGAGGATTATCTTTCATTTATTGTCTTGCTTGTTTCCCAAAATCCTTGTCAACTGACCAATATTGTCCAATTGCAGGTTCCCTCGGCAACACATGGCGCCAAGGAGAATGGCGCACTAAATACAAGTTAGACCCGACCAAAGTTCCTCTGAGAAGCCATTCCTCCGAACCTTGCGGCTGCTCGGAAGACAAGCGACCACACACACACGACAACAAGCAAGAAACGTACGCATATGAAACGAACTTAAATGAAACCAATCTAAATGAAAACGTCACATTCAAACAACTCAACGGCTGCTTTAAGAAGATCCTACCAAACGAAAACTCTTTGATAACAGAGACATTCTACAACAACACTCTTCTACAAGTAGACAACTATGAAACTCAAGCGAAATTCGTGACGGAAATGTTTAGAAACGACTGTGATAATACAAACTGTGATGCTGATACATTTAAATGTAACTTCGACGAAAACGGTTTTAAATGTGACTTCGATGACAGATGTGGCGTAGACTGTAAATGTAAAGTGAATGAGGTGTGCAGGTGCAAGTCAGAGGCTAAGGATTGTCAGACCGGCTGCGGGTGTACCTGCGATGATTGCTACTCGCACTGCTGGCCCAGAGACTGGATCAAGGAAGACTTCCCGGGGGCGCGCGTCATCTCGATCAACTATACGAGTGACCCTTACCTGTGGAGGCCGCTGTGGGTCAAGGGGAATAAGAGGTAACACAACATATTTTGCTACACAGAAACTGGTCTAAATACTTTATCTGTTGAAATCTATCCAGCCGTTTAGGCTACAGTGCGACTGCGAGCCATAAAATAGGTACATACTATCGAAAATCATCCTTCTCAGTTATGATGGATATACTCGGACAATCTGAGTATGTTTTAGGCAATAAACCTGTAGGTGAATCTAGGAAAAATGAGTTTAAACTCATTTTTCCTAGATTCACCTACAGGTTTTGCCTTTTTTGAGCCATTCAAATCGGAGATACTCTCGTGCCAGCCACACGAAGAAGAAGACACTGACGTCTCTGTCTCGGGCCTCCTAACTAGCCCTGCTAGCTTCTGCCAGCAACGTCGCCCGCGTGTTGTAGTCAATTATCCCAAGGGAACATCACCCCGGGATTTAAAACCCTATGTGCTACTGCAGACTATTATGATCTATCCCTATGCCAAATTTCATCCATTTCCATTCAGCCGTGATTGTGCCATCTAAACAAACTTTTGCATTTATAATAGTAGAAGGACAAAAATGTCAATAAATACATGTATCGTTTGTGGGCAGACTCCGGCTGCACGAGCGAGCGGAGCAGATGATGGAGCAGCTGGTGGCGCTAGAAGTGGGGCAGCACCCCATCGTGTGGGTGGGGCACTCCAAGGGCGGCCTGTTCATAAAGCAGATCTACTGCGAGGGTAAGTGCAGCGAGTCGAGGTAGTTGATGCAAGTGCAGGCAATTGGCAACTGAGAATGAACGACTATTGCTCGTGAATTCGTGATGCGAGTGTTTAGATTTTGGAAGAATTGCCCCTAGCTTTCTTAAAATTGTGTTTTATAACAATGCTAAAAATAGTGTCAAAACAGTTTAAAAAATACAGAAGTACAAATGTTGAAAACGGTGGATGAGCGACGCTCAGGACCGGTGAATAATGTAACGACACTTGCGGGAGGCCTATGTCTAGCAGTGGAGTTCTTCCGCTTAAATGATGATGAGTTTCAAGAAGCTTAAAATATTACTAAAGCTTAGAAGAAAGTGACATCAATGGGGACTATGATACATACCTAGTAATAACATAATTTCTTTGTTCCAGCTTTCGAAGCTCATTTGAAACTGAACAAAAGTGTAATGAAGCAACAAAGTATACTAAACAATAACTCCGAGGACCAAAGTGATAGAGAATATATTAAAAATAATGTAAATACTAGTATAGATAATAGGTGTAATAGATATAATGACAACGAGGCAGATCATAGGAACAAAGATCAAAGCAGCGAGACTTTACTGAACAATTTTGTAAAAAAACACAACAACGGTAGCTGTGCTGCCAACGGTGGAACTAAACTAAGAAGTATAGATGAAATGAATGAAATAAGAAACAATAATAATTCCGGTAATAGTAGTTTTAATGAAGACGATGTCAACTACCAAGATTTAGATATAAACTATAATATGGAAAAAGACGACGGAGACATGTATGGCTTTACGCAAAACGGTGATGTTTTAAATAAGCAAGATAGATATAATGAACACTCAGAGTATATAGATATAAGTGTGAGAAAGGATGAACAATATAGAAATGTAGAAGACAATGATGGGACCAGAGAGACAACTGAAGTCCTGTCTTCAAATAATGAAGGTACGTAATAATCTCCCACTCATGTAAAACCAGACAATGACCTATTCTTTAAATGTAAAGGTAACCAGTCACCACTTGGGTTTGCAGTTGTTGAACGAGGCAAGTTAAGTTGACCGTTTTTATTTATTTATTATTGGGTACATCAACACCATTATTTACAAAACTATTTTAGAAAAAATACTAAAACTAGTGTACTGTTCATGGCATCGCAGACAGGATGCCGTGAAACTTTGACCACGCAAATATTATTATGGGCCAACACACATTAGTAGCTATATGTTTTATTTATTTTTGTAAAGTTAGATTGTTTACATGTACCTATCTGTGATGGACGCCGAGCATGCCTATAATATAAGACTAATATATGTTGTTACTACGTGTTAAGTCATGTAAATAAAGTCATCTCGTAGGATATTTTAAAGTAGGATAGGAGCATGTAGGATAAGGAAATGTAGACATTATGTAAAGTTAGTTAGGATAGAATCACGCGGCGCTCCCGTTAAGGTAAAGTTATGACATGCCTTGGCTTGAGCTACGAATGCAACGCTCTCGTCACGGTAATGTTACGCGATACCTTAGCGTGGGCGCCGAAATTAGTAAGCCCCGCCCCTTTGTTCTAATTGGTAATTAAGAAACGCCTGTGATTGGTCGGCCAATGAGCGGCCTTACATTTTCAACCCCACCAGGAACAAAGAGGCGGCAATAGTTTTAAGAATTTTGTATAAAGATAGGCTCTTTTTAGTGTTGAGACACAGTCGGTCTCCAGCTCTCCAGGAAGAAACATCAAGAACAACTCCGAAGAATCATCAAGAATAAAATCTGAAGAAACCAATGAAGAAAAGTGTTTCATTCTCAAGAACCCAATACAGTCCACAACATTCTGGTCCTTCGAGCCGGATTCAAGAACGAAGAACCCGCGTCAAGACAACCAAGCTCACCGAACTGCAGACGAAGTAGGAAGATCTGCGAGAAGAGCGAAAAACGGAACCCGGCTGTGCGGAACGGAACGGATCAACCCTGACCGCCCGTTCTAAACAACCGACCGACATTAACCGATCGGTTCACCGAACCGAGCCGACCGGTTTCATCCGTAGTACCGAACGAAGAGGTACCAACCCGTCGTGTCAACCGAACGTGCCGAACAACGCAAGATGGTGATCACAAGAAGCCAAGGGGACGCGGCCGAAATAGAAGATCAGCGACGAGAACAAGAAGTGCGACGCGCCCAAGAACGAGAGGCGCGCCGCCAAGAAGCGGAGCAGATCGAGCGAGAGCGGATAAGAAGGCTCTCCCGCGAACCACCAGCATCACCACAACAATCTAAGATGGCGGACACCAGTACAGCGGGGCCGTCCGGAACTCAACTGACAACCACTGCGACTCAACGACGAGTGACATCACCGACCCGATCAATGAGGTCGCAGCGATCGACAACAAGCGTCACAACGAGGTTACGGATGGCGGAACTAGATGCTGCCGAGAAGCTGGCAGTCATACGGAGAAAGGAACTGGAGTTAGAGCAAGAACTAGTCAAGAAGAGACTAGCGGTCGAGGTGTCAGTGATCAACGATGAAGAAAGCGTACACGAAGATCAAGAGCCCGCTCCTCCACGTGAAGAACCTCACCGAAAGGTGGACGACTGGCTGCGGGCGAACCCCCTCGGTTCACGGGGGGAGGAGGGGCCAAGAGAGGCGCCAAGACAGATACGCTTCGAAGCATCTAGAGCAAGATCGCCGACCCCGACACGAGCAAAGAACAGTATCGAGCACTTGGCAGCAACAATCGAGAAGATAGCCAGACCTAGACTCAGGCACACCGAGCTACCTACTTTCTCCGGAGCAGCTAACGAGTGGCTTCCGTTCCAAGCAGCAATGAGAGATACAACAAACATGTATCAAATAACAGCAGCCGAGAATATACAACGACTGAGGAGCTGCCTCAAAGGGGAAGCGAGAGATGCCGTGGCCGCTCTCCTGCATACGGCCACCGATCCAGACGTCGTAATGAAGACCCTTGAGCAGTGTTTCGGAAGGCCGGAAGTCATCATCGACCGAGCACTGGAAGACCTTAAGAAGCTCCCGAAACCGGGTACATCAGCGGCGGAACTTAACAGTTTCGCTGTCAAGCTGCAAAATATCATCTGCGTGCTGAAGACAATAGATCGAAGAGGTTATCTGTTCAACCCCCTGATGACACGAGAGGTATTGGACAAGCTCAGCCCGCATCTCCGATCCCGTTGGTGTGACTACGCCTACGACCATGAGGGAACATCGGATCCAGAGATAGTCGTCATGTCACGGTTCCTGATGCGTGAGGCAGACCGAGCGTTACGGTACACCTACGCTCCGTCTACAAGCGCCGTGATCCAGAGAAAGGAAACTCGACCCACCGTGACACTGAAGAAAAAGGTGAGCGTCTTCACAACGGCCGAGGGAACGGAAGAGGAGAAAGACAAGTGCCCCAAGTGCGAACAAGCTCACGTGCTAACACAGTGTCCGAAATATAAGGCACTTACCGTAGAAGAGCGGTGGAGCTATTTAAAAGAAAAGAAGATCTGCTTCAAGTGCGCCCAGAAGCAACACAGGCGCATGAGTTGTAAAGCAAAGCTGTGCGGCGTGGATCACTGTCGCCGCCCGCATCATGCAACTCTTCACCAGACACGCGAGGTGAAAAATGAAGACCAGGAGAAGGCTGAACCTCAGAAGGAGGAAGCGGTCCTATCCGTAGCTAACCAAACAGCTACCGGACCGCGAGCAGTCCTGCTAAAGATGTGCCCAGTCATCGTTTCCGGACCACGGGGGGAGGTGAAGACCTACGCGCTCCTAGATGAAGGAGCCACGATCACCCTCGTCGACGAAGAACTGGCAGCGAGCATTGGGGCAGAAGGACCAGCACAGCCTCTTCACCTGAGTGGGGTCAACATGTCGCAGCTAGAGATGAGAAGTCAGCTAGTCAATATGACAGTAAGAGGACTGAAGAGTGGCGAGAGCTACAGGGTCAGAGCGAGGACCATGAGAAACCTCCGGCTTCACCAACAGTCCATTCCCGACACTATGTTGGACTACGAGCACCTGAGGGACCTGACACCAGAAGAGGTGTGCTACGAACTGGCGCGCCCCGGACTTCTGGTGGGGACAGACCACTGGGAGTGCATTGTGTCCCGTGAGCTCCGCATAGGCGGCCCTGACCAACCGGCCGCATCAAGAACGCAACTGGGCTGGGTGGTGCATGGAACCGCACCACGTGGCGCCATCTATCAACACGAAAACGTGCTGCATGTGTACACGCCCGACCGAACCACGGGGACAGGCAGCCAAGAACTCCACGAGTTGGTCGAGACCCATTTCAAGATCGACGCGCTCGGCATTCAAGGGAAGCCGAGAGTCAAGGCGACAGATCAACGGGCCATCGACATCGTCAAGAAAACAATCAAGAAAATAAACTCCGGGTACGAAGTTGGGCTGCCATGGCGACGAGATGACGTCACCCTGCCGCCTAGCTACGGTCAAGCATTCCGCCGGCTAAAGAGAATTGAGCAGAAGATGGACGCAGACCCGCAGTTCGCAGCAGAGTACACGAAGCAGATTAACAATCTACTAGAAAAGGGGTACGCGAAACCATGCGACGGGTCAGAAGAAGCAAGCGCCATCTGTTGGTATCTGCCACATTTTGCCGTGCAGAACCCGAACAAGCCCGGCAAACACAGGCTGGTGTTCGACGCAGCAGCCAAGAGCAACGGCATCTGCCTGAACGACGAACTGCTGGAGGGACCCGACCTACTGTTATCGCTGCCAGGGATCTTATTCAGATTCCGTGAGAAGACGGTAGCGATCACAGCCGATGTGCAAGAGATGTTCCTGCGTATCAGAATAAGGCCGGCTGACCAACCAGCGCAACAGTTCCTGTGGAGAGGCGACGAACGAGAACAGCCTCCCAGGAAATATAAGATGACCAGTATGATATTCGGCGCCGCAAGCTCCCCGTTTACGGCCCACTTTGTCCGAAATCACAACGCGGACGTGCATGGGCAGGAGTACCCGAGGGCGCTGGAGGCCATCAAGGAAAGTCATTACATGGACGACTTGGTGGCCAGCTACGAAGACACCGAGGAAGCGTGGAAAGCGGTCGAGGAAACAAGAAAGGTGCACGCACACGCGGGATTCAAGCTGCGAGGCTGGAGCTCTAGCGACAAAACTGTGCTACGTGACGTGCCTACCGAGCTACACGCCACCTCTCCTACGCAACTGGGGAGAGAAAAGCCTGAGAGCAAGATTCTGGGGCTACATTGGAACGCGGAACGCGACGAGCTGGGGTTCAACACATCGATGAACCGTGTCCCGGCCGAAGTACGAGCGAGAACCCGCGCGCCGACCAAGCGTGAAGCCCTCAGCGCCGTGATGTCCATTTACGACCCGCTTGGACTGTTGAGCCACTACACGATACGATCGAAGATCATCCTGCAGAGCTTGTGGCGCCTTCAGACGACGTGGGACGAACCAATCCCAGTAGAAGAGAATGAACTCTTCGCCTCGTGGCTCGCGCGCCTGACCGAACTCGCTCAGCTGAGATTACCGCGCTGTTATGTGACGCAGAAATACGAACGCGTCGACTTACACGTCTTATGCGACGCCAGCGAGCAGGCCTATGCAACTGTGGCCTATTGGAGAATTAGAAACGTCGATGGGAGCCTGAACGTCGTGTTGGTGGCCGCCAAGGCAAAGGTGGCGCCTCGTCGAGCACAGACCATCCCACGCCTGGAACTGCAAGCCGCAGTGATTGGAGCAAGACTCGCCGACACCATAAGGAAGGAGCACCGAATCGAGATCGGCCAGACAACGTATTGGACCGATTCATCCACCGTGGTACACTGGATCCATCACGACATGCGACGCTACACGCCGTTCGTCGCGCATCGGCTGGGAGAAATCGCAGAGCTGACTCAGAAAGAGGAATGGCGCTGGCTACCCACCGCGTGCAATGTGGCGGATGACGCCACTCGACTTGTCGACGCGCCCATCAGCGCTACGGATCGATGGTTCCAAGGGCCAGACTTCTTGCTCCTACCAGAAGGGCAGTGGCCCACGACCACAATGGACGATCCAGAAGAGGAGGAGGTCCTCCACATAGGCGAGAAGACGGATAGAGACAGCTGGCTACCGAACCCAGCCCGCTTCTCAAAATACGAAGTATTGGTGAGGGCTACCGCTCGAGTATTAGCCTTCATCGACATCTGCCGACGAAGAGCAACGAGGATGGAGCATCGCCATGTCCAGCATGCCGAAGCTGCACTGATTCGACAGGCACAAGAAGACAGCTTTGGGGAAGACTTGAAGAGGATCCAGTCCGCTCGCCCTCTCACGAAGGCGAGTCGACTGTACAGGCTGGACCCAGTACTAGAAGACGATGTCCTGAAGGTCAGGGGCCGGATCGAGGCCTCACCCGCACCGACGGAGATGAAGCGACCGATTATCCTCGACGGTCGTCATCAGCTGACCAAGCTCCTCGTACTAAAGGAGCACTGCGCTGCGGGCCACGCCAACAGAGAGCGAGTGACGAACGACCTGCGACAGCGGTACTGGGTTATTCACTTGCGACCCACAGTACGCGCTGTAGAGAGAAACTGCGCCTTCTGCAAGAGGCGGCGAGCGACGCCGCAAACACCAGCTATGGGAGACCTGCCACACGCCCGCCTGGACCCTTTCCACCGCCCGTTCACTAACTGCGGGGTGGACTACTTCGGGCCAATGATGGTCAAGGTGGGGCGCCGTCGAGAGAAGAGGTGGGGTGCACTGTTCACGTGCCTCACTTCCCGTGCCGTGCACATCGAGCTCGTCGCATCACTCTCCACCGACTCAGCAATCATGGCGCTGAGACGGATGGCCGCACGCAGAGGATGGCCAAGAGTGATGTACTCCGACAATGCGACCAACTTCCGCGGAGCTGATCAAGAGCTACGTAACGCATACGCAGAGTGGATGCCGGCCCTGCAAGATGAGGGGCTGCTTCATCGTTTGGAGTGGCGTTTCATCCCTCCAGGCGCGCCCAACCAAGGTGGCGCATGGGAGCGTATGGTGCGCTCCGTGAAGACGGCACTCAGCGTGACTCTACGGGAAAAGGCGCCGGCCGAAGAAGTACTGAGGACTCTGCTCACTGAGGCCGAGTTTTCCATCAACGCGAGACCGCTGACCCACGTCAGCGTGAACCCACGCGACCCCGAGGCCCTCACACCCAACCACTTCCTGTTGGGGTCATCAGAAGGGCTACCAACGACAGGCCCATGCGACGAGGCGGACCGGAGGACATGGCGAGCTAGTCAGGCGCTCGCTGATCACTTCTGGCGACGGTGGCTACGCGAGTACCTTCCCACATTGGTACCTCGCGGCGAGCCACGGAACGACGTGCGACCGATGCAAGCAGGCGACGTAGTCCTCGTGGTCGACAACACGCTACCCCGGAATACGTGGCCAATGGGAATCGTCGAGCGCACGCATCGTGGACCGGACGGCGGCATCAGGGTCGTCGAGGTGCGCACCAGGACGGGCATCTTTCGGCGCCCCGTGAGCAAGCTCGTCGTCGTGTCGGTGAAGGAGGAGGCTACGCAAGCTGCGCCGGGGGGAGAACTGTGATGGACGCCGAGCATGCCTATAATATAAGACTAATATATGTTGTTACTACGTGTTAAGTCATGTAAATAAAGTCATCTCGTAGGATATTTTAAAGTAGGATAGGAGCATGTAGGATAAGGAAATGTAGACATTATGTAAAGTTAGTTAGGATAGAATCACGCGGCGCTCCCGTTAAGGTAAAGTTATGACATGCCTTGGCTTGAGCTACGAATGCAACGCTCTCGTCACGGTAATGTTACGCGATACCTTAGCGTGGGCGCCGAAATTAGTAAGCCCCGCCCCTTTGTTCTAATTGGTAATTAAGAAACGCCTGTGATTGGTCGGCCAATGAGCGGCCTTACATTTTCAACCCCACCAGGAACAAAGAGGCGGCAATAGTTTTAAGAATTTTGTATAAAGATAGGCTCTTTTTAGTGTTGAGACACAGTCGGTCTCCAGCTCTCCAGGAAGAAACATCAAGAACAACTCCGAAGAATCATCAAGAATAAAATCTGAAGAAACCAATGAAGAAAAGTGTTTCATTCTCAAGAACCCAATACAGTCCACAACACTATCCTTATCGAATAAACATATGCCTATAACTTGTACGTGTGGTGTACCTAAACTGTGAGCATTAGTTGGTCACGAATAAATATTTATAAAAAGTAGTAGGTATGTGAAGGAAACGCTACAAGTTACCTAAGTATCTTAAAGGGAACGTCCAAAGCTCTCGTATGTGCTTTACCTGTGTCCGTACGTACTACAATCTTGTCGATGTTCCTCCAGAAGACAGTGAGGTGCTGTCGGCGCGCGCGGCGCTTTGGGCGTCCAGCAGCGGCTTCATGTTCTACTCCGTGCCACACCGCGGCTCGCCGCTCGCCGACATCAAGACGCCGCTTACCAGCCGCAGCGTTGAGCTCATGGAGATCGCTAAAGGTAATGCTGACTTGTCAGAAAAAAACACGGTGGTGTCGGCGCGCTGTGGTCCTTTGGGCAGAGCATCGGCGCGGCGATCGACTGTCTAACTGACCACCACATCCCAGTAGCTTGTTGGAGCTTTTTTTGTGAGCATACTCAAACAATAAACACCAACTAGGTAGAGAACCTTTAGTTGTCTTCTTGTAAGAAAAGGCAACAATCCAAAATTCTGACAGGGTTAAAAATGTGAAATCGTCAGCGTATAGCAACAATTTTGAATTTCGAAAACATATAGGTAGGTACCTACTGATGTCATTAATATGAAATGATGAATAAAAGTGGCCCTAAGTGCGAGCCCTGAGGCAGTCTAGACGTAACACATAAAGTGCTGGAAATGGAACCGCTTGTCACAACCCTCTGAGTTCTATTATAAACGTGGAAAGAGATCCATCTCAAAAGATCGCCACATATACCATTGGAACGCAATATTATGCCCCGGCGACACACCGGTGTGTCGCGAATTAATCGCGAATTTAATGTTTATTTACCTATTACATAAGATTTACTTTTTTTTGGGAATTTTCACATGTCGGGGCCGCAGCGGTTAGAGCAGCAGGTCAACCTTGTCAAAGGCTTTCCAAAAATCAGTGTTTAGACATCCACTTTGACATGAGAGTTAAGTTACATGGTTCCATGCTTGAAGAAATAATTCTTGCGAGATGGACAAATTTTTAGTAGATATGCATTCGGAATACACAAATTGTCGGCTGTCTGTTTAGTGACTAAACGATCCTGGACCCTTCGAAGGATCCAATGTCTTGAGCATGAGCGCCTTAAGTACAAACTTCCTCAATAGTAAACTGTAGGTTATTTGACAAGAAGTCGTCTCTTCTTACATAAGATAAACCATCAATGGATTGTAACTTAATGTATCGTTCCGATTTATTTTTTCTATTCTAGGCATATTACGATAAAATTAGTTTTCCAACTTTATCAGCCGCACGGCCCACTGGTCAATCCTAGGCTAAGACTAAGTGAATGTTGTCAATGAATAATTTGTAAGTTATAGGTATTAATGACAATCTCGAGGCTAAAAATAACAACAGCCGTACGGGTCAATGTTCAAGGTAGCAACACTTGCTGAGGTCGGTCTGTGGATCACCCGTACCTCGGACAGCGCGGGAACTGGCTGTCATTTGTAGATCTATGGCAGTCGTTACCGATTGTCAGAAGTTAGAAAATATATACACACCAGTCGTGTCAAGAAGTTTTATCAGTTACTGGGTTATGGCGGCGAGATGGGCAGTCGCTCCACGTAAAATACTAGTACCTATTCAGCTGAATCCGGTTTGACTGGAAGCCGACCTCAATATAGTTGGGAAAAGGCAGGCAGATGATGAAGTAGTAGTTACTAATGAGCTCGTTCCCTGTGGGCCTCAGACTGCCCGCTGGTGCTGGAGCTGCAGGCGCGCTGGCTGGCGGCGGCTGCAGACGCGCGGCCGCTGGTGCGCTCGCTGGTGGAGACCGGCCGCACGCTCATGTCCGTGCTGTGGCTGCGCATCGTCAGCGAGGACTCCGCCGGTGAGCAACGACCCAACTAGCACGCTAGCGTTAAAACAATCAGTATATCATTTGTATATCGGTTCCATCTGAGTATCAAAGTTGTAATAATATCTGTATAGCGGAGTTATAGAGTGCTCTAACTCACTTGTAACCACGAAAGAGGCCCTCGATTTTACAGGTAAAGGTTATAGAAAGCCCGTAGAATGGTGTTAGTGAGGAGCTAAAGTAACTGCACAAGACCGTTTATTCACTCTTGGTTGCTGCTTTTACCGGTATATTTGTAAATATAGAAGGGTTGGTTAACACTATAGGTTACAGAAAATCGTCGGCTAAGAATTGTATGTCACTTGCATCTTTATTAGACACATTTATAAATGGTTGTTTGATACCTTGACGCGTATTATTTATCTAAGAAAGTGTCAAGTGAGCATTTTATCGCTTCCTGAGTACATTTTTTACCCAACTATACAAAATTGGAAAACATTTGGACACGAAGTGTGTATAATAATAAAAGTCAGTATTCAACCAAAGTCATATTTTGTAAAGTGAAAACAGTATGCCGTTGTGATTTCACGGTAAAGAATACCATGTTTCCCATCTCAATTTTAACGCGCTCAGGGTTTATTACAGATTTCAGATTTAACTTATGTGAATAAAAAAAATACGATTATTCTCAGTAGTCTTATTTTTATTTTTTTATTTTTGCTTTATGGATGTTAGCATGATTTATCAATTGGCATCAGTGAAATTATAAAGGTATACATAAATAGTTAAGTATTTTACGATGAAATATTGAATAAATCAGTCAATTTACAGGTTAGTTTGTCAAAACAAATGGCGAACATTTATTAAAGCTTTATGTAATTACCTAAGTCATCTATTACACTTTTTGAGATATAACACCTTTAGTCAAGAGTATTGTGCAGTCCTGAGTTAACTTAACGGTGTAAAAATAGTCTTAAATAACTACAATTAATTTTGCCAAGAGAATAATAGCGGCTAAACATTTTACAAACTTATTGGAATAGGGTTCCTCATTGAAATAATGAAAATCTCTAAGAAGTATATACAGTATCTACTAAAATTATCTATTAATATTTTTTATAATAATGTCAACATTACTTTGTTAAACTGCTCGCAGTAACCTACATTTTGAAATTTTGCGTATGGTGGTACATTGTCCTTGTTGCCACTTAGGTATTACATTAAATATCCTACTAATATTATAAAGGTGAAAGTTTGTATGTTTGTGTAACAATCAGGTAAAAACGGCTGAAGGGATTTGGATGAAATTTGGCACACATGTAGTTCATATCCTGGAATAAAAAATAGGCTACTTTTTATCCCGGTAAGTGGCATGGATTAATGGAGGCTGAGGAGGAAGTGGAAACTCAGAGCCGCTGCTGTCTTAGTACTTCAGATTCACAATTAGTACCAGGAGACCAGAAACATCAAGTACCAGGAGACCAGAAACATGTCATAGTATTTTTGGGCTGGCATAATTATGTACGTAGAGTAGGTGTAGGGTATTTGTAGGGTAGGTGTAAGGTAGGTGTAGGGTAGGTGTAGGGTAGGTGTAAGGTAGGTGTACGGTAGGTGTAATGTAGGTGTAAGTTAGGTGTAGGGTAGGTATAGGGTAGGTGAAGGGTAGGTGTAAGGTGGGTGTTTCCTGAGTAAAAAATTTACAATACAAATCAGAAACCTTGCTATAGTGAAATTAAATTGTACCGGCTTAAAACAATAGGCATTAGTAAACTTAATAATACAGTTTAAAACTACATAAATGAGTTTTTGAACACTTTTAACATCTTGTGTTAATACATTCTTCACAAACCCTCTTTAACAACCAATGCCTGCACCCTAAAGTCAATATAATACCTAAATATATATAAGTCTCTTCATAGCAACCACTACACAACAATAATTGTTAACGGGTGTCAGTGAGCACTGTTGTGTAGCTTTAGCTGCTAGAAACAGGTTAAACATATAACATCTTAATTACACGTGCTGTAATTAGAACCATTCTAACACTTAAAACTGTTTGACGTCCTTTATAACTCTTTTATATCGTTTAAAGTTAAAACTGAGTCAATTATTACACAACTGAACAGATTAAAGTTATAACTAAACCTGTATCTGACGGTAGAATGTTTGTTGGGGAGCTTCTTTAATTAATGACGGTTTCCTAAATTGACAAGCACCAGGTGTGGCAGCACTGTGGCGTCAGGTCTAGGCACCTGTCAAAACGCTAATGTTTTCTGACATTTGTTCAAAGTCACTTTTCAAGGAAGTGGATCTCTCACCTTGTTGCGCAAACTGGTGGAGTAAATTTTTCTGGAACCCCTCATTGCATCAGCTCACTGACTCAGGTCTGGACATATTCCATGCAATAAATTTGTGTTTTTGATGGAATAACTAACTCACATAAGTAATTGTGAAGAGTTGTGTAAGACCTAAGTACTTCACCTATTGATGGAGTTGTGTCACAGTATAAATTTTTATATTGTGGTTGTGTTCTTTACGAGTCTGGGATAAATTTTTATTTATTTTTTTATTCACCTTACATCTATCCTTACAAGGTTTTTCCCCAATGCGATAAATGCGCTTATCCTAACTTATACTAACATAGAATCTATAACTAATTATATATAATGCATTCATTGTGTGTTCACCCAGATTACAACAAAATAGGTCCGTTTTCACAGCCGGTTTCTTTTTTTTGTGAAAAAGTTTTTTATTTTTCACTTTTTAGTGGTAGGTACCCCACACCTAACAACACCACTGGAAAGTCACAGGAAAGCAAAAATACACAATACACAATTTCGTGTACATGGATGATTTTTCCACATATTTTTTCCAGCTATTTGAATTTAATAACCAAACTACTGAATCGATTTTGATAAAAAGAATTTTTCAAATCGTTTGGCAAGCGACGGAGTTATGACCGAACAAACATAAAAAAAAATACAAACATCCGAATTCAGAACCTCCTCCTTTTTTAGAAGTCTGTTAATAAACAGCTGATCAGTGCATTTTGTCGAGTTATGTGCACTAAAAATGTATAGGGCAGTCGATTTCTTTTCGCAATTTCCGGGTTGGTCCCATCGTAAAACTTGTTCATAATGATGAATGTGAAAAAAAATGACCCCTTTTCAGTTATTGCGTTTATTCTGTTACTTATACGTTGTTTTTCCAGACGCGGGCGTGGGCGTGCTACACGGCGTGTCAGTGGACCACCGTGAGATCTGCAAGCCGGCCAGCCGCCGCTGCCTGCTCTACACCGAGCTCACGCACCTCATCCAAGCCGCGCTCGCGAGGTGCCGCTGCCACTAGCGCCACCACACACTGCCTGACAAGATACCTCTGCTCTCCTTGAATGAGTTCGCGCTGATGACTACAAGAAGTAGTAAGAGTATCCGAGTGTTGAGTATGCCATTGCGTTGTGTTGAGAATGTAAACTGTTACAGTTTTCTTACCATACTACTTAACACTGGTTGAGTATGTAACCGTGATGTGTATTAACAGTGATTGGATTTAAGGGTTGAGTATACCTACAGCAATGTTGACTATGAACATTTTTGAGCAACAATGTTGAATATCAATAGTGTTAAGTAAATAACAGTGTTGAGTATTGAACATTGTTGAGTATTGAACATTGTTGAGTATTGAACATTGTTGAGTAGGTACAAATAGTGTCGAGTTACCGACAATGTTCAGTATCCAATACTGTGATAGGAGTGTAATATTATGTACAGTGCCAGTCTGATGAAGTGCCAAGTGTGTTACGTGATGATGGCAAAGCCATTAGGAGCGATAAACGAATGTATTGCTACTGAAAGTAGCTTTTAAGTCTTTATCAACTGTGTAAAGTCAGGGAAAATGATTGTTTAGCAAATTGACCGCCATCATCTATTCACATTCCCTTCAAACATTGAGTTATTTAACGTTACCTATGTGAATCTATGAAGTCACTGTGTGTCTATGTCGTGTCGTATGGCATAGTAATGTACCTATGCAGTACAGCGGGATATTAATTATTGTTTAGCACACATTCCCGCAATCTTCAATAGGTATTCACAGCGTGTTTTAACTATATCGAACAGACTATTGTTTAATTAGATATGTACCTACTTACCTATTAGTGGAATTTCATCGGGTTGTACATACCTACTTAATTGAAACTGTCATTTAGTGTGTTAGGTACGTAGGTAATTTGGGTGCGGAACACTCCTGTCCATCTGCTTATCAATTCATCAATATATTTCCCTGGCTGTACAACCGATATGTGGCATCTATACCTACCTGTATCGCGTTGCCATAGTTACCAATAAGAACATCGCCGCCATTGTTAGTCCGGTTAAGCAGTTGATATCCCATGCGTGTTTGTTAACTTGCTAGTGGTTATTCCTAAAAAAAAAGTCGCCGCCATGTCGACGCGTCACGGCCGGTCCCCAATGATAAGTATCTAGACTTTCTTTGAAAACTAAGGAATTGTTCACAGAATGTAACTAAGACTTTAATTATATACTTAAGGAACATTCTGGAGGAATGCGGGGCAGGATGTTACTGCAATGTTTTCGTAACCTCTGTGAGCCCCCGAGCAGCATGTGTCGTGTGTGGTGGACGACTGTGCGTGTGCGGTGTTGTCGGGCAGTTGTTGTATCATATCGCGAGGACTCTCATAGCGCGAGCGCCATGTAGGATTTGTGTGACGTCAGGTTTTTTTTGTAGTTGGTATGAGGCGGTATAGAAGCATTCCAATATGAACAAGTGTTTATTGTTGCTATTCGTATGAAATACTTGCTGACATGACAATCGCTTATTCACACGAATGTGAGCTGAGATGGCAGATATTAAGTAAAATCAAAGTGCATTCTGTGAATCTAGCCCTTGGGGCCACGATATGTAACAATTAAATGAACCTTTCGAAGGGATCTTGTTGACATACGATGTCTGTTTGACACGAACTTCTAAATGTTACTCAAGGTGATACCGTAAAACGGGGTGGATAGAAATGCAGGGGTGAGTAAAAATGAAACTTGTTGGGGTTTTTCATCTATAGGTACTTTTATACTTAACATATAAGTAAGTAATGGTTTCTCACACAGCATCCATTCAAAAAAATGGTAAAAAAATTGGAATCCTTTGCTGCAAACATTATTTAAATAACGTGAAAATTCCAATAAGGTTCGTTTTCAATCACCCCCCGTTTTATCCGGTACTTATTATAAGATCTGAACTTTTAACTCGATTTTCTTCTAATAAAGATGTCATGTGGATACCTACCTGAATGTCTGTGATTACGTATTGTGTACGTACCTACAGAGAGGCATGTTGTAACTATGTAAGTCTTATACCGACTTGAATGAATAAATCGAGATGATTCCAATCCATCGCCACCAACACCAGCAGTGACTTTAACGTTCTATTTTAAGTGACCATTTGTATAGAATAACCCTCCTTTTTGCTTCGCCGTAGTCAAGGTCCTAACAAAAGATTTTGAATTTTGTCTTATAAGTCACAGAGTTTATTGTTAAACAATTTGATAAATATCTTGAAGGTAAGGGAACGTGCAAGGCGTAGACTGTGCCATCTAGTTGTTGCAAGTATTCACGCTTCTGTGCTGCCACCTATAGTTCCTGCTCGTTACCTTTTACCAAGTAATGACAGGTTGAGAATCAATAGTTAGTAAGTCACTGAGTGAGATGGACGATGGTGCTGCCTGCTGTCCCAACGCGCGTGCGGCGTGGTGTCTGAGCGAAACGATACGTTTATTGCATCAATAAATAAATTATATTACACTGTGCCAACGTGTTGTTTTATTTACAACTAGTCTTGTTCCACGGCCACACCCTAGGTTTCTTGAGTATTTAGTTTTTCTAAATCAACACTAAATTGTTAGGTAATCTAGCTCAAACGTACTATTATGGCGAAAACTTAATTTTCAATGGGTAAGTAAATTATACCTATAATGTTGGCACCTCGCCTCGAATAGGTGGGTGTAAGCGTACCCTTAGCGTAGGTACCTTGCACGTATGCTCTTGCGCATCTTTTTAACCAAGAAGGTAAGCTGAATACGGACTATAAGACGTACCTACCTATCTTTCTAAAGATACTCAAGTGATAAAAATAGTGTTAGCACCTACATCTATAGGTACCTATAATCCTCAAGATAAGAAAATATACCTATCGCTGTCGCTTTCTATCGCTATCGCAACAGGAAGCATCGACAAGTGAATGTAGGTGAATAAGGATACATTTTCACGGAGATACTAAGATTAGATTAACAAACAGTTTTACTGATTTCGTATCGTTCGGGGATTAGGGTCAAGTTATCTGAGACATTATGTAATTTCACAGATTAGAGTACAAAATGAGTTGACGACGCGTCTCTGTGGTAGGTACACAACTTCCCAGGACATGGCGCTGTTATATATTACTAGCTAGCTCTGCCCGCGGCTTCGTCCGCGTGAATAGTGTTTTCATCCAGCCGTTTCGGAGATAAGTCGGAGCAAACAGGCCAACAAAGAGAGATGAAAAATTTCTTGTTAGGTAACTGGTATCGTGAATACCTACTTTCATACTCCTGCATTTACAGTAAAAAGCTGTTTTCTTTTTGTTAGTATATAAGGCTAACTACCACCGCGACTTCGTCTGCGTAGACTTCAGAATTGGAGCCAGGAAAGGAACGAAACGAAGAATGAGTTATTCCCTACGTATTCATATTAAGCTTTCGAGTGCAAAGCCTCGGTCTACATACACAAACATCCTGACATTCACATTTACAATATTAGTAGGATTATTGTATGCGGGAGTTTGTTTGTTACGTATTTACAGTAAGCAAATCACGCAGGCAACTAGTAATATTTATAATGGGGAAATACGAAATCACAGCGAGGGGAGCCGCGGGCGGCAGCTAGTCGTAGTAGGTATAAGCTTCTTATACAGGAGAACGAGCTGTAATATTCGTTCGAGGCAGATTATCAAAATAAAACAACTAAATACAAAGACATGATTTAATACTCTTACAATAGTTTGAAACAGCTTCCATTGACAACTCTCCTAGAAGTGATCAGAAAATACATTAATATCCTGTTGACACCGTTCTCTTACAAATATAGAAACAGATGACAGCGTCACGGTGGCGCCATCTAGTTGAGCCCTCCGCGGTACTCGCTACCAGCACTAACACGCAGAGGGCGGAGCGGTAATCACTCATTTCGTTCGGTATTCAGCTGTGCATTCTTTATGGAGTTTATCGGCTAGAGCAAACGAGCCAAACCAGTATCAGCATACCGCTCAGATGACTGTCTGGTGGCCTGATGTCGTGGTGGTAGGATGACGCATACGAGCTGTCGCTACCGCGCGCTGGCAGCGAGTACCGCGCAGCTCTGAACTGGCTCCACAGTGACCCTGTCAGAAGACTAACTAGGTACACTCAGCATCAACTGAATCAGGAACAGCTGGATGAAAGGAAATTAAACTATATCTCAATAACATCAGTGGTGTTTTAGAATTAACACAGAAAAATGTCGTTTCGAATAAAATGTTTTGCCCATTGGGATTACAGTTTAACAATTATGAAGTCGTTTCAGTAGATCCATCTGTATCTGTTCAGTGCTGACTGTACCCCAGAATACAATGAAATAATATAATGCTTAGTAAAGAGTTGTACCACGCCTTACTACTAAGTGACTGACGAGAATGGTTTAACAGAACAACACTAACTTACATTAATTGTTACGAATCGAATAATTTATTATTATGCACAATATTGTACGCACGTCGCACGTCGCACACTGACAGAACGCTATTTGATTACTGCTCAAACCGAGCACGTGACACAACACTAGTGTCCGCGCGCTGCTCTGTCCACAGCGACACGTGTCCGCGTGCGCTGCGGGGGAGCGCGAGTGAACTGTCAGTCCTGTTGTTCGTATCGGACAGCTCACTTGTTCACTTCACCCGAGCTTACACGGTGACATGCTTACAGAGCCGCACTGAGGTCTCAGTAGAGAACGTGCAGGGTAGACACTGCCATCTAGTGTTGCGTATTGGGAACTTTTACCTTATACATCATTATTTGATAATGTCGCTTCTGTGCTGCCATCTATAGTTCGTGCACGCTCTTATGAGGATCACGAACTTTTTGTCAGTTATGTATTTCTTTTACTTAGCCAAATTTTCACTCAGTGTAAGGATATCGGTTTAAATTGTTTAAAAAGGTGTGTTATTTTATTATAAAAGAAAATAAGTTACGAAGATCAGAGTTAATAAAATTAGCTTAAAACGTAAATCATCGTGGTTCATCGATAGGATAAAAAACACTAAACTTAATTTTAATTTCAATCAGATACAGCTACTACGGGGTCAATGACCGCTGATAAATATGTCAAACAACCATTTTGTTTCTTCAGTAAATGATGTGAGTATTGAAGAATCAGCCGCTAAATATACTTATAATTATTCGATTGGTAACTTGTCTAGTATAAAATAAAGTACAACACAACACTCAACAATGATTTGGTATCAACTATTATATCATATAATTGGTCGACCGCTATGCATTACGCATCTCCTTATAAATAATATAATTAATAAAATACATTTCTTGTCTGTCGTTACAACTATGACGTCAGAGAAGTTTGGGAAATTGGACCACCTTCACATTCTAATGAATAAAAAATGACTTCGCAGACGCGCCAGCTTCTAAGATCATTCATTATCGATACGTGACGACTTATGATGTCATGCTTTTCTTGAAATACTGATCGCACGGGATAAAAATGCGCAGTGTCTCCCTGTATTTCATATTATCAAACGAGAAGGTGGTTCCCAACTGAGCCGGGCCCGGGGATACAATTTACCAAACTGCCTCCTATTAACAGCCGGACTCTCAAACGCTACTCAATCTCAAGTCGATGATTTTAATAAAGAATTTAAAGTTGAGCATTTGTCCCAGTCTCTGGTTACTAGTCAAACTCGGGCATGTATGAACACTCCGAATACCGGCGCTGTAAGGAACGTGCACGGCGAACACTGCCATCTAGTGTCGCAGACGCGGAACTTTACCGTATTTATAATACTTGACATCTGTGCCGCCACGTATAGTTCCCGCACGCTCCCGCACGATGTCCTGTACCTGCACACAACACACACACACACACCATTACTTGTACAGACATCCATACGAGGACTATAGCTGTAAGTCACCATCCGAGGACCTTCTAGAAAACCATGTTAACGACGACTTACGACTTTATTAACAAGACAGAAAGAAAGAGAAAACAATATTTAGGTTGATGAGCCTATTCGTATAGCGCTATCTCAATCTTTATTTGGTATGACTTCCTATGAACAGTGCGAGGACCTAAATACATTCGAAAACCCGCCTGGGAAGTACCATCTGAGGACCTTTGTGTAAGCCACACGAGGACCTTAACCATCTGACCAGGGACACCAATGCGAGGACCTAATTTAACACACTTTTTCTCATTTCTTGTACAATGTGAGGACGCAGTACTAGACTTTTCATGATCAGTACGAGGACGTTTTTCCGAGTAGACGGTGTACAAAGCGAGGACCTTTAGAAAATTTCCAATAAAATTTTTTAACACACTTATAACTTTACCATAATAATATTTGAATCATCTTCATGTAGGCAATTCTATTCACACACGTCAATTTCTTGATTTAAGTACCATCAGAGGACCTTATTTGATGTTAACTGACAAACGTTCAAAATGTAAGTGTGATATAACAATATTATAATTATGGTGATTTTATGAAGCTTTCGCTGGAGTTGTCTCCTCAACGGTTACTAGTAACGTCTTGAAACTTTGTGTGCTATTTGTTGATATTACATTTCATAGTAATACATCTGTAATGATGATGTTATGTAGCTGCTGCTGGAATTGTCTCCATGTGAGACAACTCTTCAACGGTTACTTATAGCGTCTTGAAACTCTGTGTGCTTTTTGTTGATATTTCATAGCAATACATAGTCCCTGAACTTTCCTCCAGCGTATGCTGCACGGTGTCCTCGGGACATTCCACGCATTGGTGACAAACGAGCATCCGCTTCCGACTCATGCGACGCAGGTACATCCCAAAGCATCCGTATCCAGTAAGCACCTGAGTCAGCTGGAAACTGAGGGCGCCATGTAGTTTATCCAGTCACTCATTAACCGAATAACCATCGCTTTCTGCGGTCTTCGCAGTGCCACGGCGTTTCGGGCTATTAGGTTTACCACACAGGCGCCCCATAAATGGCAGGTGGGCGGGCAATGGATTGCACGATCCCCACATAGTCTCCAGCAGGAAGCGTTCGGCCCTGCTAAATTGGGTACAAGCCACGAAAGAGCACCTACAATGCACATCAACCTGGGAACCAGCCGCTGAATGTGCGACTCAAAGTCACATTGGCTATCGAAGACATGTCCAAGGTACTTCGTCATCAGCTCGATACTGATGTGAACGCCACCGACCACTATATGTGAATCCCGAGGTGGCTTTTTCCTAGGTTTCCATGGGGAAACAGAGGGTTTCGGACTTATGCAAAGCCACTCTTCGAGACGTCGTCAAACGCCGGGTTCTTCCGACGACCTGCATAACCCCTGCCGTGGCCAGTATTACCGCTTGCCAATGTCATTGCCCCCGGGCCGTCACCAGGGTATCATCAGCGTAACATATCTCATCGACACCGACAAGAAGTGCAGCCCAGTCATATCCAGTTCAATATTCCACAGCGGTAGCTCTAGGACCGAGCCCTGTTGTTTCTGGCCAGCCATAAGGATGATGGTTGAATAAATGTCGTAGTGTTGCAACAGTGATTGTCATTGATTACAGCTGTACAGCCAGGTTGGGGGCAGTTAAAAAAAGTTTTGCTTGTTTTCAGTGTTATCTTTGCTCCAATTTACAACCTAAAATGCTAAAGGGAGTTCTATAGATTTAACCATAAAAAAAATTAACGTACACACTTAATTAAAATAACAGAACGGTGGAGCAAGCTCCGACGCGATCTGATAGTGGTATGGAATAAGCGACTGTCGCAATCGCAACCCAGCGCTGGGCCCACCACAATCGTGTCGTATTCGAGGACTCGGTAATGCATGCGATGGAGGTCTGTTCTTGTAGCGGCGATCAGCGGTGGTGACCTCTCGCGTTCGGCCCTGGTCCAATCCATGGTCCGGAGTGAGAGGGCCATAGGAAACAGTCACTTCCTTCTGCAAAACAGAAATGCAAGCGAAGGAGGAGGCGAGATGGGTGAGGAAGAGGCGAGATGGGTGAGGAAGAGGCAATCCTCACGTCTCAGCCGCCGAAGGAGACGCCCTGTGCGTCAGCAATCGCCCTCAAGCTCCGCCCAGAGCGGGAGAAGTCATTTGATGATTTCACATCCAAAGAAAAATGGGTATGGTTCTAGAGTTTCAAAAGCATTTTGTCTCGTACTGTAAATATGACGTACTTCCATGCAAATAGTCATTCCCAATTTCACCATCATAGGACGAGAGTTCTGTTACAATGGAAAAATTACCCAATTTCATTGTTACGTAGTTTAAGGCCTCTGTAGATTGATTTTATTTTGATCACTCGAGAAATAAGTGATTTTATAAAATCAGACAATTTTGAAACAATTAAAAGCCCAATACACATGGAAATCTATCCAAATGGGGACCTGAATACACATGTTCGGAAAAGCTATCAATATGAGGACTTTTAAACACACTGCGTGGAAAAACTTCCATCCGAGGACATATGTGTGAAGAATAACACATAAGTCCCCGCAAGGTACTTAAAATATGACTGAAGTGTAAATGTAGTGTGTTAAAAATTTATGAGAGCTCACACACGTTCGGAATGTGAATATGAATTCCCGCGATCAAACCGAGGTCCACCGAGGTCGACATCAAGTTTCCCTTATTAAGTATATAGAAAGGCTCAAAATCGAATGGAGAATACGATGAATTGGTCGGGTCAATCCGAGGACGTACGAAAAGGTCCTCGGATTGAAAATGTCCTCGGATGTGCCTTGTGTATTCAGGTGCATGTCCTCGCATGGTACTTAAAACAAACACACACACACACGAGTCATGGCGGCCGCTCGGTGTGCTCGCGACGATCAGAGACTGACGATAATAAAATTAAGAACATCTTCAAGCCAAGTGTCGTTTGAGAATCCAACGAACAAAGCTTTTATCAGATCACAAAAAACACATATTTTTTATTATTAAAAATACAATCAAATAGAGAACCTCCTGCTTTTTCTGAAGTCGGTTAAAATGATTTCAATATTCACAAAATTATTCACCAAATACAATTTGAAGTTATTTAGAATTAACCTTAGACAAGTTTTGAGATCTTTCATTTAAAACATGTGCGTTAGTTACACTTAGTTTGATTTCATGTAACATTATGGAAAGTACAGACCACCAAAGAGGTGGGAATACAGGCAAACATGTTTCTAATTCTAGTATACAACACTAAACGTGAACTGGACTCATTTTACTCAGCATTTTGAACAACTTTCATTATGGGACCAACACTGAAATCGCGAAAAAATTAAATAAGAAAAAAAACTTACTAGTCTAAAAAATGTTTACGTACCTCGATAAAATGTACTGAACAGCTGATTTTATTTTCGCAATTTCAGTGTTGGTCTTACAGTACCTAAAAGTTATTCATAATGATGAGTACAGTGAGTGACCCGTTTTCAGGTTTTAAGTTTATTCTGTTACACGTTGTATAGAGCACACAGTGGCCAGGTCGGCACGTGCTCGCCGCCTGATAGTTACCTCTTTGTTTGTCTGTACCTTCTGTCAAACTATTTTGACTTTACAATCGTGTGCGTTCATTACTTACATTCTACAGTTGAAGGTAACTACAAAATTGTTCATATCTTTAATTCCGAATCTAAGTTTCGGAATTAGATACGCAATGTCTAACAAGACAAAGTTCAAATTCCACTGCAACTTTATGCCACTCAAAAATCGCCTTAGAGCGAGTTTTTTGATCCGCAGTTAACTCAAGCAGTGGTTAATACTGTCATAAACATTTCGTCAAAATGCGTTTTCCGATCAATTGTTAGTTATTCACTAATAGTTATTCATTTGACCATAGTACAAGCTAAATATTGGTCGAAAACCGCACATTATCGAAATTTAAGTGCATTACATTTGTAACTACAGATCAAGAACATTCGCCCTTAGACTACATGAAAATAAAGTAGGTTTTTGGGCAACAAATTTGAAGCATCTAAGATTGTTAGTCTTAGTTTAAATAAGTGACGCTAGTGGGTGTGGTGGCCACTGCTTCCAAGGTGAGCCCGCACCGGCGCGTGCGGCCGCGCGACCTCCACCGCCAGGCCAGAGCGAGCGGAGCGAGCAGAGCGGACAGAGCTACCAGAGCGAACAGAGCTACCAGAGCGAACAGAGCTACCGACGTGAACACAGTAAGTAAGTAAAGTCCAGAGATGTTGTGGAGCTCAGTCACCGGCGCAACTGTCGGATGTGCGGCATACAAGTCTATCTCTAACCGTAACGATATTCAACGTTTCGGATCATTTCAGATAAATGAGACACGTTATAACAGGATTTTGTGTTAATCTAATATCCGTAAACGAAAACAACGGATAATCCTATATAATTTGTACACACATTTTATGTTGTAATATCATCCGAAATTTCATATCCATAACAACCCTTATAGAACTCCGTCCCTTAGAGCAGGCGAGCAGGCAACTATTCAGCTATCGCTATCATTACATCCGCTATAGTGCTTAACGTTCCTGTTCCGGTTCACTCTGGGCCACAAGGCACGCCCTTGCGGGACTCCACGTGGACTCGTTGCAATAATCTTATTCAAATAGTTTTGTGTCGAAAAGAGAGTTTTGAAAGCTAATTTTCAATAGTAGGTGATGCTAAATGTAAAGCCTAAATAATGTTTATAGAAACGGCTTTTCTTTCTGCACACTAATGCAATTCATTCGAAGATGTATTCTTTGGATGAAGTGCATCGATCTGTAGAAATCTGCTTTAAATATGTAAAAAAAACGTGTTTTTTAAATCTGAAATAATTAATATGCAGAAAGTGAGCAATCAATGTTCCTTCTCTCTTTGTCCAGTGTTGGAGTACCTACAGACTATGATTACAACCTTTTAAACGCCACTCACCCAGTACGCCAACGTCACAAATATGTCACAAAAAATAATCACGCGCTAAAAGTATGAACAAGAAAAGATTCCTAGTGACGCTCAGAGGACAGCCGAGCTCGATGACACTGCTCTCAAGCTTATGATCGCTTAATACTGTTCGAATCTGTTGTTTTGTTGGGTAGGTGGCATCCTCCTTTTGCTGCGCCGTAGTCGGGTAAAAATAGGGTAAATTTGTGAGTTGGCGTTGCGCTTGGACTGGAGTTTAAAAGGTTAAACAAATCTGCCGCAAGGGAGTGCCTGTGACTCGTGAGATACCCGCAGAGTACCAGGACGATTGCAAACTGTGACATCGCTTTGGTAGACACTGTACGCTCTGCTGCGAGGGCCCGGCGATACACACACCCATACATCTCACGCACGCTTAGCCATTCCCGCTCATACGCTACTTGAACTTAAGGTCCAAACTTCTGTGCATCGTGGTACTATGAAATAACAATGAGTTTATGAGGTACATACTGAATAGAAAAGTGCAAAAACCTATCTTTAGTACTATAGACCAAAGAATTTATAAAAGAGAATAAAATCTTCGTAGCATATCAATTAGTGGTCGGGTACCAGTCTAACCGGCTGCAGCTGACTGACCTCCACCACCCAGTAACTGGGTAGCGTGTAAAAGCTACAATTTGAATTGATCAATAAATGTTTTTTTTTTTATTTGATTCAAAATCCTCTGGATTATGAATTTATGACAGAAAGACAGCACAGCACTGACACTGTGAGTCCTGTCACATGACGTCACTTGTACTTGGTGCCGAACCTCTCGTACATGTAAAGTCTCTTCAATAACAGAGGGCTCTTCACAATCGCTTGCGCGTTGTTGCAGAACTTACTATCTACACTGCGGCGACTGGCATCTTTACCATCTAACTGCTTATTGCTATGTTCTGTATTACTAGTCCTATCGTTTGTACTGATGCTGGCGTCTTCTACATCTCTAAGTACTTTATTGCTACCTAAGAGAACCTTACTTGAACATATTCTATCTAAACTATGACAGTTTGTATCTTTAGCATCAAACTGATCTTTGCCAAGTTCAGTACAACTGACCATGTTCTTGGTACCGATACTGGCGCATTCTACTTCTACACGTAGTGTATTGCTATCTAGGAAAACCTTTCTTGAAGATGTACTATTTCTGGTGCTGTTACCTAAACTATGACAGTTTGTATCTGTAGCATCCAATTGATCTTTGCTATTTTCAGTACTACTAAGCCTAGACGCCTGATGGCTGTCTGTACGTGTAGCACAGGCACACGTGGGGGTGGCGAACGTGGGGGTTACGCACGTGGGGGTTACGCACGTAGGGGTGGCGAACGTGGGGGTGACGCACGTGGGAGTGACGCACGTGGGAGTGACGCACGTGGGAGTGACGCACGTGGGAGTGACGCACGTGGGAGTGACGCACGTGGGGGTGGTCGCTGGCGGGAGGCGCGCGGCGCCACGCGGCGGCGACGGACTCACCTAAGCGAACAGGAGGGAGGGCGAGGCGTCCGTGATCTCGCACACGAACTGGTCTTGCTCCAGCGGCCGCTTGATCCAGCGACCCAGCTTGGCCTTCTCGAACGCTTCTATGAGGCGCTGCTTGGCGAGCTGGAGTAATGCGACATGTATGTTTTTTTATCTTAAACTCTATAGTTTTCTGCTAAATCCAGAGCAGAGCAAAAAAAAGGTAGGTAACCCAGTTCGGAAGTAATTGTCATAATGAGCTTCATCGCGAATAGAAAGAAGTAACAAAATATGTTTCTTAGGGACAAGCACAGGACAAAAAAAAATTAACTAATACTAAAACTGACAGCTATAAACTAAAAGACAACAACAGACACACAAAGGCTTCTCGGATATTCAACAATAATAACCCAGCGCAGATATTCTGACAAGGTCTAAACAAAATGACTTGCCATCAAGCTATGGCGCGAGACCAGTATGACATTACCTGCTGTGTTTTAAATAAAGCTGCAATAAAAGTAGAAATAAAAAGTAAGTAACGCGCAAAGGTAAAGTTTTAACAGCAAACGAGATAAACAAAACATTGGTCAGCATAAGTGAGGACATATGGGCGAGTGCGAAGAGTGTACCTGGTAGGTGGGGCACATCTGCTTGGCCTCGTTGTACAGCAGCGCGTCGGGCTTGTCGGGCAGCTCCGGCGTCTCCGCGTCGAGCTCCGCGTCCTGCGCACACGAGGCCGAGCGCAGCCGCGCGCACCGTCAATACACGCTACATGTTCCACCGCTCTGAGCCTCACTCATGTTACATTTAACAATAGATATGGCTAAGGCTTATTGTCAGATTCCAACCCTTGATGATTATTGCTCTTTGAAAGTCTTAGCTACCGTTATCTGATTTATTGGGCTTTGGATAACGTCCATCGATACTGTTTCTAGTTACATTTGGCAATAAGAGTAGGTCTGATCGTTAGAAAAGTGAGTTTTATCTCGAGTTTACATAGACGACATTTTACGTTCATCTGTTTCTAAGTTCAGAGTGGTCAAAAAGTGTTCATGATGTCACGGGTTCTGAAGTACACTAAGACTCAATGAGATGATGAAATACCAGTCCACAAAGTGATAAGTGCAGTTGCTCAGGAACATTTCGTTCGGAGCCAAGTGATTGGTGACTTGGCACTCCGAGTATTTATCTGAAACTTGTCTATTTACATCATGTTAATAGATAGCCTTCGTCTAGCACTAATAGAGCGTACTGTATTTTATTTCTAATAGAGGTTATCATGTTTCTAATCTTTCTGTTAAACTGTCAGTATTTGAAAACTTGCGCCTTTCATGGATCCCTTACAATGTACCCGGACAGTTTGCATCCTTCGTTATATGTGTGTATGTGTAAGTCACGGTAAACCTTATGGTCTATTTTTTATAAATCCGTCAATTACAGAATTTGTAATACTGCTTCATCGTTTCATTACCACAAAGTCAGAAAAAGACACTTGCTATTTAAAATCTGACATTGACAATTCATCAAAACAGGTTACAAGGCTTGCGTTTGATAAAATAGCTACTTGTTTTAGTTTGATGTCATCAAGAAATGTTCATGCTATTTTGATCTTTGTATTTAAATTTTCAAATATTATTTTCTATGCCTAAATAAAACAAATACAAGACAATATTATTTGTGTCCTGACTTATAAAGGGAAGATCTGTGTGGAGTACAGTACCTGAGGCAGCAGCGGCAGGCGGCGCACGAGGTAGTGCCAGCGCGCGAACATGCTCTGCTTGCACAGCAGCGACGGCTGGCCGCTCTCCAGCTTGCCCGTCGTCGCGTTGATCACCTCGGGCAGCTGCAACACGACCCGGACCGGTCAACTTGTCTTCACGATCCACAGTCCACACTTGTTGCTTTCACTAGTTAATAGGATATCATGATCTTCCTGCCCATAAACCAATTCATTTGCTGTCAGATCGGCATGTGTGTTCTTAGCTCTCGTCTCAACAGTCTCTTCCTTTCGTTCACACAATCCGTTCATTGTTTCTTTGGTCTTGCTCGACCCCTATAACCTATCACATTTATACTGAAACAGTTCGAGTATACCGTGACAGCCGATTTCCACACAACATTTCAATCGGCCATTGTTGCCATTTTCAGACTTTTCCTGACATACTCATTTCTTTTTTTATTTAGTCACCTAAAACTACACATCCCCGCAGCCCGACTGCGACCACTGCAAGTGGAAGGTACATGTACACTGACCGGCTGCGTGGAGCACCAGCAGACGCTGAAGGAAGGCGCGCGAGCGGGGGTGCGCGCTTCCGTGCTGGCGGCGCGTGAGAGCAGCGGCCGCTGCAGGTGGAAGGGCGGCGGTAGCGACGAGATGTACGCCTCGATGCGCCCGCAGATAGCCCTGCAACCAAAACCACACTCGTTGTGGACTACGTTTACAAAAACATTTGGCCAACAGTAATAATATTTTCAATATTATAGTGCCTAAAAATAAACTTAAAACTAAGATATTATTATTTTAAGTGCTAGTAATAGTGGTTCGGAATTGCAATGTTAGGTAGCGACAATAGGTGATATTAAATTAAATTTGGAATTTTCTATCTCTCCAAAGCCTTTGATTGTGTTCATCGAGACACGCTATTGCGTAAATGCTTCACTACGGTCTTTAAAATAAGGTTCTTGACATCATAGATTCTTATTTACGTACTAGGATCCAATGTCTAGATGTTAATGGAAAGAAGTCATCCGGGCTACCAGTTCAGTTGGGTGTGCTTCAAGGCTCAATACTGGGTACATTCTTATTTTTGGTATATATTAATGTTTTACCATTCTTTACGTGTTGTGTACAGCAGATGAAATATCTCGTATCTTTAAAGTAGATAGGAATAGACAAGATTTTAATGACGTAAACAGCGCACTCTCCACTGTGGCGGATGGTTAACGACGAATAACTTTGTTCTCAATACCAAGAATACAAAATTTTGTTTGCCTATCCTAATGTAAGAAATCTAGGACCTAACATTATCTTAAGTAAAGAAGTGCTGCAAACAGAAGAGTCGGCACTGCGCCAATATTTTTGGGAATAACAGTTGATACCAAACTACCCTGCTGCCTATGCCGTCACGAAAGTTAGACAATTCACTGACGTTGACAAAGCGCAGTTGGTCTATTTTCGTTATTTCTGTAGCGTAGCTGCGGACATAGGTACTAGTTACAAGGTGGAGCTTTAGGGGACTGCTTTTTTATGTAAAACTGACGTTTAAAAGTGCTGGCTATCAGAATAATTTGAATAAATGACTTTTGAATTTTGAAAACCACTTTAGTGTATATTTTTCGCGATAATTCAGTGTTCGCCACTGACGTGTTAAAAGCCAACCTGTTAGTAAAATGGTGTATTTTGTTGACTGTGCCCAATACTATAAGTGATATTGCCATATGTTTTATTTTATTTTCAAGAACATTTCATGACATTATGTATGGAATATAATTTCAGCCAAATGGCCGCCGAGACTCCGCTGAAGGTAGGTATCCTGGTGGACCAATTTTGGACATCTTTTTCACATAAATGGCGTGCGTCAATCTCATGACGAACGTGAGTTATGTTGGCCTTCAGGGCAGCAACTGCCTGTAGTTTATCGAAGAGAAAGTAATCGAGCGGTGTTAGATCATTAAACGACGCATTGTGGACTCTGCAGGACGATCATGAATACCATAAATTAGACGCAACGTCCGGAACGTTAGGGGCGAACAGAGCACTGATTTTTGAAGCTTTTAGCGTTCCTTGGTGAAATGTCACTAATAAATATGTTTTCCCGCCAAATTTGACAGCGATCGCTTTTCCAAGATGGCCGCCATAAACTGTCAAAATTCGAGCGTCGCTATTGGAAAACCTTTTACAAACAAATTTTCTTTCTTCACTTATTTTGACGGGACTTTCATATAGCTGATGTTATATGTATAAGAAGTATCTTAGGCTACTTTTACTTTCAAGGCTACTTTTAAAAGGATTAGGATTCCGTGCAAAAAAAAAACCCATGAAATTGTTAAATGATATTTATTTTGAAAATAGGTTTAACCTATTTTCATAACACTTTTACACGTCAATGTTTTTTGGTTATTTGAAGCTAGATGAGGCCGGACAATCTGAATGAAGCTGTTCGCGTATAAGAGCCGGTTTCTAAATTGTGAATCTAGAGTTTAGAACCGTCAAGTTTTCCCTATATTCCGGACTAAGAGTCAATCGCATATGTTCGCCCGCGCCCTGACTGTGGGTGAGTTGGAAAGTTCCTACAATACTTGTCATAAGGAAAGGAAAGTCCGCGGTAGGATACGCAGTACACGGCGCCGCAGCCCAGTCACCCACTTAGCAGAACTGGCTAAGTGCATAACTTCATTAAGCGTCGTCGTCCGCGTATGGGTTGCGCGGGTTGCGCCACCTTCCGCGGCGACCAGTTATTATAATTAACAGACTGGATCAGGCTCCTGGGGAGCGTTCACTTCTACATCGTTAAGGCGAGCCTGACTTGAGCGCGTAGGCATCTAACGCTTACCCCAGGCCCCGCAAGGAGTAGCAATACGTAATAAGTTACGATGCACGGGAGACGCGCGCACCAAGCGCACCGCTCGCTCATGAGTTCACGGACTCGGGTAGGTACTAAGTTCCGTCACAGGATAAAGTAATGCAGTAGATCAACTTGAATTGATTAGTATAAGTTTATTTTGTTTTATTTTTCTATTAAGTATTTTTTAAGGTTATAGATGGATTAAGTACGTATTGTACAAACTTGAATCCAATTACTAATCATTAAAAATCAGTAATAATACTTATTTATTTTAGAGTATATGGTGGATTTAAAATCTGACTGACACGAAAATTATGAATACGAGTACGATACAAAAATACGCGTCGCGCGCTATTTGGCTTTGGTGCGATACCTTCGTAAAAATCAAGTAGTAGGTAGGCACACTTACTTTAGGAAAATTATGTTACAATTCTTGAATATTATAATTCAAGAAAGCTTAGAAGTATAAATGGTTTGGAATTTGCCTAGATGCTATTTAAAAAAAAACAAAAACGTTTTTATATTTTTTAATCAAATAGTTAACATAATAAAAGTTACCAATGCAACTGGCTAAAATTCGTTGAACTGTAGCTGTCTCGGTTTGCATGGACCTAGCTGAGTAGATTGACACGGAATATGGTCCTTGGATTTGCTTGGACCTGGCTGCACAGGCTTATCATTAACATTTTCTTTGTTTTCTTTCAATATTATGTCTCGTATTGGCATACCGCGATTTTGGCGCGGATCCACAATCTCTGGCAATATACATTTCAAATAAAAATCTATAATTTTTTTCTCCATATGCACCCGCCAAAATTCGTCATCTCTTGAAATATTTTCTATTCTACTACTAGTTTTCACCGGACCATATTCCAAAAATGCATAGGTTCCTTTCTGTTACGTGAAGTTGACCCTGCACTTGGTAATACCAATTACTTTTTTTGTTTATAACCCTGGTATGTTTTATTCTATCGAATTTAAATACTACTTTACTTTCTTCAATAGCAGCATTTCCCTTTTCTAAATGCCGTTATTGGACATTTAATTTCAACAATGGTGTCGTTCCCAACTATACCGTCGGGGGTAACCCCAATAAATGAGTATTATTTTGGAGACAAGTCACGCCCTTCCGCATGCTCTATTGCCCTGTAACGCAAATTTTGATTTTGATTTGTTGGTAATTAACAACTAAAATTTTAAAAACTTACAAAATATCCCTGTTCAATAAAGATAACGGAGCTACAGTGCCAAAGACAGATACACAGGCACACAGACGCACGTACACAGAAACATAGATAGCAAACCGTTATAAATAAATAGGATAGAATTGTAATATGGTGTGTGTTTAATTTCTTTATGTATTTTATGGTGTTACAATAATGATAATGAGATACTACTTTATTCAAATCTATACTAAATAATATTATAAAGTGGAAGTGCGCTAAGTGCGCTGTGGTAATAGCTAATTATACGTAAGTACCATGTACAACAAAGATATTGTTTTTCATTCGATCTAAAAAAAAGTCCGCGACGTTACACCTATATCTATCTCTTATAAATATGCCACACTAAGGCATTTTATGTCAAATAATTTATTTAAAAATTAAAGGTGGTTTTTCAGCATTAATATTAGGCAGGCATATTAATCCTTACTAGAGAAAGTTACTTCATCATCAAGATAATTTTATGAAGATAAACTTTGTCTTTTACAGCATGTTATTTGAACTCACCGTTTAGGAGAAAATGTAAAATTAAAATAATTATTCAACAATATTATTAAATCGAACGGGCGGTGCGCGAGACGCGGCCACCAAACGAGAACGCGTCGAGCCTGCGTGACTGCGTGCGACGCGGTGCAAGAAATTCTTTTTTGTATTATGATTATGAATTTATGATAGTTACATTCATGGGGAAGGCTGTACGGCTATACGGGAACGGGAATTCCTACGGGAATGAAGAGTTCCGTTACCTGTCTCCGAAGTTCTTCATCAGATCTTCACCAAATTGAAATGGGATCAGTCCGGGAAGATACACTTCCAAAAAAAATAGAATCATCAGAATCGATTGACAATTGGCGAAAATATCGCTGAGCAAACATACAACAAAAAAAAACAGTCGATTTGAGAACCTCTTCTTTTTTGGAAGTCGGTTAATAATATACAATACAATAGTCAATTAAAAACAGTTTAGTGTATGTAATTTATAATTTCTATACATTTTTCCTCTTGCCAATAAACACCGATAAAGTAACGCATTGGATTGGAAAAACTATCCAAACTGACCACATAGTTTTTTGTATGTCTTGTCATAACTTGATACATTGTTAGTAATTAGTAAGAGGATGGACTCTAGTGTACAGCGCATAAATGAGCTGGTCCGGTAGCCTAAACGTTACCAAAAGTATGTTATTATAATATTTTCATAGGAAATGGTCATACTGTAACACTTTTACACTATGGCACGCGACTCACGAGTGCGCTGCGCGTATTGTTTGGCATAGACGAGACCTACACAAACGTTGCGGACACCATAAATATTATTATTTGTTGTGTTGTGGTGGCTGTGAGTAGGTACCCACCTAGCGTATAACTACACTTATATTTCTTCTCTACATGAACACCACAACATTATTGCACCGATATTCAACTCTCATGTAGGAAATACGAGCTATTATTTTTGCATTTGTTTAGGAGTAAGATAAGTGAAAACGGACATTTGTAATAAATAACAAATATTATAAGACTTATACAAACTCTCCGAAACCATCAAGACTAACGTAGCGGGGTGAACTACCTATTTGACATTTGAAAACAGTAAATCATTGTATCATGTGCGCGCGAGGTGGCTTTATGCACTCTGAAATAGGGTTCAAATTCAATTGTTTTACATACTCGATGCGGTTGGTAAATCTATTCCGCGCGAAAACTAAACCACTAAAGCGCACGTCTTTATGGGTACTGAAATAAGGTTTAAATTAAACTGTTTACACACATGTTTGCGGTGTGGAAATTTATCTGTTTCGTGTCGGTACTTACCTAGTTAGTAAAGTAAATTATGTATATACCTATATACCTTTTTGTTTATTCAGCCAAAGTTTATAAAAAAAAGTAGTCACCGCTGCAACGAAGAGCCGTGACAACTTTTTTTTCCCCCATTTTTTTTTACAAAATTATAGCTACATCTAATAAAAACTAACTATATTACAACTGTTTGAACACTAAATTGTATGCAAGTATTATTATTTAACCACTCGACACGTGTAAATTCCAAAATAAAAAATAAATCTTACGTAAATAAACATAAACATTAAATTCGCGGCACACCGGTGTGCCGGCAGTGCTAGAGCGGTAATCAATTTAGGCTTAGCCAGTAACAGAACTTAGCGGGGGTGGCGGGATCGCAAAAATTTGGCACACGTCCGACCTCCAACACGTTCCGCTCGGGACTAAATGACACGGGGCGCGCTCATGAAACGACAAAATCACTTGATTTTGGAATTAGTGGGATACGTATTTTCATATTTCACATTATGACGGCCGATTTATATCACATTTTTTACGACCTTTATTGTGGTATAAGTTTTATTACTCAAAACCTTATATAACTCAAATGAAATGATAATTACATCTTGATTTTGACTTGTCTTTGCGATTTAATTGGATGCAGTAAAGTGCAAGTAATCGTGTATCGCACGGCCGAAATCGCAAGATCGAAGTGTGAAATATGTAATATATTTTTTTCAAAATTTAAATCCGTGTTGTTTACGAATAAAACACAATTTTACACAATGCAAAACAACGTTTTTCCGGAAAACCTGGCCTTAAGTAATGAGAAGGCTAGGTAAGTGAGGCAGTCTTCAAGGACGTGCAGACTACTGACACAGACTACATTTGAACGTTTGCAAAGCCGAGTTGTCTTCTAACACTTACTTGTCTCTACTTAGTTACTGACACGAGGTTGAATAACTTTAACATTGCATGCATTATGACGGCGGGTTAAAGCTATGTAACTCAGTTAAACCCGCCCCGGCTTCGTACGGGTGCCAATCTTTACGTACTATAAAACAAAGTCGCTTTCGCCGTCTGTTCACTTACATCTTTTAAACTACACAACGGATTATAACGCGGTTTTCATCAATAGACAGAGTGAATCAAGATCAAGGTTAATATGTATAATTCGTCCCGAAATTCCTACGGGAACGAGTGGGAAATATGAAACATGCGCGTACGAAGTCGCGGCCAAAGGCTATTATATATGTGTCGCAGCCAATTAGCTTAATCAGCCGTTTAATTGGTAGCCTAGCCTTTTCATTTTATTGCACCGATTTTTCAGCGACATAAGTGTCATCTTTTTTTTCTTTATCGTTTAATAACTTGCCCATGTCACTTATGTCGCTGATTTAACGGCGCATTTCAATGAAAAAGCTAGGCTTTTAATGAAACGGCTGATTAAGCTAGTTGGCTGCGAGATACAACGTGTAACAGAATAAACGCAATACCTCTTAAGGGGTCATTGTACTCATAATTATGAATAACTTTCACTTTGGGACCAAGACAGAAATCGCGAAAAAAAAAATTTACTGCCCCATATATTTCTGTCCGCATACCTAACTCGACAAAATGTACTGAACCGCTGATTTTTTTTTGCGCGATTTTGGGTTCGGTCCCATACATAGTTGTTCATATTGATGAGTACAATGACCCCTTAAGAGGTATTGCGTTTATTCTGTTACACGTTGTATACACAAGCCTCGTGTATCGTTCTTTCTCTTGGTGACAACCGGTCAACAACGGTACGGGAAACGGATGCGTGGTTACAAGTAAGCGGAGGAACCTGATGCAGACAGCGACTTTGTTGTACTATTTACAAATTTCGAGACGCTCCATGAACTTTTTATCATTTTAAAGTGGTAGTTAGGCATACTAAGTTATGTGACAATTACTGACTGGACATTTGTGTTCCGATCAGGCATATATTGCTGAAATGCAAAGATTTACAATTGGATAGTCGGTACCTATAAAGTTTTCCACTGGACCCTATACTATCGTACGCTAATGTCTTACTACGAGTATTATTATAAATGCGACAGTTTCAACGGGTGGATGGGAGATTGTCACTCATCACGTCAGAGCGGCTGATCGGCTGCGGATGAAATTTCGTACAGATATAGATTACAGTCTGGAATAGCAACTTTCTAGTTATCACGGTTCATGAGATATGGCCTGGTGACAGAAACACAGAGACAGACGGTCCCATTTTTACCGTTTGGGTACGGAACCCTAAAATCGTAGAAAACCAAATGTTTCGTTGAGATGTTTTCCGCGAGCCCTTGGGAAAGTGTCGGAAAGCATCTCAAGGTGCGTTTCGTTATTCAACAGCTAGCGGTAGCGGAGCCCCCTCCGGGCGGCGCACTCGGCGCTCGGGAGGGACGCTCGCTCGCGCCTCGCGGCCCACACTGTGGACTGAGCTATCCCTCGTACATACATTTGCACTATTTTGTTTTTGATCCAATGTTTTACTTTTAAATTTAAATTAGTTGTTTTTATTTGAGACTGTTGTCAGATATTATTAGTTTTTTATTTGTTATTTTATTTATATTTGGGAGAGCTGTTCGATATTATTAGTTTTATTTGGAGATTTCAGTAGTGTGGCAAGTGTCGCCATGCAGGCCATGGTACCGCTAGCGTGCTTCCTCTCCGTCATACGTGAGTACTTCCTCATTGTTACCTACTTGTATGTGTCTCTGGTCTCTGGTATCCTATAAACGTGTAGTGGTGACCTGGTGGTAACGGCCGCTGTTACGCGTTGTTGGTCGTGGGTTCGAACCCAGGCGGGCACTTCTAATATTTTCATATAAACTTCTCGCAAGGAAAAGATCGGGAGGGAACTGCCATGTATGTGTACAGAGATGGTCACCCATCCACACACCGAGGTCGGCGACCGTCGCTTAACTTCGAGGATCGACCCACGAGCTGGTAGACGTGCGATGTCGCCGGTAGCATGTGTTACAAGAGCGAGACAAGAGCTAGTGTTAGATCGATGACGTCATTATATCGACGATCAAACGTGTGAGCGGCCCGGCGGGCGCTGCGGCTTCGCTACGTGCCGCGGGTTCGATTCCCGCACGAGACATTACACATTTTCGACAGATTTTGCTGGTTTTTGTTGTAGGTATGTTTGTTTGAGTCCCTGGATGGCTCAGAGCCACACTTTTCGCGAGTCAACTTTCATCTGTCGGGGTCACTGGTGTGCATACAGTATATTAGGTTTGTCCCTATGAAGTTGCCGTTTGTTTTCGGGCACTTTGAACTACGATATCTTTAGTGGGACTAAGACATTTAAAAATTAATTTAAGACATATTTTACTTTTTTCGAAATCTCTTTGTATCTGTGGGTTGCTTATATTTTTTCTGTATTATTGCCATATTTATAGAGCCCAATATAAGGTTGGGGTTCGCCGGACTACTAGAGCGCCTGCTCGGCGGCATTCCTGCGCTTGCGCCACGTGTGTCGTTGGAGCGTGACAATCAGATCGTATTAGCATCACCGTATCGTAATGCGCCTCTTTATGAAACGCATTTCTTTGTGCGGCGTGCGGGCGGCGCGACCTCATCCGCGCGCGTGTGTGCGTGTGTGTGCGTGTGTGTGCGTGTGCAGTGGCAGGGCTGCCAGCCGTAATCTACATAATACAGGGAGCGTGCAGCAACTATAAGTTGCAGCACAAAAGTATTTATTCATGTCGAAGTAAAATTGCAGACGTAACATTGTAAAATATCCCGGGAATTTGTAAACTCATTGTTCTCAATAAGGCACGGATATATTGGAAACTATTGATTTTGGACGGGATTTGTTGTATTCAAAATGAATATGCTCACATTATATCGAAAAATAATGTAAAACAATATTACAGCGTTTGCAATAATTATCCGGTGACATAGGTATAAGCTAAAAGTTCTGATTAAACAACACTCGATGGCGCACTCTCCGCTGCGAGTGTTCTCCTACAGGGAGCGTGTCGGAGCGACAAGTTTCAATGTCTATTACATATTTATACGGAAAAAGTTCTGAATTTGTTCCGACAAACCTCCGAAACGGTTGGACCGATTTTAACTGGCCTATCACGTGCACGTAGCTGACGGTACATAGGGAGTAACTTAGACTACATTTATTTCAGAAAAAAAAACCGCGCAGAAATAAACCCATGAAATTGTCATTATTTTGTACTGTTTACGAGTTTGATGCGAACGAAGCCGCGAGCAATATATATATATATATATTTAAAACGTTGCCCCACACAAGGATTTTCTCCTGTATAGTGGGTGCGTTTTACAAACATATAAACTCACATACACAAACAGCCAGACCCGGAACAACTATCTGTAGGCCACACAAATATTTGTTCCGTGTTAACTAGTCAGACAATAAGTTGGCAACCATCGCTGTGTCAGTGTTAGACGCTGCGCGCTGTGCTGTGATTGCTACTGAGACTATGTAACGCAGCGCTCGTTGGAGCGCGGGTTGGGCTATGTCGGTTTTGCTACAAATTAATTGAATCGCACTATCACTGTAGTGCTGCTGTTAAAGATGACGGCACGGTTGCACGGTTGGCGCAGTGGTTAAGCGACTGCTGCACTGCGTGTCGCGGGTTCGATTCCCGCACAGAACAAATATTTGCATGGCCTACAGATAGTTGTTCCGGGTCTGGTTGTTTGTTTATGTGAGTTTATATGTTTGTAATTGCACCCACGATACAGGAGACATTCCTGGTGAGGGGCAAGGTTTGAAAAAAAAAAACAGATCTGCTGTGCAGTAATATTATTATGATGATGTAGTGTGTATGTACCCGCGCTTGTTTTACTGTAGAGAAAAGGTGAAGTCATAGGGTATAAGTGTGACAGTACCTATCTATGTTATGAGTTATAAGTTATAAGGCTCCCACAGACAGGCGCGACGCGAGAATGCGACAACGCGTGTTTCTAGAAACTGTTCTAGGTACCTACAGATACAACCATTTCGTATACCGACGTTTTCGGCCTATATGGTTATAACGGACCCCTTTTGTGTATATACTTGAACAATAAGCATTTTTCAAACGCGTATCTTTTTATTTGCAACGTTAGGTACCTTTTTGTACTTCTTTTGGCAATACATGTTAGAAAAAAAAATACCGCGCGAGCTTTTCATTCCAACATGGAAAACACAAAATCAACTGGCAGTGAAACATTTGGCGGACGAAGCCGGTAGTATCGCCTGACTAGCTCGACGTACGCAGACCATAATCTGCTCGCTGGTACCGCTTACGCCAGACTTTACCAACACGTAAGTGAAAGATTTAAAAAATAATCCCACAGTACAATACTTACATCGTGGTTAAAACATAACCCACATCGCAGTCGGTTAAAACCCGCTGCCGATTGCTACGTCGATGCAAAAACAATTTTCAACACTTACTCGAAAATGGTTCATCCTCCATCGCTTTGAGTATACCTACCTATACTACTGAGTATATAAGTATACCTACGCAATGAAATGTGCTCGTGTGGAAAGGTTAAACATCGCTTATCCAATTTATTATGTGACTGGTAGCCAAGAAAAAACATTGCGACCCATTTCTCAGATTTGTTTTCAATTAATAAGATTAAAAGTTCCGCATCTAAAGGGTAAAAACGGGACCCTATTACTAAGACTCCACTGTCCATCTGTCTGTCACCATGCTGTATCTCATGAACAGTGATTGCTGGACAGTTGAAATTATCACAGATATTTCAATGGGAGCCCCTCCCATACAACAAACGTGATTTTTTGTGTGCGCGAGTCCGACTCGCACTTGGCCGGATTGTTAACATTCTTTTTGATTAAGTGCGTTGCAAAACGGCTTTCGATACATCTGAGAAGGCCTCGTCGTTGTCTTGGGCGTCTGTTCCGCCTCCAGTTTGCCGCACGTGCACCAACACGTACTGTATGTTCTGGTGTCAGTGGTGTGCAAGCCGTCTAATTACGAATTACCCTTACTAGCACACATTCTAAAAAGGTACATGTAAGTACAAGGAAAATCGCTTTTACCGTTCAGCACCAAATATGTAAAATTGTGCAATAAGCAAAACTAGTCGGACTGCGTGTTATGAAAATGTGGGAAAACTGGCTGCCGGCGTCGCGGCACGTGGCGCCACCGATCACCGAGTCGACCGGCCACTGCCTGACATGTGCGCCCGCGCCGGTTGGAAGCCTTCCTGCGAGACCGGCTCGTTTGCATTACGTGACTTATCCTGCTAATCTATCTATAAATAAAATGAAAGTGTCTCGTTGTTATATCAAAATATTTTTTTAAAATAATATACGTTTTAATTTATTTTTGTCTATTTGTTTCGGGTTATCTCCGAAACGGCTGCACTAATGTTGACGGGATTTTCACTGGCAGTTAGCCGATGATAAAAGGAGTATAATATGTATGATGTAACGTGTAACTGAATAAACTTAACACTGGAAAAGGCGTAAACCTCTTTCTATGGCATCAACCCGGAGATCGCGAAAAACAAATCAGCTATTCAATACATTTCACACGTCGCGTCGTTCATTTCAATTTTCTTTTTTTACACAGGCTGACTAAAATCGCCGTTCAATTGCACTTTATAAATAATTTATTTATTTTGTTAGTTACGCGACGTTTCTATGTCATTCCATTTCGCACGGGGTCATATAGAGTGCGTCCGTAATCCTGCAGGCAACTTCATGTTAGTTATGCAAGCCAACGACGGTTTCTAACATTACCTAGTACGTAAGTCACCCATAAGATACGTTTTACGTTATTATGAGCTTCACCGCAGGTTCTACAACATCTCGCGGTTTAGACATTCATAAGGAACTTATATGAATAAGACGTAAAACATTTAGGGATGATATTGCTTAGGTATTATGAACCTTAACACTGTGGCACATAGTTGATTTTCCGATGATAGCGACACTGCACTGGAAAGCTATCGATTTGTAGTGATAGTGTCATTGTCAACACTATAGTGACATAAGAGGTATGAATGGTTCGAAATGTTGTAGTTTGTGGTGATGGCGGGGTGTGAGGCAAGTTTTGACTATGTATGGACACCTATCGACCTAAGAACTGATGGGTGGCACCAGGTTAGAAAGGGTACGAATGTGGACGCTGTGCCGACCAAAATAGAGATAGGATCCTCAAGTCACCAACTGTCCCCAAGTGTCACTGGTGTCATGGTGTGCTACTGAGTGTCATTAAAACAACATCGTGAGTATACATTTAAACAGTTAAAATAAGGCCGTCCAAACGTTTGGCTACACGCGCGTTTACTATAGAACACGGCATTTTAATGTTTTGCGCACACGAACGCTTCCGAAGATTGCCGACTATATGGCGAGTTCGCTTCGGCGACGATGAGCCAATTTGTGGCATCCGAAAAACGTGCGGTCCGCCTGGTCCTTACTATTGGAGTCAATGATCGTGACTTTTTCCTGAGTCACGGACTCCCTGTCCGTCAGCGAGCTTGAGAGTGATGTCCGCCTGTGCCCGCAGGTCCCCCGGCCGTGCAGTATGAGAACGCTCTGCTGCAGATCGCGCCGGTGGACAAGTCCAAGTGCCCCTTCGTCAAGGACTCCAGCGACGTCGGCTTCCAGCTCTTCACCAGGTAACTCACCCTTCTCTTTACTACCCGTACTAACTATACACTTATACAGGCTGGCAAAAGCTCCATCACTAAGCCAATATTTACGTATTATATCAATATTAAAGTAAGTTCTCGGCAGTCGTCGACTATTGACGGTGTTCGACCGTGTGGCCGCTTGTCTTCCACTTGTCCTGAACTGCGAGTCGTTCCATAGAGTGAAGGTTCGAACGATATGTCGGTACACGAAATGTGAAATAAATACCGGGAATAAACATTGTTTAAGGAAGGGCCCAATGTGCGTCCTTTTATTTTCATGTCTCCGTAACCAGAATATTCCCAAGTAAGGTCCAGCACAATGGATCAAAAAGGCGGGAATAACAAACAATTAACGACTTCTTTAGGCGTTCTTGATAAAAGATTTAAAAAAGGAGGAGTGTCGTGTTTGTCTGTATGTATTTTAGGGTTCCGTACTTAAGAATGATAAAACGGAAATCTTATAGGATCACTCGTGTATCTGTCGGTCCATCACAGCTTATTTTTCCGATTCTTCTGAAATTACGATTCTATTGAAAGGTTCTTTGTGGCCCACGTTAGGCAAATATAAATAAATGTTGAGTATGGAGTTACTTTTACTGTATGTTCAGTATTTAGTTGATTATTTTAATGTTTTTTACACCTTATTGTTTTGAGGCAGTCATTAAAGCGCTCTTGTATTGCAGACACAACCCGACGGTGTACCAGGAGCTGATGGTGAACGACGACGAGCGGCTGTTCGCGTCCAACATGGACTTCGGCGCGCCCACCGTGCTGTACTTCCACGCCTTCATGGAGCAGCCCGACGACGGCAGCGCCGTCATGCTGCGGGAAGGTACGTCATACAGCCGACGACGTCAACACGTTCTAGTGTTCTTGTTATCTCCACCGTGCTGTACTTCCACGCCTTCATGGAGCAGCCCGACGACGGCAGCGCCGTCATGCTGCGGGAAGGTACGTCATACAGCCGACGACGTCAACACGTTCTAGTGTTCTTGTTATCTCCACCGTGCTGTACTTCCACGCCTTCATGGAGCAGCCCGACGACGGCAGCGCCGTCATGCTGCGGGAAGGTACGTCATACAGCCGACGACGTCAACACGTTCTAGTGTTCTTGTTATCTAGCTTCTATATTATAAAAGGGAAACTGACAGCATGACATTTCAAGTTATCACCGCACAGCTGAAACTACTGGGACCAGGAACATGCTCTGCACGAGGCTTCCTTTTATAGAGGTAGCGGAACAAAAGGGAGGATCCTCCGACCGGACGGTTGTTGTGTCCGGTGGGCAACTGCCCGACAGCTGATATTCGGGCTGTTGTATCTGTTGGAATCGCACGGTAAACTCTGATATCGCGATTCAGGATTTTTTCGCAGCTGTCGAGATAGATGGCGCTGCGAGTCCCATTGTAGCGATGTTGATTCTGACACGTTGATTTTTGTGGCGGTATAATGCTGCTACACTTTTATGGTATCGGTGAGCACTAAGAAAGGATTTTTGGACATCCAGCTTTTGGGAAAATCGTTTACTATCGTTCTTTATAAGTGCTGAAGAAGTCGAGGGCTTAGTAGTGCATCAGACATGATAGAAATGCTTCGAAACTACCATTCGACTGCGCAGTCTGCTAGCAATTTCTTTTGTATGCTTATGTTAACTGCATTCAAACTGAAACTTTGCAGCTGGCGTGCAGTTCATAAGCAGGCCGTCAATAGGGGCGAAGCCTTGTTGTCGCTCGCGTGCTCCCAACTGATCTGTGCTGCTGTGCTTAACGTGATAGTGTTACTTATAGGTTGGCGTAGCACAAGCGAACTAACGCTTTATCCTTGACAACTTAGATGAATAAGATTTCGTTCGCAGCCTACATGCAGCGCGGCGACACGAACGTGATCATGGTAGACGCGGCTCGGCTGGAGGCGGGTCCGTGGTACTTCACGGCGGCGCAGAACACCTGGTACATCGGACGCTTCGCCGCCACCTTCGTCGACTACATGGTGTCCCGGTAACAGCACAACAATCTCAATTCTTCTTTAACACGAATTGTTAAGCAGTTGTTCGCGGCGGTTATGTAAGGAAAAAACCCGTAAGACTGACAACCCCTCCGACCAAGGGGTTTTGTTTGCCCAGTCACATGCTTTGTGGAGTTCAGATAACTATTATTTCATAGTTTAGGTTCATGGATTGTTTACTTATCAAACCGGATATAAGGTCAATACCAATTAAGGCTGCAACCAGCAGTACTAGACACGGAGCCCGACACAGTTGGGAAAGCGCCAGACAGAAGTCGAGTACTGCCGAGTGTTAACATCGTTCGTTTGTTGTGTCGCAGAGGCCTGGACCTGAACAACACGCACTTCGTGGGGCACAGCCTGGGCGCGCAGGCGGCCGGCGTGGCGGGCAGCGCGCTCACCTCAGGTACACCCTCAGCACTACTTGCACTACGATCAGTCTACGTACAGGCACTTATTCAAAGTCAGGCTTCAAAACCTTCGACTACACTCGGTAAAATTAAGATTTATTTAGAGGGCAACAAATCAGGAAGAGTGGAAGGCTCTGGGGGACCTTTGCCCAGTGATTACTAAAAATGTTCCTGCTGGATGAAGTGATGTCAAATAAGTGTTATTATTTCTCTTCCGCACATTAACCGTGCTCAGAGCATGTTAACTTTTCTACAGGGTATAGCCAAACGGGGCTGCGCGAGAATTTAACTGAATCTCGGGACCCCGACTCATAGCAGCGGTAGGATATGTGGGGTTTTATTCGGTACGAATATGACCAGGGTTGCGGAATTGTTCGAAAGAGTTTCGGTCCAGGAACGCAAAGGGCATTTGAAGGAACACGGGTGGGTTTTAGTCAGCAAGCTGCGCCCAGAGCGAAGAAGATCACTCATAATTCATTTGATGATTATCCTTCACAGACCGACAAAGCACTCAGATCTTCCCCGGGGGAAAATATTCCTTTTTAGGAGTTTCCTACAAAAAACGGACCACTTAGGCTACGTTACCTGAGTTACCTCTATTGGTTTTTAATAAACACATCCCTCGCTACGCATCCTCGTACTGACTCGCACATCTCTGGCGGAAACGCAGCCTTATCCTTGCGAGTGTCGCCAGGTCGCGTGTCGCGCATCACGGGGCTGGACCCCGCGCTGCCGCTGTTCAGCGGACTGCCGCGGGAGCAGCGCCTCGACACCAGCGACGCGCACTTCGTCGACGTCATACACACCGATGCCGGCATTTTCGGTAAGACAAACATTTGAGCTCCCGCGACTGACAATATCTACCGTCATCACCTACCTGGCGTTGTATTCACGAGTTGCACTGGCGCCCACCCCGTGACTCGAAGACGTGGAACGAACCGCACTGAGCCTGCGTGGAGGATTATGCCCCTGTCGTGAGACCGTCACAGGGCAATATCTGAAACGTTACTTAGCAACGCTAAGCGCTGTTGTTGTCTTCTTCATATCCTGTGTGTGTGGCAGCGGGCAGGCACGCTGTTCTCAGAACACATTGCCGATGTTTCGAATGGGGTTGTAGTGGCGACCGCGTAATGAAAGACGCAGCGTTGGTCCCTGCACCAGGCCATTGGTCTGCCCAATGAACTGGTGCACCAGCTACGGTCGTCTTCACACTTAAATTATGATGATGATAATCCCTGTCGCATAACAAGGTCCAGATATCTACATAGACCGCAACACGTCTTAGTCAAATCACGAGCGAATAAGTAACATTTACTCGTTGTTCCGCAGGGTACAAGGAGCCCATCGGGCATGCGGACTTCTTCCCGAACGGCGGGCAGAGTCCGCAGCCCGGCTGCGAGCTGGAGGTCGTCATCCCGCAGCAGCTGCTGCTCAACAAGTGTGAGTCTCTCACTGCTTACGTTCATATAGCCACTAAACTGTCTGACGATATACGCAGAGGGTTGATTCTATCGTTTGAACCGATTCGACAGAAGAACGAACGAACAGACCGACACTCATACCACATTACTCACCCCCTCCTCCCTACTATGTGATACTAATTGCTCCCCCACCCACCCCCGCGCGCCGCAGTCTTCTGCAGCCACTGGCGCTCGTACATGTTCTACGCGGAGTCGGTGCTGCGGCCGCGCGGCTTCGTGTCGACGGCGTGTCCGTCGTGGAAAGAGTTCTCGCGCGGCCGCTGTGCGCACGCGCCTACCGTGCACATGGGCGCTCGGCTCGACCACAAGTAAGAGGCACATTGGGCAAGGGTAGATGTGCACAGGTGGCGACGCGTTACTTCATGCTTTTAGAACAGTTATGCACATTGAAGATTTAAGTTTCGGGGTTTTGTAGATTTGTTTTTTAGGAGTTGCAACGACAGATCGATGGTTCAACGTGGTTTCAAAGATGAATGTCGAGCATTCCAGTAACTTGTGTTCACTTTTCTAGTTAAAATTTAACCGTGGGATTTGACAAATATAGACAGTTAATATTATTTACCAGCATTTTATTATTTATACAAACATGGTTACTGATAGCTTTGTACGATGTACGATATCACAGGCTTCATAGCACCCGCAGCCAACCCGCTTCCCACCATAGTTCCACTTTTTGTAAATTTGAAATCACGATCTCGCACAAAATCGCACTGCATTCTCACTTGCTTAAAACACAATATTGTATGATACCCTCCCCGCTTGCAGGTGACGGCACGGAGCAGACCAAAGGCTTCTACTCTTACTACTTAACAACAAACACAGCACAACCACACAAGCAACATTCAGCTATAAACCAGATCAAACCGCTTCAAACCGATTCCAAGAGGATAAAACTGGGCACGACAATAGTAGAAACAAAAGAAGTAAACAAAAAACGTATGGTAGAACATGACGGACCAGGCAACTACTTAGAAAAGAAGTCTCAAATACACAGAGATGTAGAACAACATAACACACACGATGTGAGGTACTTCACAGCAAGCAACAACCTACGTAGGAAGCGCGTCAAACGTAACGCCAGAACATTGGTCGCCGACAGCAACGAAGTGTCCCAGACAGACGCACATCTCGACATACACGCGGTAGCTAAAGGCACAGAAACTGAAGAGCAACGGACTTCTGTTGTAAATATTTTTAACAATGACACGAAATCCAATATCACTGTTAACGAAACACACCCTCGACACATCATTTCCAATGAAAAGGAATTCAAAACTGATGTGATAAAGATAAAGCGACCAAACACTTGGCTACAAGTAAATAACGGAAAGTCAAAACACAATCACGGAAAGAAAACCACTACGACTGACACACACAAACACACAGACAGACACGCGAAGAAGCGACAGAAACGATTTCTTCAGCTCTTCAGTAGATCGGAGAACGACGATAACTTCATATTCCGCGCGTTGAACTTTTTAGTAAAGAATCGTAGGAGCGTCGTCCCCATTATAAGTGTTGTAAGAGATATCAACACGCTAGTGAAAAGCGGCAATGGGGAGCTGAACCATGTGACTAGAGAGAAGAACAACTATGTGGGTATCGAGCCTCCGCAACTCGCGCCGGTCACGTATTCTCTAGAGCTCGGGAACGAGTCCAAGCTCATGGCCTTTGTCAAGAGACTGTTCGGTCTCACCCCCAAAGGGGATCGACTCACTATCGGCAGCGGGTGATAGCGTGACACAGGTATGTGATGCGTTTGGGTGGAGGTGCGCAGCAGATGGAACGCAGATTGTATACGTATAGTAATTTGGCAAAATTGGTGTATTTGAACAAAAAAATAATGTATGTTCTCTTGAGTACAGGTGTCCTAAGGTTTACAAAAGTTACAGGGGCGTTTAAATTCATAACTTACCTTTGTATTTATAACACTTGTATTAGGTTGTCACAAAAGCTTCAGGGTGTTTAAATTCATACTTATATACACTTCTGGACACATCTATTGGCCCACCTTAGAGTTTAGGTTTCGATGGCCCCTACCGAAATATGATTGCTAGATTGAACAAAAACTGTTGATGCAGTTTTAAACCTGATACATTTTACCATCTTTTTCGATCGTATTGTTTTAAATTTGAATTCAGAATACCATACGACATGGAGCTACGCCTAACAAGTCGGATATACGCCTTGTTAAAGGCAATTGATTTTTGAATAAAAAACATGTTTTATCAAATAAAGGTTTAATTTAATAACGCGTGTTGCCTCCATGGGCATCTACCACAGCTTACATACGATTAGGCATAGAGTTTATAAACCGCTCTATGAAATTTTGAGGGATCATCTCCCATTCCTCTTCTATGGCAGTTTTCAACTCCTGCATCGTCTGGGCAACTGGCTGACAAGCCCTAACACGTCTTTTTAGCTCGTCCCACATGTGCTCTATGGGGTTCATGTCTGGGCTTCTGGCTGGCCAGTCCATAACTGTGATGTTCACATCCCGAAGATATTCCCTGACGATGCCGGCCGCATGGGCTCTTGCATTATCATGCATAAAAAGGAAATTTGGGCCCACGTAGTCCGCGTATGGTATCACGTGAGGTTCTAAGCACTCACGAATGTACCTTTCAGCATTTAATGTTGGCAGCCGTGGTTACAGGACCACGGCTGCCAACTACAACCTCAAGTTGAGTTTTGCCGCTCGCGGATATACCGCCCCAGACAGTCCATGAGCCACCGCCATAAGCAACCCTCTCTTCAAAGCAGCATTGTGCGAAACGCTCTCCCTTACGTCGGTAGACCTTCTTCCTTCCATCATTGCCATGTAACACAATTTTAGACTCATCAGAAAAGAGTACACGGCTCCAATCTTGCTGTGTCCAATTTAAATGACTGCGTGCGAAATGAAGGCGCGCTGTTCGGTGGGCTCGCGTTAGTTTGGGCCCATTAGCTGGCTTGTGTGGTACCATATCGCGTTCTTTTAACCTTCTCCGAACAGTTCGAGCGCTCACAGATACTCACTGGAAGTCGCGAAGTTGGTTTTGTATCTCAATGGAGGTAAGGTGACGATTTCTCAAGCTGGTCGTCACGATGAATCGATCCTGCCTTTCAGTTGTGACCCGAGATCGTGGCCTTCCTTGGCGACGAACAAAGCCGCCAGTCTCTAGGTACCTCCGATAAACATTTCGGACCGCAGATCGACTTAAATTAAGTTGAGCACTCACGTTTCTTTGGCTGTGTCCGGCCTGAATAAGTGCCACAGCTTGGGCGGCGACTTCAGGTGAAGTATCCATAGATTATTGATAGAACCTCATCTTAATGTTAAGAATAAGTAATGTTTGTTGCAAAACCAAAGATATCAATCACTTTTTCAAGAATTAAATCCAAGTAAACCAATAAAACCAAGTTTTCTTAGTATTCGATTGTTTGATATCAACAAACAGGCTCCAAATTGTCTTTTGTTTCTTTAAATTCTGTGTTCGAAATTCAAAAAAAGATTATTGAACGAAATTGTGAATGTGCCAGCTTCAAAACTGCATAAAAACTTTTTGCTCGACCTAATATAAAATTTTAGCTAGGACCAAACGAAACTGAATATACAAGGTGGGCCAATAGATGTGTCCAGAAGTGTATAAGTAATACATACTTCTTTGCAATTATATTAATTGTATGTTTGCTTTTGAAATCGTCTCACATCACGGTTGTTCCGTCTCAATGACAGTATCAATCTTTGCAACTTATTACAGTTTGAGTTTCGATGCGGATTCAACTGGTTGCCCCTTTTTAAACGTATTTTAATGGATACCCAATTGACGCACCTGTCTGTACACTCCGGGAAATTAATTGTTGATCACATCGCCACAATTCGTAATTTTGGCGTAACCCGACTAATGAAACGGATTAACGGACACGCGGTATGAGATGATATTTTAAGTGTGTATGTATGTTTGCAGGGCCCGAGGCACGTACTACCTGATCACGCACCGCACGGCGCCCTTCTCCATAGAATAGACTATAATAGTTGTAAATATAAGTTGTCCAATTTTCACTGTTGTTTCATTATATCGCTTGCCAAATTATCATCGTAGATGATTAAAAATTGTGAACAGAGCTGGTCATTCTTACATACAATTATACGAAATCGAATTTTCTTCTCTATCTATACGACAATGCTAAACTCGAGAACCACAATGCTCAGTCATTTTAACACGAAAAAAATCTTACACGATTAACAGTATGGTTTAATAACGGACATTGGCGGCACAAGTGACGCTGGTGGCACATATTAAAACACATATTTAAAGCGAGCTAGTTCATCCCAAAAACGCGAGACGCCACAGGGCTTTTCTGCGATCTTTTAAAGGCGTTTGATTGTGTAAGCCACGGAACATTACTTGAAACTTGAGTATGACGGATTAGGCAAAACCGTCTTAAACTTAGTAAAATCGTATTTACATGACAGACCGCAGCTAGTTAAAATAAACGGCAACAAATCACCGGGATTAAAAGTGAAAATAGGGGTCCCTAAGGGATCCGTTTTGGGTACTTTCTTATTTTTAGTTTATTAGATGATCTGCCCTATTTATTGCAAAATCAACTTAATAAATATGGTGTTATTCATTGACGAAACAACTTTTTTTTAATGAAATAGTCACGACAGATACACAATTCATAATCGCATTCGATTTACTTTACCGAATGTTAAAAAAATTAGTTTCAAAGTATGATGCTTTACGGTATTTTACTATGAGGTCGGGCTGCTTACGTCGAATCAATTTTTTTCTGCAAAATAAGGCCATCAGAGCCATTGACAATCTCCGGCGGTGAGATTTCCAAAAGCAGTTCCCTTAGGAAATCGCACTGGCAGAGATTATCATTGTTTTGAGGATATAACATTATGACGGTATCCAGTCAATATATCTATAAAACAACGTCAATGAACTGATAAATAAACAAGTATGGTAATGTTGGGTAATGTAGTGACACTGACCTGTACATGTGGTGCGGGTGCAGCAGCGAGCCCAGCACCAGCGACGTGAGGTACACGGGGCGGATGAGGCGCGACAGCAGCGCGCCCTGCAGGCCGCACACGCACCAGCGCGCCACCTTGTCGGAGCAGGACATGGTGAGCAGGCGCTCGCCCTGCATCACGCCGTCCCACGTCTGCAGCACGTTGTTGCAGTTCTTTACGGGGATCGTGCCCTCGCCCGACTCGATCTTGGTGCGAAGTTGCCCGCGAGCCAGTCTGGACACGACACGCAAAGCATTCAGTTAGGGCTGTGTGGGTGGCTTTCAACATTGAAACTAAACGTGATGAACTCATGTGAAACGCGCGAGTAATCAGTCACTCAAAAGAGCAGTCAATGTCATTGACAGCTAATTAATTAACGGCATGACACGAATCCAATGAAATTTATACAGAACGAGCTGTCCCCATGTGAGTACAATCATATACAGCTATCCTCATGTGAGTACAATAACAAAGCTATCCTTATGTGAGTATAGTAATACTCAGCTGTCCCCCCCCCCATCCCGAAGCGAGTTTGTACTCACGACGCCTTCAGTTACACAGCTGTCCCCGTGTGAGTACCACACTCTCACCTGTTGGGATGCTTGTCGGGCTCGGCGTGGTGATGCTCGTGCGGCGAGAAGATGCGGCCGTCGCCGCAGGGCGCCGTGCTCACGTACAGGTGCACGGCGCGTGACGCCTTCAGCTGGTAGCCGCCGCCCGGGAGCGGCTCCAGGTCCGACTCCTCCAGCGGCTGGCTGGGGTCTGGAGACACGCAATGTGCACGCGACTTTGTAGCCTTGCCACCCAGGGCTCTAAACGCACAGGCTGCATAAGAACTGCACCCAACTCAACTTTTCAAGCAGTCTGATGCAGTTGGTGACATAACATCTGTGATTGAACTAAAGTAAATGCCACCAACTGTAACAAACTGCTTGAAAAATCATTTCTTCGTAACTTTTTGGTCGTTTTTACTAGTCGATTTAAAAAAATAACACACTTTTATGTTTTGACATTTTTTCCTTAATGTATATCAGCTACTCAACATCACCCTTAAATATGACCACACCTTTCTGGAACACCCTTTATAGCTGCATCAAAACCCAGGCGACTACGCGACCCGCTTGTAGTCGGTGGCAGTAGACTTGTACTTCACTACGCAGCCGGTCAGCAGATTCGACGCAGTAATGTCGACTGCATACAAACTGCAATCTTGCAGCCGGGATGCAGGATGCAGTTCAAAAGCTACCCGTCTGTTTAGAGCCTACAGTTGATGTGAGAGCAATGTGACAGTACTTTAGGGATAGAGAAGTCTTCATGGCATTCCCGCATACGCTCAAAACCAGTATTTTACCGGACTAGCTCTTTTCCTATGAAATTGCCGTTCTCATTTTTTTTGCATAGGTTTGAAGTTAGAATCCGCGTATCAGCTGATAAAAAGCGGTAAACACACAATTATGACTTCGGAAATTTTACAAGTACCCTAATTTTTTGCTGTAAGTAGGTATTCATTTAAGTGTTCAATTTTATTTGAACGTTCGTTTTGAAATTTAAACGTTCAAATAAAATTGAACCCGGTTGCAGAGCGTAACAAATTGGATCTAAACTTTAGATCCAATTTGTTACGCTCTGCAACCGTGTTGTTTTGGAGCAAATAGTTTTTATTTTAATACATGGTGAACCTACAGACAACAACTAAGTACATTATTTTACTTATGATTTACTGTACTGTACACCTCATGAGCGCAGGACAAACACACCATCATCATTTACAAAGAGAAAAGTACTTAGGTGCTTTTGTTGTGCTCTTTGATTTTTAAATTAATTTGTTTTTCTTATTAAAATACTTGTCGGAGACGGTTATCAAATACAACTGTGGGTAGTTGTCAAAATGTGTTAAATTATGCAAACAGAACTGTTTTGTTTGTAAATTTGTAAATTTAAGTGATATTTACTATAAATTATTGTCTGGTAAATCATACCATGATTTATTGAGTACTCGGTGTACATTAGAATTGAGTTTTGGAAACTATTTCAATAATAATAATCGTTTGTCTTCATCAATACAAATGATCACATGTTATTTTGATTTTAAAAGGATTTACTTTGTTAAACCATTATTGTTTATTTACGATAATTATTAATGTACAATTTGATTAATTTACAATGCAAGTCTTATTAGATTTAGCTAATTTTAGTGATTCGTGTCAAGTAAACACGTGACACACTTCCGTGCGGCATCGGACAGAGTTGTTGTGGAGGGAGAACATGGTATTATAAAAGAGCGTGCACTCTGTGTGCCCGTACACTTTAGTCTTATCTTGGATTCGACTCAATTTAGAGCTTCTGCTCCCGACAAAACTGTCGGTTTACCTGGTACAGCACTGCTGAATATTTACATGGGTGTATTGGCTAGCTGATACACTTTGTACTTGGGTGGCTTAGGCGTCTGTAGTCTGTACGAACTGTGACCTTAAAGGTCTGTTCGATTGACTATATTTATATTACTTATGATTTATATTGTGTATGTTCTTTAAAGTGTAATAAGACTCTGTTATTGATATACTGTCTTGTTTATCCCAATAAAATGGGGACGCCAATATCCTGACACTATACCTCCCCTACCGCTCGGAGGAATTCTCCATTGTTCCGACATACTTATTAGCTCAAGTAAACAATTAAGCGAGACTTTAAATATCTTTATCAGCTGAGAAGTTATAAATCTTCAAAGTTGACAGTTAGAAAAAGAAGTCTCTGTCTCTCTCTCTCTGACAACTGCCATAGAAAGTGGCGTTTGCGAGGCAAGCAGTATGATGGTGATGGTGATGGTGTGTGTGTGTGTATGGCACGTGTGTAGACTCACCTGGCTGGTTGGCGTACATGAGGAGCTGCGCGTACAGGTGTCGCTGCAGACAGCGCCGCGCCGCCACCTGCGTACGCGCACACAACACGCGTCACATTACGAGGCGACCAGTCGCTTGTAACAAACATAGCTTACGACTAACTTTGTGTAGTGGAGTGCCCGGAGAGTTTCACCTCGGATTCCACTTACTTTGAATGAATATGTAAAACCTTCTGAATTACGGTTCATATATAAAATACTAAAATGTTAACCCATTTTTTTATATTTGCTTCTTGATATTTATTAATTTTTGAACCGGTGCAAGTGACGTTGGTGAATAAGACCCACCTGAAAGCTTTTTGAAAGAGCATCATTTTTTGTTAAGGAGTCAAAAAAAGTTCCAACAATAGAAAAAAAAGAAGTTCTAAAACTAAAACCCGGCTACAGAAAACTCACGTTCTAAAAAGTATAAAAACATAGCCTAGCATAGTGGTCGTATGCTTGTATTTTATTAAGTATATTTTATAAAACATTTTTGCACAAAACTAGCCCAATAAGCTTCCGTGCATCAGATTATATATACATGTGTACATCTGTATTGTTTTTTGTTAAATAATGAGATACGAATTTTATTAGATAAACATTGTAATAAACGTCATTAATAATGCAATACAACAGGTTTTATAATAATACGTTCTAAGTAAATAGATTCCGAGGTACACACACGAGGTTGACACTCATTCGCTCAGGGCACTCCAGTAAATGCCGATAACATTGGATGATGTTAAAACGTTAACGTTAAATCGGGCTATAAACTTTAAAGAAAAGAAAGAAAAAAAAAATGGTTACGCTACGTCACCAGTATGAGTAATATCAATAGTTTGGGTTAAGCCACACCATTGAGTAATAGCAATAACTGTGGGAGATGTGAATGGCACGTACCTCAGCGTGGCAGTCGTTGACGGCGCGCCCGGTGACGGACATGTGCTCGCCCGACACGCACTTGGTGCCCGTCGTCACGGCTATCACCTGCCACACAATCAGACACCACATATTGCTATTGTTTCAGGGCTTTCTCTGCTGTGGGCGCTGCTACACATTACACTATCGGCAGTCGTGGCTGTTGGACTGGGGAATTGTTAGAAAAAGTTACCGCGGCCCTGGAACGCAAAGGACATTATGAAGGAACACGGGCGAGTTTTAGTCCGAGTCTGAAACTCCCTTCCTCTCCGCCCAGAGCGGGAGGAGTCATTGGATGATTTCACATCCAAAAACAGCTTTGCCGTTGGCATTAATTTCCCCACAGAAACGGCCGCTGTTAGAGACGTAATTTCAACACTTTTTATACCCATCCAGAGTGTCACCGATTCTTCATAGACCTGACAAACAATTCCTTACTATTTCTGTGAATGTTGAAACTTTCCATCGGCGCAACTTCCGAAAATGGAAAAGGAAATTCTTAAATGAGGGGCGCACAGAACATGTAAGTATGGCATAAAAGAAACGAGGCTCATACCCACTGATACCCAGATTACCCAGTAATGGGTACCTCCAGGCATCAAAACATTCTATCTTAGTACTGCTACTACTCACCCGCGCGTCCTCGATGCGGTTGTGCGTGGTGATGACGATGCCGGCTAGCACCTTACGCTTGGAGTGCACCAGGTCGTTCTTCATCAGCTCGTTGAACTTCTCGTTCACCAGTCTGGAGACCAACGAGCTGTGTTACTCAACACACGTCGGAATACAATGTTATCGGCTCCACGCTCGTAACGACGAGCTCAGTCATTAACCGAGGTAGATGTTTCGCATATAGAGCTGTGGGTTAGTTGCTCAGTCAGTCGTCAGTGGTCAGTCGGTGTACTCACTTGCCGATGTGGTCGGCGAGCGTCTGGTGCAGCGCGCCCTGCGGGGTGGCGGCCGGCGCGCAGTCCTCGCGGCCCGAGCGGCCCTCCTCCAGCGCCGCCAGCGCCGACCGCGCCGCCGCCAGCTTGGCTAGCTTTTTACTCGACCCTACAACGTGTACTATCGTCAGCATTCATTCCGTTACAATCAACATCAAGAGCGTAGGGAAACAACGCATTCGCTTCGACATACTGAGTTTATTTACACAATCAAAATGAAGCACAACGTGCGACGAGCTAGTTCTCGAAGGCGATCAGACACTATACGTATCGCACGACAAACTGGAATTGTCTACGAGCGACGCCAGGTGGCGCGCTTGCGATTCGTTTTGATGTCGATACTAATGACAGGGTCCGACAAACACTATTCATGTTTCGAGGTTTGTTTTCATTATTTAGGTAATTAGCATTCTATGTAATAACTTGTGAAGCTACGGCTAACTAAACAAAGGATATTTTCCGGATCTCATGAAACACAGCAAAGTTGTTTCATTCTTCAAATCAGGTGATAGTCAAGTACCCAACAGTTACAGGCCTGTGTCAATTGTGCCAGTTCTGAGTTGTGAGAGTGTTCTCAGATGTTACGTCACTTTAATAAAAAATATATCTTTCATGTACAATAGTAAGGTTCACCGAAGGGCGCTGTACAACTGACGCCGGTGTCACCCTAATATATAAAAGATTATATCGCCTGGGAAGAGTCACAAGAGGCAGTGGAATCTTTTGCGACCTCTCGAAGGCTTTCGAATGCGTTAAGCATAAGGCGCGTCTGTTGAAACTCCAGCACTATAGGATTAGGAGAATACAGGTTTTGATTTGCTTAGATCGTACTTGAAAGACAGATTAAAGTTCAGACAAATGGCGTAATCTTACCAGTGGTCTGAAATGAAAATGGGCGTTTCTCAAGGCTCAATATTGGGTCCGTTCCTTTTTAGTTTACATAATTGATTTACCAATTACTTCAAATCAACCAAAGATGGTGCAAATTGCTGATGTTACACAGTTGACATCATTGATATTTAAAATAGACCGACGGTCACTAAATAATAACGACGTCGATAACGCTATTCATCAAGCCCAAACGGTGTTTACGGTAAACAACTTGGTTCTAAATAAAAAGGCAGAAAAGACAACATTGCTAAGGACAGAAAAGTTCGAGTAACTCTGGTCTAATTGAAATAAAAGTTTTGACTTTGGCTTCGACAGAAGGCAAAATAGCATGAACTTTTCCCTAATATCCATTTAACACCTAATTGAAGAAACGTGTTTTAATAGTCAGTCTGGGACGACTCACAAGACGCCAATGAATCCTTTCGAAGGCGTTCGACTGCGTTTACCATGAGACACTATTGTTGAAAATCGAGGATTAGGAATACAGCCCTTGATTTGCTTAGATTGTACTTGAAAGATGGACAGGTTAAAGTTCAGGTAAACGGCGTTCACTCACTAGACTCTGAAATGACCACAGGCGTCTATTTCTGATCAAGATAGAATATTGAACATAGATTCGAGTTGTAATAAGCAAATAGTTCTCTCTCACCGTATCCCTCAAACTTGTGCTCCTTGATCAGGCAGACCACCTTGAAGCGCATGCTGTGGCTCAGCTGCAGCGGCGCTGGAACAAAACGACATACTGACCAGACTGGATACTGACGAACCTGTCGACTCTGACACGAACTAGCTTGACAGTGACAGAGGCGACAGTAACGCGCTTACAGCTTGGCAAAACACAGTTATAAGTTTGTTTAGCCCCAAATCTACTAGCACCTTGTAGGGAAAGATGTGGCTTCATTAAAATACATTTAGTTCGTTGCTTCTAGCAGTCAGGTGACGTCATACTCTGTGTTGCCGAGCTGTACAAGTGCATCGTTAAGTAAAATAAATGATAGCATAGATAGGATATAATTATTTCAATGAACACCAAGATCAAATTAGAGTCGCTCGTTGCATGTAGATGATGAAACTGGCTGCTGTGTCACACGACCCACGTGAGTAGCGACAGTGGGTACCTTGCGTCTCGGTGAGCGGCGAGCCGTCGCCGAAGGTGCAGGTGAACGCGAGGCCGGAGTAGTTCTCGTACAGCACGTTGATGGGGCTCTTGTGCGCCGCCGGCGACGCCGCGCCGAACTGTGTCACACGTCCCACGTAGTGAGTAGCGACAGTGGGTACCTTGCGTCTCGGTGAGCGGCGAGCCGTCGCCGAAGGTGCAGGTGAAGGCGAGGCCGGAGTAGTTCTCGTACAGCACGTTGATGGGGCTCTTGTGCGCCGCCGGCGACGCCGCGCCGAACAGCGACGACACCGGCGACTCGCTGTCCGCGCCGCCGCCTGGCGACACTGACACAATACCACACCTGTCACTCCATAGCTTCTGCTTCGAATATATATTTACAGGATATGCCTTCGTGCATTTTATATTTATGTGGCATTGTAACACAGGGTTACTTTGGAACTCAGTGCGCATTTTTTTTCCACCTCATCAGTATCGTTAAGGGACATATTTCACAAAACAAACAATAAGTTTTTTTTGAAGAATTGGCCTCACTTATCTCGTTGTTATGGGAGGTGCTAGATCAATGTGGAATGACGCTCATTGACGCGCATACATTTATTGACTTTCTTATTTTTTTTTATAAAATAAATATAGACATAAAGCTGTCCTGAATCGACTTCTGTCTTGCTATACTTACGTAAAGTCTGCGCACTGTCTCCGAAGTAACCCTTTAAAAAAAAAGAAAGGAAAAAAAGCTATGACCCAGAACCGATACTAATGAATGACTGAACAGCTACGAGGGCCGAAGACTCAAAGCTTTAAAATTTTCAAGAAAAAATATATACCGGGGACATCGTCGTTACATTTTTAAGTTCCTTTTCTAGTTAATTTAAATTAGCACACACAACACCCGAGCCGTGTATTGGTCAGTCAGTCCATAACACGGTGAGACTGGCGTGAAGTGGCACTGACCTTCCTTCCCGTTGGTGAGCTCAGTGTCTGCGGGCGCGGGCGCCGCCGTCACGCGCGGCTCCAGGCACTGGAACTCCGACACTACACGACAAAGTTACGGCTGTTAGCATTCAACAGCTCAGCTGTACCGGGATGATAGGCTAGATGACATCTTGATGCTTAGATAGGAACGGAGACTACTCCGAAAAGCAATAAAAACATTAACAGTCTTCTACATCATTCCGTTTTGGATTTTCTAAAAACTTTCAGTGTGACCCACGCATACAGAAAATATCTAAAACACGCTTGTATTTATGAACCTGAGAAACTCAGTAGAGAGTAGGTCACCTAGTGAGGATTCCATACACAAGCGCTCGCTTCAAGCTTGCACCGAACTAGCGTTAAACAGGAGTCCTACAAACAACTCCTTGGCTTTTTATGTCTGCAGTTGCGTCATCAGACTATGAACGTAAAGGAACAGATAGTGCACCTGTGTTTGGTGGGAGGGGGCTGGGTTGAACAGTCTCACCCGGGAAGCGATGCGGCTCGTCGCTGGTGAAGTCCTGGTGCGGGCTGGGCGCGGGCAGCACGCGGCCCGCGCGCGCCAGCAGCGCCGCCAGGCACGCGCGGGCGGCCGACGCGCGCGCCTCGCGCTTGCTGTGGCCCCAGCCCTCGAAGCGCATGTCGGCCACCTGAGCGCGGTAACACAACCACGATAACGTATGACATAGCTAACAGAAAACCTCTTACAGCCACTCGATTAGTGGTTTCGTTCAAAATCCTAATACCTTGCCCTACAACAAGATACAACGGTCATCATCTTCCTGCCTCTATCTCATGCTACTTGGGGTCGGCGCAACACGTTTTTTACCCGACTGTGCCAGAAGGAGGGTTGTTTTTTTATTCTTCCATTCTGTCCTGTCAGCCGCCACGCTAGCACTGACGACAGATTGGCCCTTGCCTTCTCCCTCTCCAGCCATTACTCGGTACTACGGTACTTTTCAATAAATGATAGCAAATCTCCCGGGATTGCTGAAATCGCATCTGTTTATTGTTAACTCCATTTCATAACCTAACACCACGCAGCCGCCGCGCCGCCGCGCCGCCGCCCGGCGCTGGTACGTTCTGACGCGCTGACGGGGTAGTGGCACGTGGGTAGTGGGTACGCAGATGTGTACATTTCTCTTGTACAGCTCTTTTTTTTATGGTTGTGATTGTGAAATCATCAAATGACTACTTCCGCTCTGGGTGGAGCGGGAGGGAGTGTCAGACTCTTACTGACTAAAACCCATCCGTGCTCCTCGTAGTGCCCTTTGCTTCCCAGGGCCGCGGTAACTCTTTCGAACAAAATCCGCAACCCTGGCAGGCTCTGGCCCGAACCGGCTCCGTCTACTATGTTGTCATCACTTTGAGGAGCGCGTGGAACACAACGCGCCGTCGACCCGGGGCTGGCTATGATCGGACGGCGAGCCACCCAACGCTCGCCATCCGCAGGCCCGCGCAGTAGGTGGCCGGGAATGACAATGCGACTATGTTGCGGCGGCTGTGGGGGGGGGGGGGGGGGCGTGAGGGTTTTCTCTCCCTCATGCGGCCCGCCTCCTCCTTCACTAGCATTACAGCAATGCGATTCTGTAAACATGTCGAAGTGAACACTTGGGCGGGACGGGTGAGTTGTCAAACCATACAAATAAGATGGAATGACACAGTTGTCGTTCACTCTGCCTAGGTGAACATCGTGAGATGTCGACAGAATCGACCGGCTGCTTCGCAGGAGGTGACGGCTTCTCATGCCTCCTCGCTCCGGACCATGGATTGAACCAGGGCCGGACGCGAGAGGTCGCCGCCGCCGATCGCCTCGACGAGGACACGGCGGTGCTCCGCCCAAGCAGGGCAGTCCTCCGCCGTATGCTTCACCGTGTCCTCCGGGCGATCCTCACAATGCTTGTACAACCCTCACCTCTTCAATTTCCATGTTTTTGGGGTTTGTGTTTGGGCACAACTTTTTGGTTATTGAACCAAAAAAAAAAATTGAGCTTGTCATTTGTTAGTGTTTGGTTCTTAAGTTACAGCTATGACATTTGCATCGTATGTTGAACTTCGAAGATACCAATCAAGAAAGAAGATAGATTAATTGCGACTAAAGCGACTTGGGATATCATAAAAACTATCATTTACAAAAGTACCACACCCACCAGCAAATCAAGGGATCTTCTTAAGATCTGTGATGATCCTCAGTCCTCTGTCAACGCCATAAACAATTACTTCGCGAATGTCGGAGGTAATCTTGCTCACAAGATACGGCAACATGCAACCAGCAATAACTTTGCCTTTAATTCCATGTTCAACCCGCAAGGCAACTCATTGGTTTTGCTTGAAGCTGACTTTGATGAGGTGAACCGTATAATCTCGGAATTAAAGCATAACTGTGCAGTTGGATGTGATGGCATACCTGCTGCAGTTATTAAAGCTGCTAAGCATGTTCTCATCCCTCCCATCACTCATGTATGCAATCTGTGCTTGACACATGGTATTTTCCCAAAGTCTTTCAAAAAGGCTTTAGTTACACCGATATTTAAGGGTGGGGAAGGGGATCGTGTTGAAAGCTATCGGCCAATATCAGTTCTTACAACCCTCTCTAAGATCCTTGAAAAAATCTTAAATAAAAGACTAATTAAGTTTTTAGATCACAATAATGCGATTGCTCCTAATCAATACGGCTTTAGGAAAGGTAAATCAACAGAAGATGCTGTGCTTGAACTATCAAATCACATCGCAAAGAATCTAGACACTAAGAAGAAAACCATAGGGATATTTCTAGACTTGGCCAAGGCTTTTGACACGGTCTCTACCTCCATCCTTTTAAAAGGATTGGAGGCTCTAGGAATAAGAGAGACAGCTTTGAATATTTTTCGTGACTACCTGTCTGAGCGTAGCCAACGGGTCAAGGTTGAGAGCTATACTAGCAATGAAGAGAACTTGTTTTTCGGAGTTCCACAGGGCAGTGTGCTAGGCCCTACTCTCTTTCTTGTGTATGTAAACAGGCTGTGCCAACTCTCTATACCGGACTGCAAGATTCTTGTATATGCAGATGATACGGCACTAATTATAAGTGGTGATACCTGGGCCTCTGCTCACCGTTCGGCTAAGAATGCGCTTGGTGTTGTGATGGATTGGCTTTCCTGTAATCTGCTCACTTTGAATGTCTCAAAAACACATTACGTTACCTTCTCTGCGAACTCTTCTACACAGCCTAGTATTCCGCACATAAAGGCTCATAGATGCTCCCATCCTGCGTTTAACACATGCGATTGCCCTGTCATTCATAAAACATCTTGCGTTAAGTATCTAGGAGTGCACATTGACTGCACTCTAAGTTGGAACAAACACATAGACGTTATGGTATCTCGTGTACGTAAGCTTATGTTTCCAATGAAAAAGCTTAGAACCGTGGTTACTGCCCCACTGCTGAAAACCATTTATTTTGCTTTAGCGCAGTCAATTCTAACCTATTGCATCCCTGTTTGGGGCGGAACATATAAAACTCTTATGCTTCGACTTGAGAGGGCGCAGAGAGCGGTTTTGAAGGTGATGCTTCACAAACCCTATCGATATTCCACAATCCAATTATACAGAGACATATCTGTGCTTTCCGTCAGGCAACTTTGTGCACTCCATATAGTCCTACGTACACATTCCTCACTGATTTATGACCCAAAATTCCTTACACATAAGCGACGTAAGGACATGGTTTGCCCTTCTATTAAAGCCAATACTGCTCTAGCAAGTCGACACTTTCCGAACTTGAGTGGTCGCCTTTATAACGCACTCAATAAAGTTTGCAAAATATATACTCTCCCGAAATATAAATGTAAAAGCGTTGTAAGTCAATATCTTCAGGGTCTTACCTACGACGAGACTGAAAGATTATTCGCCAGAAATATATAACTAACTAAGCACTATTATACATTTCATACACACATAAACTCACCTTTAATCAAAAGTATTTCCATGCATGCTTTAACTTTAATTTTAACCAATCAATTATTATCAATTTATTATAATCAATTACTATTAATTTATTTAAATGCAAATTGTGTTACCTATACTATTTTATTACTAATTTATACACGAGTATTCTACTATTTTTTAATGAGATAACGAAAACGTACCAAAATCCTATCAGTTTGTTTGTTATTTATATGCTATTATTATGTTATGTTTGATGTTTAGAGATGTACGAGGAAGGCGCCGGTGTCTGTCACACAGTTCATACTAGCACAGACATCGTCGTTTACTCTATCTTTTAAAAGAAAAACATAACTTTGTACAATGTTTTTGAATAGGATAGATGATTTGTACCCACCTTTTTGTTAATAAATTATTATTATTATTATTATTATTATTATTATTATAATTCCCCAAAATTAATTCATTAAATTTTAACCAAAATGTTAAGTGATTGAGATATATTGTTAGGTTGATGTCAATCCTGAGGTAAGTAGGTAGGTATTTAACAATTATTTTATGCAAAGACACACAACGGCCCTCCTTCACGGTAACAGCGCGATAGTGGATAATGACGTGTCTAACTGTTATTTTCAATGTAATTTTATTACAAAATAAATAGCATTTATCATTGACTCACTAGCACTTCGCCCGCGATTCGTCCACGTAGATTTAGTATCCACGGACGTCAACGCCCTATTCTACCCCTTTAGGGGGGAGTTTCTTAAAATAGAAGATAGGTGGACCGTTAACTTACAGCGACTTCAACAAGGAAGTGTGGCGAGTGCTGCTCCCCCACTTTAGCGAGGACGGTGAAGCGGTAGGGCGCGCCCAGCTCGTTGAGCACGGAGACGGGGTGCCGCGCGCGCACCTGCGCCTCGTCCGGCAGCGACATGCTGCGCGGCTCGCGGCTCATGTAGCGCAACTACTCGCTTCACTGTCGTACAACTTCTTGCTTCAACTAGCTTCACTTCCTCAGAACTTCTTCCCAGTTCTCGCTTTCAACTGCGATTTCAGTTTGCATCCGTATTTGCTTCCACCTAGACTCAATATCTTGGGACTGCTTCCCAGAACTTGCTAACTAGATTCAATATCTTAGAACTTATTCCGTGAGTCTATCTGCATGTGCAGTGGAGCACTTTACACTTCTGAAGACTCAAGGATTTTTTTACGATCGACTATCTTTCTCCCCCAGCTTCGCGCCCTTATTCTATCCCACAGGAATCCGTGCATTTTGCTAGATATAAAGTAGCCTACGTCGCTAAAGTTGGAACAGCTCGTCAACCTGCCTATCTTATCTCAAACATGTTGAGTTCGGCCTCAGCTCCGGTTCCACCAGCTGCAGCTGATTGATTACCAGTATTTGTATAATTGCTGACATCCACAACCCAGTTACTGTGTAACTTGATACCCCGAGGCTAAACTGTTGTCTCACATACACAAACAGCCAGACTTGGAACAACTATCTGTAGACCATTCAAATATTTGTTCCGTGCGGGAATCGAACCTGCGACACGCAAAACCACTGTGCCAACTGTATTGTTAATTCCTGATGTGGGACAAGTTTACAAAAACTTGTCTTTCTTGGCTTTGCCTACCTATAAATGATGGATGAGTGACCATCTTAACATGCTGAGATTGCTCTGTGCCATAACATTCCCTGCACAACCTGCCTCAAACACCTAATTCATTTTTATCCTTGTTGTGTATTACTAACACAGACTACATTGTTGTCTAACAAAATTAAATAAGTTAATTATGGCTCTCAGGAAATACAAACATCTCAATACAGTCTAAAATAAAAAGCCACTTGTTCACATCAAAGACTATTTCATTACTCCCACTAGCGTGTACGCATACTTAATTACAGTACAATGGGGGCTTGTTTTAATTTAGTTTTAATGTTGTAGCATAGTACCTTGTTCTTAGCCATAGCTGACTGCCGTGCCCTAACAGGGGAATGTATTCATTAAGTTAAGGATTCTTAGTTACTGTTTACATTGTGCACAATATTAATAAACAAATGATAGGAACATAATCTATGCTAAAGATGTTGAAATTTTAATATTACACAATAGCAGGGAATCCTGGTTCAGTGGGCCTGGGTATGTAAGAACCACCTACTACTAATAATTACAACGAGGTCCTCACACATTGCATTGACTCCCTCTTCCTCTTTCACTACTGCTAAATAATCCATTTACCTATCTGAGATATTTAAAAAATGATTCTGTGCTTCAGAAGGCACATACGAGCCGGTGGTCCCGGCTGCCAAATGGTGGTCGTCAAACCATGTCAGATGCCCTTGAGGCGATTTAGAAACTCTGACACAAGGGTGTATGGTTGTTAGACCTTACTGGCCACAACAATAAAAGAAAGAAAAATCTGTTTTTTTTTTATATGTTAGTAAAAGTAATCTCTGGAAGTACCTGCTGATCCAATCATGAACATTCTTTCACTTATTCTTATCACAGAAAAGAGTGGATGGTTCCCGAATGATAGGACCACTGGAGCAAAGCTACTAGTTTGGTATAGAGACACTAGATAGCCAAATAACTTGCAAGTACAAACAAGCCAGGCCCAGCATCATCATGCCAGCTCCGCTGCTCCGAAGCTGCATTGTGGTCGCTGGATACAGGGTAAAGTACTTTAGAAACCCAGGTACTGTGATAATATATAGGCAGTAACATCAGGGTGTTGTTGCCCTTCCTTGAGGAATGAGGAGTTAGGGTGGATCGAATCAGATAGGTGTTTGTTGTAATTACGGACAGTGCACACCAGCCTTAATTACATACTGTATAAGTGTATACCTACAAGTACAAACTTGCAAGTTATGCAGCTGCCTAGTGCCTCTACGCAGCTGTGTTTAAACAATGTTTTGCACCACTGACTGTCACATTCACTAAAACACATCAATTACAGACATACACCCTGGTTCACTGGTTCACAGACAAATAAACAGCGCAGCGCAGTATCAGTAGAGACTTGTGTCAGGGCACTATAAGGGGCACTAACTAAATACTGCCATTGTTTTGACATTCTAAAACTTAGCTAATGGCATGTGCGTGGCTGTCATTATCTTATCACTTTTAAGTTTATAATTATCACGAACGATAAGTCACTTACAGCTACAATTAACTCAAGCTAAAAAATGTGAGTCAATGTCAAACAGTGAAAACAATAATATTGGCATGTGAAAAACTAAGTCAAAAACACAAGAAATAAGTAACTGGGTTTAAAAATAAGTAAAATTACTGATTGTTTTCTTTGTTTGTTATAGGAAAGGAAGTAAGCTGGTACCTACCTACTTTTACAATTATGAAATATCTCTCTCACTTAACGTAAACACACCAACTTAATCTCTGTCACCACTGACCTAGACTGGAGACCTGGAGTTAAGAGCTAACCCATCTCAAATAAAACACCGAATAATGTCAGTCGCCAATCTCACTGTACCTACAGGTCAACAAATAGTCACAACGAGTCAATCTCACAAATTCACAATAAAAATAAACGAATGCCGGTTGTAATACTTGTAATATCCATTGATCTGACTGACAGTCATTTGTTTGTTTGTTTTACATTTTGGCGGGCATCCCAATTAAGGTAAGGTAAGTACCCGAGGTTACGTCAAGTTGACATCTGTCAAATTCGTTCTAAACTTTTTGTTCGTTCTAAAGTCTTCGCAGTCTAAATCCAAAATATTTATTGCTATGGTATCTTCGTAGATACCATAAATAACCATTTTTCACTACTCGAGAACGTAAAGGATCACGACGGAAGTCGACACAGGACACCGTTATTGCATATTTATCTGGTTTCCAACATAATTTCACTCGCTAAAATGATGTAGGCATATAGATATAGGTATGCGAAATGTATAATAGGTGACAAAAAGTACTAAAGTTAACATGGTTTCGTTGTCGTGCGCTGTTACCATTGATTTCATTTGTTGGTCGTAATAAAAAAAAAAAAAAAAACTTTATTTCAGACATGAACACATAGGTACATACATGAACACTATGAACCATCCATAGGTTGTTTAGTGGATGGTTGTTGTAACTAATAATGAAACGATTAGCGATAATGATACGATCAGTAACAAATGCGTTTAAACTAAACACCATAAAGATTGTGTAGGTGTCCATATAATCGTTTTCAGGAAAATTCACGCCACCAATTGAACCCACTATGGGAAAGGTCTTCCACTTTGAAAATGTTACTTTGGACGTCAGTAAGGCATGTGCTCAGTGCTGACGTAAACAGTAACTAATGTCACAAAACATGAGGGCTTTTACAGGTCCTGGACAGGATGTCTCAGTGCTGCCACCTAGTGCACGTCTTTTCAGAAAAAACACACAACGTTCAAAATAACTTTAATTTCGGAAGTCGGTGTTTTTGGTTGCTTCTTCGTTATTTGACACCGACTTCCGAAATTAAAGTTATTTTGAACGTTGTGTGTTTTTGGAAGTCGGTTTCTTTTTTTTGTGAAAAAGTTTTTTATTTTTCACTTTTTAGTGGTACCCCGCACCTAACAACACCACTGGAAAGTCACAGGAATGCAAAAATACTCAATTTCGTATACATAGATGATTTTTCCGCATATTTTTTTCAGCTATTTGGATTTAATAACCAATTTCCTTAACCGATTTTGATAAAATTACAATGGGACCATTTGGGAAGTATACCCTTTCCAACAAAAAAAGAATTTTTCAAATCGGTTAGCAAGTGACGGAGTTATGCCCGAACAAACATTAAAAAAAAAAAAAAAAAAAAAAAAAATACAAACATCCGAATTGAGAACCTCCTCCTTTTTTAGAAGTCGGTTAAAAACTCACAATTTCAGATTCAATCTTGGTAAGGTAGAAACTAAAGGTAGGTACCTACCAAAATATGTTGCACATGTCATCAATACGGTGGTAAACTATTCATTCGTTTGATTTTCTTATTATACTATTTATACTAATATTATAAAGAGGTAAAGTTTGTGGGTTGGTGAGGTTGTAGGGGGTAGGTAATCTCTGGATCTGCTGAACCGATTTTGAAAATTCTTTTTGTTTATGATAGCCATATTCATGAGGAATCACACCACATTCATGGGCTATACTGGAACGCGAAACAACGGGATATCGCGGGTAAAAGCTAGTACTTAATTAATATATTTATCAGTTATGGTAGGTCCCAGGCGGAAACTATGGACCTGGCGGGCCCCAGACAGCGTGGGGCTAGACTGCCAGAGTGCCCAGTGGTGAAGTGGATTCTGCGGGGTGCCGTAGCTTGAAAAGGTATAGTGTGTCCGAGAAGTGACTATGTCATTGAAGAGTGTAGCGTGTACTCACGGTGACGGCCACGTGGAAGCTGGGGCAGTGCGCCGGGCCGCCCTGGCGCAGCACGCTGTACGCCACGCGCACGCCCAGCTCGTTGAGCGCCGACACCGGCGACTTGCCGCCCGACTCCACCGCGTCCGCCGCCGCCGCCAGCGTCTGCAACGTACAACACAACCGCATCGTCACCATCAGCGTTATTGTTATCAACATAATCACGATAATCATCATCATCGTCATCATAGTAATCAACAGCAAACTCATCTCGGCGGCAGTGTCCAAACTTAGGGAAATTAGTGTTTTTGACAGATTCAGGCTGCGAGAACTCCTTAGAATGACGGGAATGACGGGAATTGTCTGGAATTGTGTAGTGAAAGAAAGTTCTGACCTGCAGGTTCCACTTGAAGCCGGCGCCGACGCGGATGGAGGGCGCGGCGCGCTTCGCCGGCGGCTCGCCGTCTGCAACACAACGCACCGCTTTGATACTTACTATCCACCCATGAGCCCACCTGCCCACTCATACGCTTCAAACGATGGATGGATGCTGGAATCCCTGTCGGACTCTGTGTTTTCGATAGCTACAAACTGGGGTTTTTAGGTCAAGAGTGAATAGGTTATGTCGTCTTCTAGGCAAGCGAGCTCCATCGTCGAGCACATCATCGCTTGCCATCAGTGAGATTGTGGTGACTCGCGCGCCTAGCCTGGATTACTGTACTGTGCACATTATGCGAGCCGGGCATTATAGCCGACCACTACTACGCACTGTGAACCCGCCGGCCACTATGCACTGTATCATTAAATGAGTTCTGTAACAATTTTTTATTGTTTATAATTTGCTCAACAAAATATATGTTTGTGTTTTTTCATGGTTTGCGACTAGAGCAACAATTTCTTTCCAGAAGAGATTTTAATCCGAGCGCTACCATTTTGGAAAAATAGAGCGTTATTAAAAAATATTTGAGAGTCGGTACGGATTGTCAGAAGCCATTGAATCTGACACCAGTCTTGCCAAGAAGTACCGTGTTACCCAGTTAATGGGTTGTGGTCTGGTAGGCAGCCGCTCCACGTAAAATACTGGTATTCAGCTGAATCCGGTTTGACTGGGAGCCGACCCCAATATAGTGGGGAAAAGGCTAGGCAGATGAGAGCGTTATTAAAAAAAACTCCTAACTCGGAAACGGTGCGTCGTTACGGTCGTCGGAACGGTTCTGAGAAGCATGTGTGGCATGGCCCTACCATGCCACCCATGCTTCTCAGGACCTAAATGGTTTCTATGGTCAAAGTTAACGCGATACTGCAATAAAATTGGTAAATTTTCTATAAAAAAAACAAAACATTCTAAGTCCTCGCTCCATAGCGCCCCTAAGGCTCCCGTGTTGATGATCCAAATTACGGCTAGCATGTGCCAGTGGCCACGCCTTCAGTGAAGTCTGTAATCATCCCGAGGGATCATCCTCCAAACGCCAAGGATAAAATAATATATCCTTTGTCCAGGATATAGTCTAAAGTAGCATGTGCCGAGTTACAAATCCGTTCAGACATTACGACGTGACCGACATGCGACACACAATACATAGGTACCAGAAACTAACTGTCACTTTTTCATAATTTGTGCATGGTTCATCATGATGGCTATTGAGTGACCCTGATTTGCAAAATATATAACGTAATCAATTGTAAACAGGTAGGTAAATACATAGTTTTTATTTAAAATAGGTACTTGACGGATAAGCGACATCGTATATTGAATACAGAATACTATAGAAACTCACAGTACCTTCGTTGCCCTTCGCCTGAACCACCATCACGACGGGCTCGCACATTCACGACACTAGCGCGGCTATCTATCAACTTTACTACTACGCCTATTTAACACGAGTCAAATATTTTTATGACACTGCACTACTTATATCCCACTTGTATATTATTGAATAAGTCGTAAAACTGAGCGACGACGCGTGCGCACTGCGGTGGTCGAGCTCAGCCTCAGCTTACTGAACTGTTGTGCGAATACCCACATTTATTCACAAATTCGACTTTGTGCGTGGTAGGCATGTGGCACATTATTATAACCAGCTCGTATGTTGATATTGTATGAATACGGTTTATTGTCAAATATTACTACAATACTATACATACGTGTACAACAATATACATAATATTATTGTACACGTATTTCTAGGGTTCCGTAAGTACACAAAGGGTAAAAACGGGACCCTATTACTAAGACTCCGCTGTCTGTCCGTCTGTCACCAGGCTATATCTCATGAACCGTGACAGTTGAAATTTTCACAGATGATGTATTTCTGTTGCCGCGATAAAAACAAATACTAAAAACAGAATAAAATAAATATCTAAGTGGGGCTCCCATACAACAAACGTGTTTTTTTGCCGTTTTTTATAGATAATGGTACGGAACCCTTTGTGCCGGTTGTTTTTATTTTCGTCGTCATGAAAACAGAAAATGTAGTGTTACCTATGTGATATTTCATTTGTATTGTAAGTTGTCGAAAGAAATACTTTTAGACGTTCATATTTCTTGACAGTTTTAACTAAATGAGGACGGAGAAGAAGACGACACAGAGCGCAGGCGCAGTGTGCTCAACAAATGTATTTTCTTTCCTACTTTCCTATAATTAATGCGATACATGCTTACTTTGATGCGTTTTATCAGTAACATCGTCTCCAATATTTTTTTCCATAATTCAACTGTCGGACTTAATTAAGAATCATACTTTTGTACCCAGTCAACATCCCTCTGGAGTGTCGGTACTGATTACCCAGTGATGGTATGAGTACAATCACTAACAAACAACTACAATTTTACCGTCAATAACTCTGATATTTGTCTCGTTTGTGGCTGAAACAGAAGTATTTACACTCCACAATGTACGTATGTACACACTTAGTAGAGTACAAAGAAGCCTTAAAAACTCTTTACCTACATGTTATCAGTTTAAGTTTCTCAGGAAGCACTATGCATGGACAATGCCGCTCTGTGCACTGATGATAGCGATGATACCTAGTCGTCAACTATTTACATGAAATAACATTGAGTCGCGGCTCGCGGCCGTAGCTCGTGTCTAAATAACATTGAGTCGCGGCTCGTGGCCGTAGCTCGTGTCTAAATAACAACAGCCGCACGGTCGATGTTCAAGCTGCAGCAACGGTCTGTGGATGAGGCCGAGACTCCTCAATGCCTCGGTCGCACGTTAAGCCGGTGCTCCCGGCTGCCCTTTGTAGATCTTTGGCACCAGTCGAGCAACAACTACTGTGTCACCCATTTAGTGGGTTGTGGACGTCAGATAGACAGTCGCTCCACGTAGAATACTGGTATTGAGCTGAACTGCTGAATCCGGTTTGACTGGAAGCCAGGCAGATACCCTAATGAATATTGTTGACGAGCTGGTCAGTTCAATTGTTGCCAGTAGGTACAAGTAGGCACAAACTATGTCATTATTATTTAGGGTCTTATAACGTTTTATTGAAGTTGTCTTCAATTTATATTTTGCAGTTTGAACGAACGTGTACCGAGCCTATGAATACCCACATAGCCTCCTGTTGTAGGTCTTGTAGCTGTTACGAAACGCAAGACTCCGGCAAGCAATTTCACTCCTTACAAGAATATATTGCAAGTTCAAGTTTGTGTATTAAACAGTGTATACTGTCTGGGGCACCGAGTAGCGACTGGGGCTGGCAGGAGTGCAGGAGACAGACAGATGAGCTGACCGGTAGCGAGCGTCTGGGGCTGGCAGGAGTGCAGGAGACAGACAGATGAGCTGACCGGTAGCGAGCGTCTGGGGCTGGCAGGAGTGCAGGAGACAGACAGATGAGCTGACCGGTAGCGAGCGTCTGGGGCTGGCAGGAGTGCAGGAGACAGACAGATGAGCTGACCGGTAGCGAGCGTCTGGGGCTGGCAGGAGTGCAGGAGACAGACAGATGAGCTGACCGGTAGCGAGCGTCTGGGGCTGGCAGGAGTGCAGGAGACAGACAGATGAGCTGACCGGTAGCGAGCGTCTGGGGCTGGCAGGAGTGCAGGAGACAGACAGATGAGCTGACCGGTAGCGAGCGACTGGGGCTGGCAGGAGTGCAGGAGACAGACAGATGAGCTGACCGGTAGCGAGCGACTGGGGCTGGCAGGAGTGCAGGAGACAGACAGATGAGCTGACCGGTAGCGAGCGTCTGGGGCTGGCAGGAGTGCAGGAGACAGACAGATGAGCTGACCGGTAGCGAGCGACTGGGGCTGGCAGGAGTGCAGGAGACAGACAGATGAGCTGACCGGTAGCGAGCGTCTGGGGCTGGCAGGAGTGCAGGAGACAGACAGATGAGCTGACCGGTAGCGAGCGACTGGGGCTGGCAGGAGTGCAGGAGACAGACAGATGAGCTGACCGGTAGCGAGCGTCTGGGGCTGGCAGGAGTGCAGGAGACAGACAGATGAGCTGACCGGTAGCGAGCGACTGGGGCTGGCAGGAGTGCAGGAGACAGACAGATGAGCTGACCGGTAGCGAGCGTCTGGGGCTGGCAGGAGTGCAGGAGACAGACAGATGAGCTGACCGGTAGCGAGCGTCTGGGGCTGGCAGGAGTGCAGGAGACAGACAGATGAGCTGACCGGTAGCGAGCGACTGGGGCTGGCAGGAGTGCAGGAGACAGACAGATGAGCTGACCGGTAGCGAGCGTCTGGGGCTGGCAGGAGTGCAGGAGACAGACAGATGAGCTGACCGGTAGCGAGCGTCTGGGGCTGGCAGGAGTGCAGGAGACAGACAGATGAGCTGACCGGTAGCGAGCGACTGGGGCTGGCAGGAGTGCAGGAGACAGACAGATGAGCTGACCGGTAGCGAGCGTCTGGGGCTGGCAGGAGTGCAGGAGACAGACAGATGAGCTGACCGGTAGCGAGCGTCTGGGGATGGCAGGAGTGCAGGAGACAGACAGATGAGCTGACCGGTAGCGAGCGTCTGGGGCTGGCAGGAGTGCAGGAGACAGACAGATGAGCTGACCGGTAGCGAGCGACTGGGGCTGGCAGGAGTGCAGGAGACAGACAGATGAGCTGACCGGTAGCGAGCGTCTGGGGCTGGCAGGAGTGCAGGAGACAGACAGATGAGCTGACCGGTAGCGAGCGTCTGGGGATGGCAGGAGTGCAGGAGACAGACAGATGAGCTGACCGGTAGCGAGCGTCTGGGGCTGGCAGGAGTGCAGGAGACAGACAGATGAGCTGACCGGTAGCGAGCGACTGGGGCTGGCAGGAGTGCAGGAGACAGACAGATGAGCTGACCGGTAGCGAGCGTCTGGGGCTGGCAGGAGTGCAGGAGACAGACAGATGAGCTGACCGGTAGCGAGCGACTGGGGCTGGCAGGAGTGCAGGAGACAGACTGATGAGCTGACCGGTAGCGAGCGTCTGGGGCTGGCAGGAGTGCAGGAGACAGACAGATGAGCTGACCGGTAGCGAGCGACTGGGGCTGGCAGGAGTGCAGGAGACAGACAGATGAGCTGACCGGTAGCGAGCGTCTGGGGCTGGCAGGAGTGCAGGAGACAGACAGATGAGCTGACCGGTAGCGAGCGTCTGGGGCTGGCAGGAGTGCAGGAGACAGACAGATGAGCTGACCGGTAGCGAGCGACTGGGGCTGGCAGGAGTGCAGGAGACAGACAGATGAGCTGACCGGTAGCGAGCGTCTGGGGCTGGCAGGAGTGCAGGAGACAGACAGATGAGCTGACCGGTAGCGAGCGTCTGGGGCTGGCAGGAGTGCAGGAGACAGACAGATGAGCTGACCGGTAGCGAGCGACTGGGGCTGGCAGGAGTGCAGGAGACAGACAGATGAGCTGACCGGTAGCGAGCGTCTGGGGCTGGCAGGAGTGCAGGAGACAGACAGATGAGCTGACTGGTAGCGAGCGTCTGGGGCTGGCAGGAGTGCAGGAGACAGACAGATGAGCTGACCGGTAGCGAGCGACTGGGGCTGGCAGGAGTGCAGGAGACAGACAGATGAGCTGACCGGTAGCGAGCGTTCTGTTGTCGCAACTGTAAGCCGGTGCAGTATTCCCCACGAGTCCCACGACACAGGCAATCCTAGTGTGCGTGTGGGATCTAGAGAACTAAGCATTATTTGCTTTATCTAATTATTATTGATGATGTTAAACTTCCCAGTTTAAATATTCACGAAACTTTAACACATCAAATGGGTCTGAAATAGGTATACTGGATTCTGAACCGAACAGTGGGGGCAATAAGAGTTTTTGAGTGTGTTTAAAAGTTTTCGTTCTAAATGAAAGCCTTGACAGCCTGGTACTTACAGTAGGAGTCATAGTGCGACGGCCTCTTGTTGTGGCGCGGCGCGCGGCGCGCGGGGCGTGCGGGCGCCGGGGGCACGCGGTCCGTGCTCGAGCTGATGTCGCCGCTCGACGTCTGCGGACAACACACGCTAGTAGCGCCATCTACACCGCCTTATTCCAACTACTACACAGCCCTTTTTCAAATGTGCAACCATCAAATGACTCCTCCCGCTCTAGGCGGAATAGCAGGGAGTGTCACTCTCACTGAATAAAACCCACCCGTGTTCCTTCAATCGCCCTCTTTCGAGCAATTCAAGGTAAGTCTTATGTTTGCGGATTTGTTCGAAAGAGTTACCGCGGCCCTGGGAAGAAAGGCACTAGGAGGACTAAAGGGTGGGTTTTAGTCAGTAAAAGTCTGACACTCCCTGCCGCTCCACCCAGAGCGGGAGGGGTCATTTGATGATTTCCCATCCTAGAAAAAAAAAAAAAAAAAAAAAAAAAAGTAAGTCTTATGTGAGCCACCGTTCGCCGCATCGCTCGCCGTCCGCAGCCCCCTAGACATGCGGAACGTCACACTCTACGCGCAAGCCAAGTTATCGATATACCTACCAGGGAAATTTGCAATATCGATCATTGATCCACATGCACTTATAGACATTCGTTATTAGGAAAAGCAGATATGAACACAAAGCGGTCCTGATTTCCTGAATGGATAATATGGATATCTATGGGGATTCAGTACATTTTCTTGTATTGAAAAAACGGTTCATAATCTATTGATTGGTTAGGGATAGGACTATCAATGTGTGCCTAACACCACTGGATTTTTTGAGTCTCTTAACCAATGTAGCTACAGGGAAATATTCAAGATGAAGAAACGACCAACTCAACTATTAACTTTACAGATCATTATGTATTTAATAGGTCCTAAAACAAAGTATGGGTTGCAATGAAATTTGAACTTAGTTGTGTCTGACATAGAGTTTGTTTATCCAAAACTAGATAATTATCTCGAATTCTGAAGTCAAGAGATCTTGGAGGTAGGCAAAAGCAGCTCAAGCAGTTTATTGATCAGTTGATCACACTTACCCATGTCATAAATGTATCTGTAACAAACATACACACGTACATATTACATATGAGTCAACACAACGTCAGTTATGATTAGGCACAGAGTACCATTATTGTACACATTTAGGTACAGTTACGCTATAAAAGATTTTCGATCTTAACAATTTGAACAGTCTAAATGTTGACAGGTTCTAAAGTGGCAGTAAACGCATGCAATTGTTTAATCTATACTAATTAATATAATCAAGTTAGAGAGTATATTTGTTTAAACGCGCTAAGCTCTTTTATTTAAAATGAGAGCTTTGCTTTAGTTTGTGGTGTATTATTACTTCCCAGAACTTGATTGTTATTAGCGACACTTTCGAATACTGTAATAATACAGGTTTCAAAATCAACTGGTTCCTGGATTCCTGGCAAGGAAAATGGCAAGAACAACAAATTTTTCCAAAATTCAATGAGGCAGTTTTAGTTTTCAACAAATACAGGCTTGGGCCTAGTGGCCATACTTTAAAAATCATTTATATCTACACTAATATAACCCACCAAAAACATTTCATGTAAAATGTTGCCAAGACGACCACAAAAGGTTTGCCCTGTGAAAAGTGACTGGGATTTCAGTTCTTTTTGTAAGTTGCTAGGCAGTCATTTTATTTCGGCTTTCTAGCACTTTAGAGAGTACCCTAACATTTTGAAGTCTCATACAAACTTCCGCCCCCCATTTTAGGGGATGGAGGGCGAAAGTTATAAGTTTATGAATAATTCTTTTGTTGGTTGTATACTAAACTTAGATTACATACCAAATTTCAGCTTTCTAGCACTTCAGGAAGTAGCCAAACATTTTGATGATCATCAGTGTGTCAGTGTATCAGTGAGTGTGTCAGTGACGAAATCGGTGTATTTTAGATATCAATAAAATCTTAAGTATTGGAGCTATTCAATTGAGACTTTGTGTATTTAATTAGTCTATTATTGACATCATATCCTGAGAATATGAACTATCTGGTACATTGGAAACCATCTCTATGAGGGCCAAAGTTCAGACAGCATAACGTCTGTTGTATTGTAACCACTTGTTATTTTCCCATGTATAAAAGGAAGACTGACTGACATATCAACGCACAGCAACACTACTGGGGCTAGGAACATGTTCTGCACAAGGCTTGCTTTTAACATGTAGGTGACTGCTAAGAAGGGATTTACTAATTCTATCTTTATGTGGGTGAAAAGGGGGTGAAAAGGGGGAAAAAATATCAACCATTTCCTGGTTACCATCAAAACAAACTAAAAGAAACTCAGTTAAGAACCAGAAAGAGTAATAACAAATAATAATAAATAAATAAATAATATTGGTGAGTATAACCCATTTGCAGCTACAGGTTAAACTTTCCATTATGGGCCGCTGATTTGGGAGGGGGGAGGGGGGGAGGGGGAGGGGGGGAAGGGGGCTTACCCCCCCCTACAACCCCCACCACCCGGAGACCCATGGTTATGGAGATATCCATGGTTAAAGTTTATAGGTTAGAATAAAAATTTTGCTTAAAATTTCGTATCCAGTAGCAGAAAGAGGCAGGTGGGAGGGGGTGAGGGTGCCCCCCCCCATCAATCATCAATCATTTTTTGAAGCCTAACCCTCTTGCATCCTTAGTCCTCTTAATAGCAAGTCGGAGCCCCGCTTCGCGGGGCTCAAGGGTTTAAAAAAAAATAACCACGAAGGGGATAGCGGGGTCAGTTCGCTCGCTTCGCTCGCTCACTAGACCCCGCCATCCCCTTCTAACCTAACCTGTCCGAGTCGGGGTGCCCCAAGTCCCGAGCTCGCTTCGCTCGCTCTTGCATCCTAAGCATTCAGCACATTAATTACCCACCAAATTTAATATGTGAATACGTGAAAATAAAATTATATAAAATGTAAATTATGTAAAAACCATGACATTAAATCGAATAAAATACACCTCTACCATAAACGGAACGTGAAATGTCAACTTTGACGTCTACTATGACAATTTATCTAACCTAAAAATGTAAAAATGGCGTATTATTTTCCAATTTGTATGGAAACTTCAAAGATTTTTAACTCGATAACCGTGAGTCTCCGAGTGTTGAAAATTTGTAAAAAGCTTTCTATTTATGAGTACTATCCACAAGAAAAAAATGAACTCCCAAAGCGGCGGCCCATAATCGAAAGTTTAGCCCAGCTACATATAAACAAACTTTTAGGTTATTTTAAACAATATTTTTACCTAGGGATCACGCCTCAATTATGAGATATATGTTTTATTATTTTAAAGTCATAAACTCACCGTTTTTAGTAAAATCTGTAAAGTTGTAATCCATTTCTTTTCTATTCACAATAACATAACAAAACACGCGCCTATTAACACACACAGTAAGTAACTTGTACCTACAAAACACTGGCCACAACTACTATTCAAGGTGGAGTTATTTTTGTGTTAAGTTTTCTTAATTTTACACAATTTCTCTAAGTTCAATTTTTTTACAGGAAATAAAAGAACTGAAGAACAACAACAATCGATTTCTCACAATAAAACTTGACAATGACATTTGGCAACATTTGACATTTTGACAACATACATGACAGTGACAGACAGAAGTTGGTTGACGACAATAGAGAACGACGCAACGCAACGCACTGATGAGGCCTCAGTCTAAGTAGGTACTTGTACTACTTTCAATCAAATATTCACAAACCGCATGCTTCGGTACTGCTTACAAAATCATCACACCGTTCGTTCGTCAGTGCGGCGGATTCAGACTGTTGTGTATCGAGTGTATAGCGAACTCGAGGCACGTAGGTGTGACTCGCGTTCTGACCGTTAAAAAGGAACCGTTACTCGGGTATATCTGTCTATGGCAGCAGGTCACGGGCGCATATTTGATCCGAATCTTCTGGACCGATTTACGTAAAGAAATGTAAACGGCTGGGTAAGTAAAAATGTTAGTAAGAAAACCAGTGTGGGGCCACTTTTCAGTCACTTCGATACACACACTCATTTTAGATTTTTTGATAAATGCCACTTGAAGTAATCTCTGGCGCTGCCGCGCTGCGAATGTCCCTTACGTGAACTGATACTCCAGGTATCGACTTCATAAACAACGAAACGGAAATAAACTATTTCCCTCACTTATCCTCGAATCTACAGGGTATAAAACTTAAAAAAAGCATTTAGTAGCCGACGGGCATGGGTTCGGGCCTCGGAAGGAAAGTCCTTGGTATTTTTACTGTACGTACTTTAATTGTCAAAACACGTTTATGGTCCAGGGGGTCGATTCTGCTATTGCAATCGTGTCTCAATGACCGGTCAATGATCGATTTTTGACGTATAACGTCAAACTTTTGACACATTTCCCATACAAAAACTGTCAAAGTTGTCAAATATTCGATCACTGACCGGTCATTGAGACACGATTGCAATAGCAGAATCGAGCCGTGGTCACAACGAGAAACATATGGACACTAAACACAACATAGAACAGTCTTTCACAGATTTAAGATGGTCGGCAGTTCGGCACTTTACGTGTCCGACCTGAATCCCTTCGCACCAAACCATATAAAAAAGTACTCTGTGCGCCAAACACTCCTCGGGTATTCCCAATGGCGCGTCAGTCGACGCGCGACGACAGTGGCCCCAGAAACAGAGCGCGCGGTATAAATCTCGGCACGCGATTGGTTACCAGGTGCGGGTGAGCCACCCTTACCATTCTTACCGCAATCACAGGATTGATCACAGGAAATCTTTGCTAGCGAGTCCGACCCGAGGCCTCTGTAGTCAGGTCAAGAGACCTCAGAAAAAAGGTTTCTTCCACTGACAGGTGCTTCCCGTCCTATTCATATTAGTCTATGCCAATATGCTATTCTCTGTCTACGTGGCTACTTCCATATATAAAAGTACTCTGTGGTGGCTACGTGGTCTACGTTCCCGCCAAATCGCCAATATAAAATAAAAATAAAATCACCTCATCTGCTGCAGCTGTGGTTCTAAAGCCGGGTATCAACATAGGGAGACTGCCTCGCGAAGCTGCTAAACTGGTGCTCGCATTGAGCAGGCACTCAGGCCGTCGAGAGGCAACCTCGCGGTGCGCTCAGCTTACGTATGGACAGTCGAGTCAACATTAGTCAGTATAATTATGTTTGACCATGAATCCAAACACTTTAGTCGCCTTTACATCTTTTTTTCTAGAGCGCGCGAGGCAATTCACATTCACAATGCGTCCCTTGCAACTGAGCAGCTCACACTGAGCGCCCTTTGAGCAGGTGAGCACCGCCAAATTACCGACAGTGAGTCGGTTCGAACGGCAACGTTCATATTTGTACGAGGCAGACGAGTCTCCACTTCGTGAAGCTGCCGCGCAAGGCAGGCACGAGCGAACGATGCCTCGTTAGAAAAAGGAATGAAGTTCAAAGAACGAAAATCACGCCCTCCCTAGAGTATAAGTAATTATGTGTTCTGCTGTTATTATCACGCCACGCTAGTCTTGTAGGCCTTGTAGGCCCTACAAGGTTATTTGTATCAGAAGAATGAAGCGACGAAATATAATTACTTCCCAGAATTTGGTCCATAGTAGCGACACTTGCGGATGATGAAACCTACAAAAACACCTGCATACGGCGGGGTTCTAACGTACGCATCACTAAGTGGAAGTCCGGTCATTAATCCTAGGCTGATTTCACTTGTTAAAACAATTCAAAATTTGCGTTCCTATCAGTACAAAGGTTACCGATGGCTACGATTTAAATCATGCCGTAAAATTTATCTTTAAATGCCCGTAACTTTTTTCCTGGCCACCAATTTAATTGAAACAAAGACTAAATGTTGCTCAGAGCTAACCCACATGTAACTGTACAGTCTCCATGTAAATCGGTACAGTATTTTCAGATATTAGCGTTAACAGACAGACAGACAGACAGACAAGAAAATCTGAAAAATCTTTTTTTGTGCAGTATGTTCCTTTTTCATCGTCCCCAACCCATTTTTGGTAAATTTGTTTAATGTACAGACACAAACTTTCTACTGTTTTATTATATGTATAGATGTTACTTAAAGTTATATTACTGGTAATGTTATCAAATACCGGTAAATTTTGTAACGTTACTATACGGTATCACAATTGAAATTAACGTTATGTAACGGTTATTATTTTGTTATTTGGTAACGTTAACAAGCCCTGCTTGTGGGAGCTGGTTATGAATTTATTACTATTCCGATGACAACTTTGCTATAGTCTGGCACATTCTTGCAACCCTAAAAATATGTACTTAGGTTTAATTTTTTTACAATTACAACATATTTACGATTAAAATTGTAACCTTGTGGGGCCAGATTATTATCATTTTTTTAATACTTTTTCAAAAATGATGATAACTGATGGATGAGTGATGGTGATGATGAGGCAACCGCGAGATGCCTGCCAGAACGGGACCTTTACGACCGACAGTAAATCATCATTTAAAAATTGACTTGCTTTGTGGGTTCGTACTATTCAAAGTAACATGTTAATGCATGCGAGTCCGACTCGCACTTGGCTGTTATCGTGACGGAATAAATTTAAAACAAAATCTAAAGATTTTACTTAAAGGCCTCAGTAGCCAGGTGGAGACCTAAAATAAAACTTCCGTCCACTGACTGACTGACTGACTGACAGACAGGTTCTTTCCCCCGAATCCCCCCGGCCCCGCTGGGCCCCGCCAATCCAATCTAATCTAATCATTTTATCATTCCAAATTCCAATCACACAAATTATTTTTCTATTATTTACCATAATAGTAGTGAAGTTTCGTTTATTCTACAAAGTCTGGGATTGGGTAGTTGGACTCACTTACTGATATGTAGGTACTGGCTGGACTGAAGACTCAACAGAATAAGGCAGACCAAACCGACACCGAACTGCTTCCACATCCGCGGCTTGCGGTGACTCTGACTACGACAACGTACCTGTACCTACCTGCGGAAGGAAGGCGACGTACAGCTGTTGCTCTACAAAGTAACTTGACGAGATCGCAATATCTAAACAAGTAAGTTAAAGTTATTTTGTACATTGTAGTGTTTTTTTTGGAAGTCGGTTTATTCTTTTGTTAAAAAGTTTTTTTATTTTTCACTTTTTATTGGTTCCCCACACCTAACAACACCACTGTAAAGTCACAGGAAAACAAAAATACGCAATTTCGTTTATGTACATGGATGATTTTTCCATATATTTTTTTCAGCTATTTGGATTTAGAAACCAAACCACTGAACCGATTTTGATAAAATTTTCATGGGACCATTTGGGAAGTACTTATACCCTTTCCAACAAAAAATAATTTTTCAAATCGGTTGGCAAACTACGGAGTTATGCGCGAACAAACAAAAAAAAGATACAAACATCCGATTTGAGAACCTCCTCCTTTTTTAGAAGTCGGTTAAACCGACTTCGAAACAAAAAACACTTCTCAAAGTTTAAAATAACTACAATTTCGGAAGTCGATGTTTTTTGTTTTTCACTTTTAGTGGTGGTATAGTTTTAACTAAACCCAACCCAAAAACAACCATCAAGATCGGTTAATAAACAATAAAGTTAGGCCCGAATACATAGGTAACCCCAAAACCATGGTTGACTTGTACACATCTGCCTGCGTACAGTGCGTACCCCTTCACAGCGTACCGGGGCGCGGCGTGATGTTATGTTTTGAACTGGTGGGTGTAAGCAATAAACGGACATGCGATTTCAGCAATCCCGGCAGGTTTGCTATCATTTATTGAAGAGTTCCGTTACCTATCTCATTGAAATGGGGCCAGTCCGGGAACATACTCTTCCAAACAAAAAAGAATCATCAAAATCGGTTGACAATAAAATTGGCGGAAATATCGCTGGAAAAACATACAAAAAGAAAAAAACATTCAGTCGAATTGAGAACCTCCTCCTTTTTTGAAGTCGGTTAAAAATACAGCAGTCCGCCATGATAAGTCTGTTGAACCCCAATCATAGTGAATTACGTCATCGTAGTGACGTTTACAATGTTTGCGTACTAAAAGGTGCAGAGATCGTACGAAATAAAGTGTTATTTTTGTTCGAATTTCGACGATCTCTGCATCTTTTAATTGTATTTACTTACCTGCATTTATATAAAGTATTTCGTGATTTCCATCGATTAGTTGCATAGTTTTGTGTTCTCAAAATATGGAACAAGGATTTACCAAGGCAAATACCTAGGTACTCGTAACTCTAATGTGTCTAAAGTCGAAATGTTGATGCTGGGGGAGTTTTTGGCATCAAACAAAGACTTGTTCAGCAGAGTTCAGAAATATCAAAACTACAATGTAAGTAGGTATCTACTTATATTTACACTAATCTACACTAATATTATAAAGAGGAAAAATTTGTTGAATAGGCTCCGAAACTACTGGACCGATTTGAAAATTCTTTCACCAGTAGAATCCTACATTATACGAGATGGACATAGGCTATAGAATATTTTCATATGTCTAACTATTATGGATAAGTCACCATGACCGCTTTTTAACCGACTTCTAAAAAATGAGGAGGTTCTCAATTCGGATGTTTGTATTTTTTTTTCGGAAGTCGGTGTCTAATAACGAAGAAGCAACCAAAAACACCGACTTCCGAAATTAAAGTTATTTTCAACTTTGTACCGACTTCTAAAAAAGGAGGAGGTTCTCAATTCGGATGTTTGTATAAATTGCGTATTTTTGCTTTCCTGTAACTTTCCAGTGGTGTTGTTAGGTGTGGGGTACCACTAAAAATTGAAAAATAGAAAAAACTTTTTCACAAAAAAAAGAAACCGAAATTAAAGTTATTTTGAACTTTGTAGTGTTTTTTGGAAGTCGGTTTCTTTTTTTTGTGAAAAAGTTTTTGTTAAAATTATTCAAGCAAATCCCGGGTGAAAAGGAAAATAGTGATTTTAGTATCATGATATTAATCCTTATCCGTTTAAATGGTTTGTTAATGAAGGTTGATTATGTCCGTGTAAATTACTCTTTAAATTATTCAAATCGGACCTTTCGTTCAAAAGTTACGACGGTAATAAACATGCTCGAAGTAAGAAAAATGTCGCGGCTTGAGCAAACTGGAGAGAATCGTAACTATCAATGTTTGGTCCGATGAACTTGAAACAAAAAAACCGGCCAAGTGCGAGCCGGACTCGCGCACGAAGGGATCCGTACCTATTTTTAAAAAACGGCAAAAAAATCACGTTTGTTGTATGCACAGCCCCACTTAAATATTTATTTTATTCTGGTTTTAGTACCTATTTACTGTTACAGCGGCAACAGAAATACATCATCTGTGAAAATTTCAACTGTCTAATGGAATTGACAGATGCTATCGAAATGCGACGTGATCAAATTCCTACATTTTGGCATTTCGACAGTCGCATTCGCTAATTGAATGGCACATTGTCTAGGGCCTCCTGAGACCACAAAATAAGCAGAAATGGCAAGGAAATTAGTGAAAATCGTAGTGCTTAATTTTCCAAAACTAACCTTTAAAAGGGGGTAGAGGGGGCGTTAAAGTTTGTGACCTACCTACTAAATCCGCGCGAACGAAGTCGCGGGCGAAGTGCTAGTCTACACTAATATTATAAAGAGGAAAGATTTGTTTGTTTGTTTGTTTGAAATGAATAGGCTACGAAACTACTGGACCGATTTGAAAAATTCTTTCACCAATAGAATCCTACATTATCGGTGATGGTCATAGGCTATAGAATACTTTCAAAAAAGTTAGGGATCCGTATGAAAACTTCGATAATGTGACCCAAGGTGTGAGAAAAAATCCTTATATCGCGTACGCTGCGGAATGTATTGACAATAGAGCAAAGTGATGTACTACAGTTTTATAGAGGTCATCAATATCTACAAAAAAGTCCGCTATACCATATGTCTAACTATTATGGATAAGTCACCATGACCGCTTTTTGTTAATATTAGTCAAGCAAATCCCATGGTGAAATAAAAAATGGTGATTATAGTACCATGATATTAATCCTTATCCATTTAAATGGTTTGATAATTAAGGTTGATTATGTCCGTGTAAATTACACTTTAAATCATTCAAACTGGACCTTTCTTTCAAAAGTTACGACGGTAATAAACATGCTCGGAATAAGAAAAATGTCGCGGGTGGAGCGAACTGGGGAGAATCGTATCAATGCTTGGTCCGATGAAGTTGAAACACCACGGCATTTAAATGTTTTCGATAAAACAATAAGAATAACAAATGTTTGGATTTTTCGAAAATCAACTAGGTACATACATAATAAGGGGTGAAGCAGGGGTGAATAAGTTTTAGGGGAGGAAATTATAGCTTGCTTCAATTTACGTCGGAATTCTATGAACAAACTAAAAGTGGGATAATTGAAACAGATCATGTACCTAACAATTTTTGCATAATCAACCCCTGACGGGCTGAACGGGGTGAACAGTTGCGCTGAACCAATAATGAGAATCGTTGTGCTTAATTTTCCAAAACTAACCTTTATAAGGGGATATGTATAGGGGCGTTGCAGTTTGTGGAGTACCTACTATCCCCACGCGGACGAAGTCGCGGGCGAAGTGCTAGTTATTAATAATCTTTGAAAACTTTAAAAACTTGATAGATTAGTCCAGCGGCTCTAGCGAGAAGGAGGGATGGAGCTATATAGGGTGTATAGCTCCATCCCTCCTTCTCGCTCGAACGACTCACGCTTTAACACGTCATGGTAGGGCCGCAGGTTATGTTTCTAAAATATTGTTGAGTATTTAGACCGATGCAGCTGTTGGATCTCGCCGTGCAAGATTAAAGTCACATATTTCTCATTCTTTTGTTGCGTGGAACGTTAACAAATAATTTGTTAGGTGTTTTAATGACGTATTATCGCACTGAGGTACGGGAAGACCCAAATACTCCGAAATATTTTATTCTGAATTTCGATGTACCGATTTTCAAAAGTACGAATTTCATAACACCTAAGAAATATAATGTCTATTATTAAAAATCACGCCTGTTTTGCTAAATGCATTATTTGACATATATTTTTAGGTTGGTTGTGTTTATTTTGTGTGTGTTTTATTTTGTGATGTGTTTTTTTTGTGTGTGATGTGTTTTGATGAGAGAGATGTGTCATAGGTATTATTTTATCGAACTATATTTCGCCGACTTACAAAATAAATTTTTGCTATAGGCCGAAGCCTCTTTGGAAATTTTTTTATTCATCATCATCATATCAGCCGAAAGACGTCCACTGCTGGACATAGGCCTCCCCCAAGTGTCGCCACAACAATCGGTCCTGTGCGTCTCGCATCCATCGGTTACCCGCGACCCTCATCAGGTCATCGGTCCACCTTGTGGGAGGCCGCGCCAACGCTGCGTCTTCCGGTATCCGTGGTCGCCACTCCAAAACTTTTCGGCCCCATCGACCATCTGTTCTGCGAGCAATGTGCCCTGCCCACTGTCACTTCAATTTGGAGATCCTTCGGGCTATGTTAGTAACCTTGGTTTTCTTGCGGATATCATCATTCCTGATTCGATCACGCAAGGAAACTCCGAGCATTGCCCTCTCCATTGCCCTTTGGGTGACTTTAAGCCTTCTGATGAGGCCCATTGTGAGTGACCACGTTTCGAGTCCATAGGTCATCACTGGCAACACGCACTGGTCATAGACTTTCGTCTTGAGACACTGTGGTATGTGAGACGAGAAGATACCGCGCAACTTCCCGAACGCCGCCTAGCCGAGTCGGACTCGACGGTTGACCTCTTTCTCGAAGTTAGCCCTACCTAACTGGATCGTTTGTACCAGGTAGACGTACTCATCAACAACTTCGAGTGCAGAGCCTTCAATCTTGATAGGAGTGGGTGCTACATGGGTACCTATTTACCATGACCTTGGTTTTGTCCATGTTCATTTTAAGACCCACTCTTTCGGAAGCTCTACTGAGGTCATCGAGCATTGTACTGAGGTCCTCCGTGGTCTCAGCCATGACGACTATATCGTCGGCAAATCGAAGATAAGTGATGTACTCGCCATTGACATTAATGCCTCGCCTTCTCCAGTCTAAAACCTGGAAGACGTCCTCAATTGCGGCCGTGAACAGTTTCGGAGAAATTACGTCTCCCTGACTTTTTTTTTTTGAAGATGGGAAATCATCAAATGGCTCCTGCCGCTCTGGGTGGAGCGGGAGGGAGTGTCAGACTCTTACTGACTAAAACCCATCCATCCATGCTCCTCCTAGTGCCTTTTGCGTTCCGGGGCCGCGGTAACTCTTTCGAACAAAATCCGCAGCCCTGGCAGGCTCTGGCCCTAACGGGCCCCTACTCCTATGCAGCGGCGGCGGAGGTCGCTTTTCAAGGATTTGGAGATCCGTCTATTGAGCTGCCGGTATTTACACGCATCGTCTGAAGACTGCAGAATCATCTCCCGCCTCTCATTCATGAGCTTGAGAGTAGGATCGGCGAGCCGCTTGGTCTTATCTGTTCGGCTAGCTAGGCAGCTACGGCTAACGAGCTCCCTAGGCACTCGAAACGATTTTGAAGTTCGAGCTGAAAGCTCTCGGAGTTTTGGATCTGTGCTGGACGGAGCGTAGACTTCATCAGTCCAGACCTTTCCATTTTTTTTTTAATTTTTTCACTAGCCAAATGATTTATTTGCCATAATTTTCACCACACTGAAACAACATTTTACGGATTATTTGGTTACAAATATATGGCCAGTTCCTTGGTAGCATTTTCAATATTAAATTAAAATAAGTACTGTCATAAAAAGTCAACATGTTGTGCTACAACATTTAATGACAGAAACGAATCGCTGCAAAACCGACTTCACGCAGTCTTGTCTGCCCTACCCTAGAGTGTAATATAAGCCCGCGTAGGCGCGGAGGGGTGGGGCGGCCCGCGAGCTGAGGAGCAGGTGGTTTGAAGGCCCGCCGCCAGCAAGCCGAAGCTGCGGTGGTGAGCGTCCATCTGTGACGATAAGCTCGCGTGGGGCCGCCCAAACCCCACAGCGCCGTAGCCGTGACAGAAACAATGCTTGCTGCATGTTGCATGCCTGCTTGCATGCTGCATGCCTGCTTGCATGCTGCGTGCCTGCTTGCATGTTGCATGCCTGCTTGAATGTTGTATTCTCGCTTGCATGCTGCAAACTTCTCTCTGACGAGCAATTATGTGTTTATTTGTCTTGCTATTCAGTTTTACAAGGGGTTTTTATTTCGGAATTCTGTTAATCGGTATTTTAATAATCTGAATTCGTATTTTTGATGTTTCGAATTATCATTAAGTCGAACTTTTTGTTATTCGATCTATTGAAACTCGGTATTTTGATAATAGTAATTATAAACGTTAGGAATATTGAAATTTAGGAATTATAAAAACAGGAGTTGTTATATTCGGAATTTTGAACCATTCGGAATTATGAATATCGATATTTTGAATTTCCTATTTGTGACTGACGGAATAAAGTTTTTCGTATTTATGTAGTGTATCCGTTATCAAAGCTTGTACCTACCACTCATTTTTGTAAACAACAATTTGCAATACCTTCTAATATCGAACAAAAATAGCGGGGTACGATGTGAATTTGAATACTTACGCTATAAGTTTTTTTTTATTTACGGCGCAGTGTTATGCATGACAATATTCTTTTACTGAAATTCATTAAGATACCACAAATTGAGTACCTAGTGAGAATGTGGCATTTTGATGAATCAAGTAATTCCTTTGCTTTTCGATCCCGTATCAAATTAACGAAGGAGTTGCATAATCTATACATATAATAAAACAGTAGAAAGTTTGTGTGGACGATGAAAAAGGAACATAATAATAATAATAATAATAAGTGAAGGACGGCACGGTTGACATATGTCGGGCATGTCACCGTCCGGGAGAATCAATTCGCCACATTATCTCTGGTTGTTCTCGTCTTGCTAATGGAGAGTACTTGCATAGACACAACCTTGTAGCCAGGATTATCCATCAGCAACTTGCTCTGAAATACTCTCTTGTGGAGGCGGAGGTGCCGTACTACAGGTATGTGCCCGACCCAGTTCTCGATAATGGCAGCATCACTTTGTACTGGGATCGGTCCATCATCACTGACAGGACTATTATTGCAAATAAGCCTGATATAGTGGTGGTGGACCGAATCGAGAGGCGTGCAATGATTGTAGATATCACAGTTCCGCATGACGAGAACCTCGTGAAAGCCGAGAAGATAAACAAATCAAATATCTTGACTTGGCTCGCGAGGTTGTCGACATGTGGGATGTGAATTCGGCAATCATTGTACCGATAGTCGTGTCAGCCAATGGCTTAATAGCCACGAGCCTCGACCAACATCTTAGGAGGCTCTCGTTAGGCAGCTGGATCAAGGGCTTGATTCAGAAAGCAGTACTTCTGGACACGGCTCGCATCGTTAGGAGGTTCCTCTCTCTAGAGCCCTGACCGCCGGTAGCTTGGACCCTATTCCCGATACCGGTGGGCTACTATTTTTTACATTTTTAAATATTTTTATATCTTTGTATTTTAATATTTAAAAATGTATTTTATATGTATATACCATGAATAAAGGAAATAATAATAATAATAAAGCTTTATTTATTCCATGCAAATTACAATATGTTAAAATACTAGTTTGTACCACGTAACTTTTAATTAATTTGTACGGACCCCCTTCGGGTAAAAGCCTCCTCCAAGGAGTGCCAGTGAGCTTTGTCGTTGGCAGCGTGCATCCAGTTGTGACCCGCCATCTCCACTATCTCGTCTGCCCATCTAGCGTTAGGCCTGCCTCTGCTCCTAGTTCCTCGTGGGCCAGTCCATTTTATTGCTCTCGCTGTCCACCTATCATCCTTGAGCCTGGCCACGTGACCTGCCCACTTCCATTTTCTTTGGAGTGAGAAGGTTAGAGCATCCGTTACGTTGGTTCTCTTGCGTATTTCTACATTCCTCACCCTGTCTTTCAGCTTTATGCCTAGGCAACTTCTTTCCATTCTTCTTTGTGTTGTCTGGATTTTGTTTCTAGTCTTGCGGTCGAATGTCCAAGTCTGGCATCCATAGGTTAGACATGGTAATATTTCTGAATCCATTACTATTTTTTTAGTAGGTAGTGGAAGCTGCGATTTGAAGACTTCCTTGTGGTACCAGTACTTATTCCAGGTAATCGCAATTCTTCTGTCCACTTCTTCTAAGTTTCGTTGTTTGCTGAAAGATATTTGTTTGCCTAGATATACATACTTTTGGACAAACTCGAGAGGTTTGTTGTCTACCAAGATGGGTGTCATTAGGTGGTTAGTAATAACTTTAGTTTTGTCGAGATTCATTTCTAATCCAACTTTTATGCTGGCTCGGTGTAAGTCGTTTATCATAATATTTAGTTGTTGTGGGCTTTCCGATAATAGGATAATGTCGTCCGCGAACCTCAGGTGGCTCAGAAACTTCCCGTTTAAATTGATGCCTCGCTTAGACCATGGTAATCCTTTCATTATGTGTTGTAAGACTGCAATGAACAATTTCGGTGAGAGTGGGTCGCCCTGTCTCACGCCTCTCTTTATGTTTATTTTAGTGCCTATTCTATCTAGCTTGACTCTACTCGAACTGTTGGCATAGATGTTTCTTAAAATATTAATGTATTTTTCGTTTATGTTCTGATCTTGTAGTGCTTCCCAGATACTGTCGTGTGAGATAGAGTCAAAAGCTTTTTTATAATCAATGAAGGCTACATATAATGGTCTATTATACTCTAAGTATTTCTCTATTACTTGGTCCACTACCTGGATATGATCCGCTGTGCTGAATCCGCTTCTGAATCCTGCCTGTGTGTTCAATCGGTTGGTGTAAGTCGATGTCTGAGGATATTCTTTCGAGCAGGCAGGAGGCGAATAGTTTATAGAGACAGGACATCAGGCTTATGGGGCGATAGTTCCCTATGTCCGCTGGGTCGCCTTTTTTATAGAGCAAGATTATTTCGGATTCAGTCCACGAATGTGGTACGACTTCTTCGTGTAGTATCTTATTCCGTAGTAGTGTGATAGGTGCCAGTAGTAGAGTCCTTGCCAGTTTGATACTTTCGTTCACAGTTCGGCATAGAATTTCGTTGCTATTTTTATGATCTCTGTGCGGGACTTGCATTTGGTAGAGCCAGGTCGAAGTGAAGGAATCCATTTCTTTGAACTATTAAGTGCTTTGAAAGCTTTTTTGGCAGATCTAGATTTGTCGAGGTGACTCTGTATAGTGCTTATTCTATAGGTATCATAGCATTTTTTAATTTCCTTGTTTGTTAATTTATACAGTTTTTTCAGGTTTTCTTTATCAGTTTTGTCTAGTTTTGGCTTATTTTGGAGTTTGTTTCTTTCGTTCATGAGCTTCAATGCTTCCTCTGACAAGATTTTGCGTTTTTCTTTTGATTTTGAGCCTCTTAAACTTGTTAATATTGATTCTGTGATTATTTTATTGTATTCATCAGCTTTGATATTTGCCGCTAAGTTTAAAAGGTCTGGTATACAATTGTTTAGTTTTTCAAGGTATGTCTCTTGTTCTTTTAATGTTTTCATAGTGGTTGATGTGTTAGAAAAGTTGCGTCTGCTTTTTTTGTTGATTCCAAGTTAATAGTAGTTCTCAGCAATCTGTGGTCTGATCCGAAGCTGAATGAAGATAGTACTTCATACTTAGAAAATAAGTTGGGGTTTTGTGGACATGACAAAATCAATCTCATTTCTAGTGTTTCTGTCGGGCGAAATCCAGGTCCATCTGTTAGTATCTTTGAGCTTGAACATAGTGTTGATTATTTTCAGGTTATATTCGTAAGCGTATTGGATAAGTCTTTCTCCGCGGGCGCTTCTTTTCCCAAAACCATGTGAGCCGGCAACTGAATGCTCGTGTTTTTTGGGTTTCCCAATCTGCGCATTGAAATCACCCATGGAGATTACGTATTTTGTGGAGATAGAGTCGTGAGCTTTTTCCAGGTCTTCATAAAACTTGTCTGCGTTTTCTTGAGATGCGCTCTCTGTAGGTGCATATGCCTGTATTATTGCAAAGAGTAAGTTTTGAAGCTCTATTTCCAGGATGCAGACTCTTTCCGATATGCCTGTAAATGCTTTTATATTTCCTTTGTATTTTTTCTTAAATAGGAAGCCCACGCCATATAAGCCCTTGGTTTCTCCTATGTAGTACATTATGTAGTCATCATCCTCAATGATATCTTCTCCCAGTCGGCGTACTTTAGTGTGATTCTGTAAGACTTCATTCTAAACTTCGAATCTGAATCCGCTGTGAGTTTCTTGATTGGCATTCTAAAACTCGGTTGATAATTCGAATCTACACTAGCGCTACTATTGCGAGCGTGTTTGCGAGTTGAACTAAATTTACCTCGAGATTTTGACAGATAAAGTATGAGATGACGTAAAAAGTGGCATTCTATAAGGTAATTCCCCTGTCACTTCGACGTTCACTTTGCACTCGAACGCGATTCAAAGTGTCAAATTAAAAGCATCTATTTTCGAGTGAAATTAGAATAAATCATAGTTAAATAGTGTTTAAATAAAGTTTTTAAAGTTATAAAGTGAATAAGTGCCTACCTACTTAAGCGATAACGATGGCAAGAATGTTTTTGTTTAAATCTTTATTAGAAGAAGCTCATGCTTTGGATAAACTAGAAAAGCGTCGACAATCTACCAAAATTCGAAGTTTATCTTTATTAACCCGAGGTGACGACTATGTGAGCGTCTATAGATTGTCAAAGGAGCTAATTGACCAACTGGAATATGAGTTACTGCCTCTGATAAAGCCCACAAAACGTCGTGGCAAAGGACTTTCAGCTCGTATAAAAGTAAGAGCTTCATTTTACTAAGATAAAGTTAGTTTTGTAAGTATTAACTCAGTTTATAGCTGAAAGATTTGTAACCAAGCACACCATAATAAGAAAAACACTTAATAATACGAAGTATTCCCTATATGTGGTTCCCCTGCTAGCTTTATGTTTTCATGTTAGTCTAAGGACCCTGTATAGTTATAATATTCGTATTCTATTAAGCTTTTTCAAACTACATTAAAATCTCCCTTTTTAGTCAAGCATTGAGTAAAATTAATGTAAAATAATTAAAATAAGATATTTATGAAATCAAGGAACACACTTTAAACCAAGGTCCGTCGCACATTTCAAGTGGCTTGCTTTATGGAATGTTAAGTGGTTCTAACATATATAAAAAGCACTGCTAACCTTTGTCCACTGTTTGTATGTTTTGATAGTGCCACCTATACTATTTAGGCGCACGCCTAGTTCCTCCCACTGGCGTCGGCTTCGCTCTCTGGCACTTTGAGTTCTCAAGAAACCCTTCGCTATGCCAGGGTTTCTTTCCATAAACTCTACCAGAATTTCAACCTGAGCCGACGATGGATGAGAAGAACGTGTCTCATTTGGACTGAAACATGATTGATTTGATGATTGATGAGGATTAGAAAACAAAATAAACACTTCTTTAATTAATATTATTTTTGAAATTTACAACCAGAAATATAAACTTACTTCATGATTATTTCACTATTATTATCGGCACTGATCGATCAAAAAACAAACAGAACGTAAACAAAACAATGCAACCAAAAGTAGGTACTCTGTGAATGCAACGAACTTTTAAACGTCAACGGCAATAAATGAAAATATTGTCCACAGATTACGTATGATATTATCTGTCAGTCATTTCTTTTCGTAAGGTAAGCATAGATTATATTCACGGCACGAATTTAGAGTTTCCTGTTTTTTTTTTTACTTATTAGCTGCCTTAAATTCCTTAAAATAAGAAATTTTAATTTAAACATCGTAATAGCTAAAAATCTGTGTCAAAAACTGGTAAAATGAAAAACCGATAAATCCCGACTTAGATTTTGTTGAGTGTGGTAGTCACTAGTACAGTGTTGGTCGCTTTGGAGCTCACTTCACTTCGCAAGTGCCTAGGTGATGCTTACAGAATGCAAAATCAAGGTCATTTTGAACCTTATGCGAAGTGAGAGCGAATAACGACTTGAAATGCGAGTTGTTGTTTGAATTTTACAGAGTCGACGTGCTTCACTCAGTCCTACTATGTCGTGGTGAACGTTTTGAAGCGCTGATTTTAGTTCAATAAGTTTCTCTGCTGAAGATAGTGTTTTAGCATTAAAAGTGCAAATATACAAATTGCTTTTGTTTGCCACAGGCACTCGTTTAGTAGTGTTATGCCAAGTTTTCTGTTGCTGGTTTGCTTGTTTTCTTGGAGGGTTGTAGTCTAACTCTCCCGCGGTGACTAGCCGTACTGGGAAATCGCGAGGGGGGGGCGTCAGTGGTTGCTATTCGGCGTTAACTTGATTCTTGTGTGTTTGTTCATAACCAATGTTTTCTCGGTTGTATACTTAGTTTTGGTTTTTGTATAACATAATTCTTTAGATCAGCTGTTTTATTTTTCTTCGCAGGTTGAGTCTTTTTGCGTTCTGTGTGCTGGTTGCCATTTGCTGATGACTCTGGCGACTCTGATAAGTTTCTTTTACTTGATTGGTTAAGAGACGAGTCGTATTCTTTGTTATCCATTATAATAAACAAAAAAAGGAACATACTGCACAAAAAAAGATTTTCTTGTCTGTCTGTCTGTCTGTCTGTTATGTTAACGCTAATCTCTGAAAATACTGTACAGATTTACTTGGGTTAGCTCTGAGCAACATTTAGTCTTTGTTTCAATTAAATTGGTGGCCAGGAAAAAAAGTTACGGGCATTTAAAGATAAATTTTACGGCACGATTTAAATCGTAGCCATTGGTAAAATTCAAATCGAAATCCAAGATGGCGCCCACGAGATTAGACAACTTTTCATCATGGGTGTCATTTTCATGGTTTTCAGGGTCGCCAATAACGATTACCGGGTCAAAATCGAAATCCAAGATAGCGCCCACGAGATTTGACAACTTTTCATCATGGGTGTAATTTTCATGGTTTTCGGGGTCGCCAATAACGATTACCGGGCCAAAATCGAAATCCACGATGGCGCCCACGAGATTTGACAACTTTTCATCATGGGTGTCATTTTCATGGTTTTACGAAGTTCCTTATCGCGCGTTGCGAAAGGGGGCTAGACGGAAAAAATTAAGACCAAAAGTTGTAACGACACTTTTTGCTATAGTTGTAAGCCGTGTGTACAACTTAAAAAAAAATAAAATTTTATTAAAATTCCTTCTTTAATTATTCGAAAGGAACTTCGTTCCATCCGGGTGTCCCTTGACACCTCTCAAGTTTTTTTTTATTTTAGCTGTATTATTTATAAAAATGGAGTGTTGCGTACAAAGAATGTAATTTTACACTGAAAGAAACGAAAAGTAACTGAAAAAACGATAAAAAACGTGAAAATTTTTCTCAGAAAAATTCCGGTGGAATACGATTCAAAATAAGGAACTTAATGCACCCCATCCGCCTGCGGAGGGCTGTCTCTTACACCCTGTATATAACAAAACAGAACGTCACACGACTGGTTCTACTCTTCAAATTGATTCTTAGGGCCAATTTCACCAATGTAACTGAACGCGATCAGCGAATAAACCACGTTTATGAGCTTTCAGTGTTATTATTTTTCTATGGAATATTTACACTGACAGCTCTCAGCTTGAACGCAGCTTAGATTGTACTGATCGCGTTTAGTTTCAGTGGTGAAATCCGCTCTTGATTTCGTTAGAACCGGTAACATAGATCGAAACAATTGTAAGTTTTTAACCGACTTCAAAACAAGCAGGAGATTCTCAATTAGGTTGCTTTTTTATTTTTTTATGTTTGTTACCTCATAACTCCGACATTTATGAACCAATGTGAAAGGTTCTTTTCGAGATTCATCTGAATCGGTTTAGTAGCTTGATTTCTAAATCCAAATAGCTAGAAGAAAATTTCATCATTTCAGTAGTGTTGTTTGGTGTGAGGAATAAAAAATACGTTTACTAAAAAAATAACCGTGTAGATAAAATTAAAAATAGTCGGTGTTTTTGGTTGTTTCTTCGTCATTCAACACTGACTTCCAAAATTAAAGTTTTTTTGTAATTTGTAGTTGTTTTTTTATTTGGAAGTCGGTTGTATTTTTTTGTGAGTTTTTTAAGAACATAATATCACCCGAGCTACCTCAACTCTTTTTGTCATAGAAGCTCCGCTGTCACAGGGCTTCGCCACCTGTCCGTGGGTGTTATAATAATAAATGTATGTTATAAAAATAAATAGGTAAATAAAAATCTTTATTTCAGACATGAACAGTCCATAGGTCGATGGATGGGTTAGTAACAGAAAGTAGTATTGTCAGAAGCCCCCCTCGAGGCTTAGTATCGTAGCATTCGTAGCACCATCTAGCACATCTATGCCTCTCTCTGCCCGACCCTTCGGGACTCACAGGTACGACGCGGCGACGTTATGTGATGAAATTATTTATAAAGTGTACCTATAGCCATTTCCGTCTGGCCTGTTAACAATCATTTTCAGGATGCCGTTCGAGTTTTCCTTTATGAAGGTTGTGGTTTTAAAATAACGTGCTAGAATAGAAATGATGATTCGTACGGAACTCTTTGTTCGCGAGTACGACTCGCACTTGGCCGTTTTTTTTATCCTCATCCAGAAATAGGGTCCCGCTAAGCGGGGCCCACGGTTGGACCGGAGAGATTAGGTTGAAATGGGATGGCGGATTTCAAAATTCATAACTCTCCACTTTCATCCGTCGATGGCTTAGCAACTCTACGCCTCGCGTCGCTAGCACTGCTTCGGAGATGTTAGTCCATTACATATAATATCAAAGACTACAATAGTATACTGGCTACGTAACATGTTCTTCTTTGTTTGCAGGTGCAGGTCTTTAACCGGAAACACTTCGATTAGTGCTGCTCAGTGCTCCGCGGTCCGCGAGTGATCTCGCAGGGACCAACAACGAGCTGTACCATGTTCAGTAAGCGTGCAGGCACGTCAGGGATTCGCGGTCAGCTCTACGAATCGAAACTTTTAAGTCTGATATATTTTAGAGCGTCTCTTGACGATACTATTGAAAAGTTTCAACTAGCTTCGAATATTGACAACATAAGTGCATTCGACGATATTTGCTTAAAAGTAAAATTAAAGGGACATGATAAGCCGGTTGCGGTGTTTATACAGGTTAAGCACAGAGAAACCGAGAGACGAGCCCTTGCTTACGACTTGGCGGTATACTTTGGTAGTTACTTGAACATAAGGAAAGCTTTCGAAGCAAGTAGTGAACATGAGTTCTTTAGTGGGGACTTCGAAGAAACGGACTGTTTGTTCGTTATATACACAAACGCATCGGACAACTTTAATGATGAGTCTGTTGAGTGTCGCTTGTCCTCTCGTATGTCTCCGAATGTACACGATATTATCGGAACAGGCGGCGCGGCCAGGCAACCCTACAGACACACACGTGATGTGGACTTCTTACACAAAACTTTTCTAAAACATCAAATAACTACACTGGCTGAACAGATAGCTAAGGCCATAAATAAATCAGATAATGATTCAGTTAATAAAGACAATTTACAAAATATTATGTCCGATACACTTGTACAAACCTATCACGTGATACTGGCACAAACAGTATTCGATGTGTCTGAAATTGTCCCTCTACAGGTTGAATTAAAGTTATGTAGGAGCAAGGTAACAAAAAGGGAATTCCCCCGGCACCGAATCGCTACCTTTCGTCACGACTTTTTAAAAATGAATGGTGAATATCTCACTTTATTCAAAGAAACATTAGTCAACGAGGTTCTAAAGGAGAGAAAAATAAAATCCACTGATGTAAGGACATTACTATCTGAATACTTAGCCGAGCCCACTGATGTTACAAAACTGAGCAAACTGATAGGAACTGTCATAATATACAAAAATGGCCATTTAGAATATTTAAATAAAAAAGCATCCACAAAAGAGAACAGGCCACAACTGAATCAAGTATGCGTCGCTGGTTCTATTGTTATTGAAGCAGTTGAACTCGCTACCAGAGATATATTATTATCTCGAGAGTTTAAAGTCCCAGTTGCTTTCGGAAACAAAGATTTAACAATAAGCGATAGCAAAATAGAGAGTAGAATCAATTATTTAGCGTCGGTAATCAAAGATTTAGTAGTCAAGTGTGGATTCAATAACTTTGTAACTATAGATGACTCATTAGTAAAGGGATTCCTTCAGCTCAATGGAGGTATAGCTAGTGCCATCGGAAATATGTTTGTGCTCGATAATAACACCAAACTTATGAAGATTACAGATAACAAAGAAACACTAGGAGATCTTGCTAAAAGGCTGTATGAAAAATTAAACAATGAAATACCCAATTTGCTCAACTATAAATTTTGTTTTAAAGTTAACGTATTTCCTAAACTTTTATTAGAATGTACTGAACACGAAGAAAATTTTGCGCGAGATTTCTTGAAAAAACTGATCATTTACTCTAACCAAGCCGATGAGAAAGGCGTCGAGAAAATATTAAAAATCGAAGTAGAAGAGTACCAGCGCGAGCAACCAAACTACTTACAAGTTCATACTGACGCAATATTTGCAAAATATCACGATGATATACAGAAATGGTGGATGCAGCCTGAACAAGCTCTAACACGAGAAAGCGACATATTTGAAAAGGCAAAAGAAAACATTATTAAAGACCCACTGCTAAGCGTCATAAATGCAATGTATCGGAATCGTATTAGACATAGTGATTACACATTCACTGAAGACGTGGTCAGTTTCCTGAACTTGCAGGATCAGGACTCAAGTACTGTCATCACTACAGAGCACAGCGTCCTGACTGTGCTGAAAGTGATGCAGCACTTGAAGAATAAAGACCATATTGTGTTAGATTTGAAATATATTTTTAAACTACCACCAAAAGACCGTAATTTATTACTTAAAGAGTTAAAAGATATGAATGAAGGTAAAGTTCTAATATTAGTATGCGATGGGATCCAACAAGAAAAACAGAAAATTCTAGAAAACATTGCAGCTGCGGTTCTTAACAAAAAAACTATTACTGTAACAAATCATGCGTCATTAGAAATGTTACAGAAATATTTCCAAACTCCTCCTGTACACGACGAAAATACTAGTCTCATCAACCTGGCTGGCGAATCGCAGAAGAGTATCTTGGAGAGCGCCAAAGTGATGTTTCAAGGGACTAAAGTAAGTTTAGACTTGATAGTCGATGACAAATCAAGGAAATATGTCAACGGAGACATTTTAGATAAAATCATCAGTGAAGAAATAATTGCAGTGGGGAAACTAATTGTAAAAAAAAATTACGAAGAAATAAAACACTTGTATGTTGACAGACGGGTTAAGAAAGGGGGAAATAACCAGACCGATGTTTTTACGGAGACTTCCGAGGCTGTAACAACGCTTGAAACTTTTTTGGACATACCAAACGACGTTGTACTTGTAACGGCAGAGCTCGGAATGGGCAAGTCAACCCTGCTCACTCACTTATCGATCCAAACAAAGGAGCTCAAACCAGAGATCTGGATCATCAGGATAAACTTATTGGAATACTCGGAAGAATTCGGCAAGTGGAGGGAAAATAAAACAGGCATCGACTTATTAGAGACTTTAAAGTTTATGTGTCAAGTTATACTTCGCGATAAACTTGGTAAAGAAAATAAAATAACATTTACGCTGGAAGAAAAAGATAATCTTGTGTATCTGAAAACATGTGCAGCAGACGCTTTGACTGAGTTCGAGTTGAATTTGTTTCTATATTTTTATTATGAGAGAGAGATGGTGTTCCTCTTTGATGGTTTTGATGAGATCGGGCCGCATTATACGGATTTGGTCTTAAAATGCCTTAAAACTATCAGTAATGACCCTCGTAAGCATAGAATGTTGATTACAAGCAGGTCGTACAACGAAGTAAAAACTATTTTAGAGAAAGAATTTGGGCTATTTTACGAAATAGACAAATTCTCATACAAGAACATGGAGGAATATTTGCTCAAATTTTGGGAATTTAATTTGAGATTAGAGGAACTAAATAGCGCACAACTCGAGAATGTTTGGAAATTATTAGCGCACGTGTCGTCAATGCTCGGAGGTTACATCGCAAAACCTCTGGACTGGACTCTCTACCAGGTCATTAGAAACGCAGCCCTTTATGCGAGTTATAAAATTAAGAACAGGCACATTGCGTTATGGAAATATAATACAGATTGTCATGAAGACATATTTCATGAAATGTATAAAAACGAGCTTTGCGACTGCTGCCACTGCTGCTACTGCGTCGCCAGCTGCGGCCATCGCGACAATAATGCTGACGATAGTGCTTCAAGCCACACACGCTGCGATGTGAATCCTTTAATCATGTACTTAACCGCTGTTGATGTTACACATAATATTAAACAAAATAACAATATTTCTGACCAATGGTATTTAGATGTAGATACTGTATACGATAATTTTTTGAAGAATATGATCAAAAGACGATATCAAGAGAAAAACAAAATGAGAATCTATAACCCTGATATTATTACTGTTTACGAAAAAGAACTTGCTAGTTCTATTTTAAAGCACAAGAAATTGGCGGCTTATGCCATTTTCAATGAATATAGTCGGACCTTTTTTAGTGAGAGAGATTTGAAGAAAATTAAAAATATGATAAAATTCTTGGAAAAGGGAGAAGAGAAGACTGAACTCATAGAGAGCGTATGTAACGGAATCCCGATATTTATACACAGAACATTTGCTGAATACTTAGCAGTTGAATATATTTGTGATCGTTTGAAAAATGAAAAAAATAGTGAAAATATCTTTTATTTTGTCGTGATTTTTTCAGAACCTGTTTATTTTGAGAACATACGTATAATTTTTGATCATAAAATGAATACTGACAAAACCTTAGTAAGCGCTTTGGAAAGTAATAAAGATGTGATTTTAAAATGGATACTGAGCATCGCGAAAACAGATATTCAGTTTCCATTCTTGTTGATAGCGCACCAGAAGCTGAATAATATAGGATCATTTTTTGATAAAATAATCAATGATGGCAAGGACAATACCGACTTATCTGATTCTGAGTATTCAGAACTGTCTAACTTGTTATCTTTTTTTATTTTTTTTCATTATTGAGTAATGGGCTTGCTCTTGGCCTCGATCACGCCTGATGGAAAGCGATAGATGAGGTCTATGATGAGCGAGCGTGCCTTGCCATCTTTACATAGGACGATTCGAATATGTTTTAAATTACTATGGAACCCTCCATAGTAAGTCCCAGCGAGCGGGATTATGATCCTGGCTATGTATGAATGTCGACTGAATACGGTGGAATAAGTGTGAGACAAACAAAGCGGCGCGGGCGTGTGACAGTTGAATTGAGTCTTTTTCCAGTAGGTATTTTGTGTAGGGCACGTCACAGGCCGGCAGAGTCACCCTCGTCAGCGTCACTACCAGCTACAGAAAAGAGTGTGAAGCGCTATTCTGCACCGCTTCTGTAAACATGTCACTGCGTGAGCTTACCGTGAAGTGAGCTGTCAGTTCAAGCAATCAAGGAGGTGAGCTCATTGCACCTGACTTAACACGGTGAGGTGTTCAAGACAGAATATGCCGACTGGTACTGGGCGCACATTCGCTTCGTCTCTCAGATTAAGTCTATTTTAAGACGGTTATGCACAAGAAGATTAGCATAGTGTCGAGAATAACAAATAATTTGTAATTTCGCTGAGAGCCTTTTATTTCCTTTATCCTGGGACCAAACAGCTTTAGTGATATTTTTTATAATACAAAGGAGAATGGATAAAACTGTATGGAGCTTGGCTTGCAATAATGTCCACCACTAAAGAGACCTTTGAAATAAAATAGTCTACTACATACTGAGTCATTATAATCAGACTGCAAGCAAAAAAATACAGTCTGTAAAAAGTTATTGACTGAGTGAATGTCATGTTAGTTTACCTTTTTATGCGAACAATATCGTTATATCATTCTGTCCATTCTGTCCCCACACTAGGAATTTCTCCTGTTTTGTGGGTGCGTTTACAATCATACAAACTCACATACACAAACATAACCACTATCTGACCAACCCGGAACTATCTGTAGGCCATATACTACAGTTTGATGATACAGATGACAGACAGATGTACTACAGTTTTATAGAAGTCATCAATATCTACAAAAAAGTCAGCAATACCATATGTCTAACTATTATGGATAAGTCACCATGACCGCTTTATGTTCAAATTATTTAAGTATTATTTAAATCCCGGGTGAAAAGGAAAATGGTAATTTTAGTATCATAATATTAATCCTTATCCATTTAAATAGTTTGATAATTAAGGTTGATTATGTCCGTGTCAGTTACATTTTAAATTATTAAAATCGGACTTTTCGTTCAAAAGATACGACGGTTACAAACATGCTCTAATAAGAAAAATGTCGCGGCTTGAGCGAACTGGGTAGAATCCTATCCTATATAATTTTTATATAAAAAACCGGCCAAGCGCGAGTCGGAATCGCGGACGAAGGGCTCCGTTCCGTTCCTGTCTATAAAAAACGGCAAAAAAATCACGTTTGTTGTATGGGAGCCTCACTTAAATATTTATTTTATTCTGGTTATAGTATTTTTTGTTGTAGCGGCAACAGAAATACATCACCTATAAAAATTTCAACTGTCTAGCTATAACGGTTCATGAGATACCTACAGCCTGGTGACAGACAGACAGACGGAAAGACAGACAGGGACAGCGGAGTCTTAGTAATAGGGTTCCGTTTTTCTCCCTTTGGGTACGGAACCCTTAAAATAAGAATAACAAATGTTTGGGTTTTTCGAAAATAAACTAAGTACTACTTACTTAGTTTATTTTCGAAAAACCCAAACATTGTAGGTACATAGTAAGGGGTGAAGCAGGGGTGATGAAGTTTTTAGGGAAGGACATTATTGCTTGCTTCAATTTACACCGGAATGCTATGAACAAACTAAAAGTGGGATAATTGAAACAGATGTAGGTACTTACCTAAAAATTTTTGTGTGATGTGAACGGGGTGAACAGTTGCGCTGATCCTGGGCTCGAGACAATGTGTTGATTGTGAGATTCTGTCTACAGTGACTGTCAATACGTGAAAAATTTATGGAATTGACAGATGCTATCGAAATGTCATGTGATCAAATTCCTACATTTTGGCATTTCAACAGTCGCATTCGCTAATTAAACGGTACATTGTCTAGGGCCTCCTGAGACCACAGAATAAGCAGAAATGGCAGGGAAATTAGTGAAACTCGTTGTACTTAATCTTCCAAAACTAACCTTGGGTAAAGGGGCCGTAGAAGTTTGTGGAGATTCAGATTCATTTATTTATTGTAAAACATAGCTACATTATAAGTTCTTTTGGTAATACATTGAGAGCGCTATGTTTTGCCTCTAGGGCGTACAAAAGTAGTCATACATGGAAAATAATTAAAACAAGAAATTATATAGAAATAGGAACCACAAATAAATAAAATAAAATAAAATCATTTTATTTTGGACAACTAAAAGATCTATAAATTCATAGTAACAGGTTTTCACTAAAACACTATTGTCAGTTAACTTAACAAAAGACGAATTAATGAGCGGACCACCCATCAACTAGAACAAAGAAGTAGGTACTAGGGTAGAAGACTTCTCACAAATTGCCTTACTATGGCAGATGAAGTATCGGCCGCCACTGCCTACAGAATAAACAAGTAAAAAAAAAAATTGGTCATCTATCTCATTATGAATTTTCAATGACACTGAACAATGTCGGTAAGATAATAGATAAATTATATGTGTAGTGAGAAAAAAAATAATCAAAATAAAAAAAAATACAGCAGCAGCTATTGTAATAAAATGAAAATTATCAGCACTTACTTATTTAAAGAAATTGAATGATGTCAAGAATAAAAACATTTATTGGTATTTAATAGAGACAACACTAATAATAAAAATCAAATATCCTAACTAAGTTAACCCTAAAAGATGGCGTCAAAAAATTCATCCGCATCGCTGTCGACTGGAAGAGTGCCCAAAAGACTGGCGGCATTGCCACGTTGTATGGCAATGCTTATCCTTTGTCCAAGGCAAAAGCCAGCCCTTGGGTCACGCGAAGTGTCAACCAAGCGTTTAGCAAGTTCTTTAAATAACGCATGAGCACTCGGACCCCACGCCCCGAGAGTTTCAACCCCAAACGGCTCGAAAATATAACTACTAACGAGGTTGTTATATTTCCGCCGCTTGAGGTTCTCCGCAGCCGCAGCGGCAGCACCAGCACAGCACGAAGAGCTAGGAAGATGGGATGGCGCAAGAGTATCGACACAAGTAGCGTCCCATACTAAAGGCCTACCCATCTTCCACGGAAATAAAGACATACCGTCCGGTCGCTTGCCATCGTCGCGTGCCAGGCCACTGGGTTCTAATACAGCCGGAACGCCGACGGTGACAAGAGCTCGTCGGATGATGTCGTTAATATTCGCGTGCCGCGCTATGCGGCCCGCGCTACGGCTGCATGACAGGCCGTGGTGTCCGAGGCTGTTGACAAATTCGCCACAGTGGCAGCGATGAGGAGAACAACAAGGAGCGCCAAGACGCAGGCAGTCAGCGAGGCGGAAAGTAGTGTCGTCGAACAAGGTGCCAATGTTTGACGACGGTAGTGCGTGAAGCCAGAGACCCGACTCCCACTCACCCACAGCCAGCAGGCGCGCACGCTCTGCAGTAGTAGATGATGTAGCAATAAGGTTTGCCTGAATTTCTCTGCAGAGCGGCTCATCCCACCGTCTCTGGGATGAAGGGTAGTCGGGCGGATTTGAATTCGGGCAAGCGAGTCTCCAGGCCTCCACAGCCTCGGTGAAGCACGGCACGTCAAAATCAATCAGTGTGGAAGCTAGAATATTCCTGATTAATTTATCAGTGCCGTGAACCGAAGATATAAAAGCCGGTAAACTAATACTGGTAATTTTGCGGACGCCAAGGCCTCCCATACGGATGGGAAGAGTTGCTTGTGCCCAAGCTCGGTCGTCCATGGCCACATTTAAAATTAAAGTAAGTGTATGCTTGATGATTTGGTCCATTTTCTCCAAAAGGTAGGGGTGCTTCCATAAATGGGAAGCACGAAGGAAATATATTAATTTCGGGCCGAAACAGCAATAACGGATTAGGGTGATTGCTGAATGCATGTTAATTTGGAACAATCTTTCCGAAACTTTATTAAGATCTTGGATTTTTTCTTCAACGAAATTTGGAAAAGAATTCTCAAAGATTGGGGACCCAAGGAGACGAAGAGAGCTTTTGTCCATTATTTTGATTTCAGGGGCTATCGTGTTAAATTTTGGAAGTGTGAGTAGTTTATTAGTATTGTCAGATAAGAATATTTCGCATTTGGAAAAGTTTAGATCAAGTCCTATGGAAAGGAAATGATTTTTTAAAAATTTTAGGTCATTTAATACCGTATCTACGTCGCCTCCAAGAGTTCCATCATCAAGGTACCAAACATTAAATTTAGAATTTAGCTATCGAATAATTGGTAACATACAAACATACATGTTTGTATGTTTGTGTAACAATCAGGCAAGAACGGCTGAAGGGATTTGGATGAAATTTGGCACACATGTAGTTCATATCCTGGAATAAAAAATAGGCTACTTTTTATCCCGGTAAGTGGCATGGATTAATGGAGACTGAGGAGGAAGTGGAAACTCAGAGCCGCTGCTGCCTTAGTACTACAGATTGACAAGTACCATGAGACCAGAAACATCAAGTACCAGGAGACCAGAAACACGTCATAGTATTTTTGGGCTGGTATAATTATGTAGGTAGTGTAGCGTTATGATGTCAAAAGAAATGAAACACTCATTACGCTTCAAATACGTATAATTTTGGTTAAAGGAAAAAAATACTAAATTTGATGATAAAAAAAAAATAGGAAAACTAGTATATAAAAGTACAAAAAATAGGTATTGTGTGATGTCGTGACCGTTAATCTTATAAAACAAAGATCTATCTTACTATACGAAAATCATTACATTTTTTTTAATTTGAGAACGTTAATAAATTTATTAGACCGAATATCGCGGATTTAAGAAATACGGTTGCAACTCGTTTTATTTTAAACCCGATAAGGCCGGTTTCCTAAAGGATTAGAAACTCGTAATGATTTGTTCGCTCACAAGGAAAAAAAGAAACGTTATTACATTAGTTTTAAATGCGTACGATAAATGTCTTTTCACTCCCGAAGTCAAGACAACCGACGTCAACCCAAAACTAACCGTGGTGTATTAGTCAACTAAAAGTGGGTATCGAAAAAAGAAAAAAATATATTCGGGTGAATATTTTTAGGTAAACCTCCCCGTCGTCCTCCTGACGACGGCAATGGGGCGCCTCTCCCGCAGTATCCTCTGAGGATATAGCCTTCCCTGCTACTGGCTTTTGGGGTGGCAGCCTGGGAACCTCGCCCGCTTAATCAGCAATTTACAATCACCAGACCATAAAACCGGTAATCCGGCTTCAAGAGTTGTTCACAAGTTGTGCATGGACATATGTACCATGGCTTTAAGCTCAACTGGCTAAATCTCACAACATAATTTTTATTTATTATTCCTCCGAATAAAACATGATTTCCGGGTCGCTGACAGAACACGAGTCCAGAACAAATGTCTACCTTTTTCTTTGTCAAAAAATTCGAATAGCATTCAAAAAAATCTACTGAACGTGATTTGAAAAAATAATCAAGGAGTTTCGCGTTTCAAACAGAAAAAATAACAAGACATTTAAAACCTCCACCTATTTCTTGGAGTGATTTGAGGAATTATGTAGTGACCACACTGCAGTAGGGAAAGTGAAAGGTAGGTGTAAGGAAGGTGTAGGGTAGGTGTAAGGTAGGTGTAGGGTAGGGTAGGTATAAGGTAGGTGTAGGGTAGGTGTAGGGTAGGTGTAGGCTAGATGTAAGGTAGGTGTAGAGTAGGTGTAAGGTAGGTGTATGTAGGGTAGGACGGTGAAGGGTGGGTGTTTCCTGAGTAAAAAATTTACAATACAAATCAGGAAACCTTGCTATTTCCGATATTCACGCGGGCGAAGCCGCAGCTGGTAGAAGCTAGTCTATTAATAAAATTAACTATTCAATAATTTACCGGAGGATTTAAAGTCACCAAACACCCTACTGGTAAATATTACACTATTTAGATGTAAGCAATGTATCTCATTTTCAGTGAACTGTAATATTTAAGATCTTATGAGAATAAAATTCTTTAAACCTAATCTTCTATTTTTCATTTTAAAAATATCCACTTTGTATTTCCTTCGTTCGCATCAAGTTCTATCCCATAGTGAATGTTCATGAGAGCCAAGCCGTTCAGTCTGTTTTCACTCGTAATCCGCAAGTAGTGTTTAAGTCTTCTTAGGCTTGAAAAGGTCCTTTCTGGGGTAGCAGTGGAAACAGGGGGTCTACATTGTAAGCCCGAAGTCCGTAGTTTCAGCTTTAGTGTCGGGCGTAATCTAACTCCGTATCACCTACGGACTTCCGAGTAGTCCCGAACCCGAACTAAGAACAAGTGTCAAATTGTGTTGTCATTTATCCTTAGTTCGAGTTCAGGACTGACGAATCAGATAAATTGGATATGTCGGATAAGGTTAGGTTAGGTGAGGTTTGGTTTGGTTTGGTTTGGTTATTTATTTATTTTGAATGTGACTGATTTATTTAATTTTAATGCAATGATTTTAATTTCAATTATTTAATTCAATTTTTTTGTCTTTAATTATTTTTATTTAATGTACTTGTCTGTCTGTAATTTTATTTAATTTGATGTTATTTTAGTTATTTGGCTGAATTTGATGAAATGGGTGTAATTTACCTGAATAAAATGAATTTATTTATCTATTTTATTTTATAAATCGGATAAATCGGATAAAACGGTTAAATTGTATAAATTGGATAAAATGGATGAATTGTATAATTTGGATAAATTAGATGAATTGTATAAATTGTATAAAATGTATAAATTGTATAAATTGTATAATTTGTATAAATTGGATAAATTGAACAAATTGGATAAATTGGATAAATTAAATAAATTCTATAAATTGGATAAATCGGATGTTATGTTAGGTTAGCTTAAGTTAGGTTGGGTAAGGATTGGTTAGGTTAGGTTTTTTTTTTTTTTTTTTTTTTTTTTTTTTTTTTTTTTTTTTTTTTTTTTTTTTTTTTTTTTTTTTACAATATCCCACTGGCATGGAGAGACCAGTGCTTATGATCTATCTTAAATCTTTATTATAGTGCCTATTACGTAAGGGCCCTTTCCTTAATCTATCTCTACATACTATGCAATTTGCTTACTTTCTACACAACCTTTGTTGCTCTACCTCAACTTATACATGTTATTAACATTTCTAGATTACTCTATCTATGGCTATTCTATTTGTACTATATCTTTATTTTAGCTTTTTCTTATATCTATTTACTTTCCGGTTTCTTTGCAACTGTGTTGCTCTATCACTTATTACTATTTTTTATTTTTAATTTACTTGTTCTTATATTTACTATGGTTTTTGCTAAACTTTTCGATATTCTATTTTTTACAAACTAGTGATCTTATCTTTTACATTGATATTTTATTTACTGTTTCTTATATCTATTTCTTTTACTTATTATAATATACACTGTTTTATAACTACTGTGCTTAATTGTACTTATACATTATTTATATACTATTTTGGTTAACTATTCTTATATGTTACATAATATAATATAGTTACACCTATATGAGCTACGTTTTATTTTTATCTACTACTTTTCTGGCAATTATTTCACAAAACTCTATAAAATCACCCCTTAATTTTCTATTTGCTATAATCTCTGCTATATTTTCAGTTTTTAAGTTCCTATCAATTTTTAATTCAAGATTAAACCTCAGGTTTGCATAAATTGGGCACTCTACCAACAGATGCTCCACCGTTTCGTCCTTGCCTGTGTCACAAGGGCACGCCGGATTCTCCTTGCGCCTGAATCGGTTCAGGTACTCGGAGAACCCGCCGTGCCCCGTTAACACTTGTACCAACAGCGGATTGAGCGACAACTTTTTTATTAGTTTATAAGCCGAAAGGGCATTTGGAAAAAACATTTTCGTGGTCGACGCAGTTGTTCCCGTAGTGTATCTACGTTGCCATTCCTCCAGCGTGTCCTCGCGGATCTGACGCTTGATGAAGGACACCGGGCATCTATCATAATCCGGCTTAGTCTTCAATCCTACAGCTGCCTCTTTTGCCAATTCGTCGGCTCTTTCATTCCCCTCCAGTCCCACGTGCGCCTTAATCCAAAATAATCTAATTATTTTGTCCTGTTCTGTTATTTTCAGGATATTCTGCCTTACAGCAACAGCCAGTGGATGGAGGGAAATACCGCGAGTTATCGCCTCGAGAGCCGACCTAGAGTCACTGTAGAGATTGAAGCTTCCACCGGATCTTCCTGTCACCATTTCAGTAGCCTTCACCAGCGCCAGTAACTCCGCTTGGTAAACGGTGCAGAACTGCTCCAGTTTGAGCTTTTTGTACTTTATCTCTGCGGCGCCATCCCATAAGGATATCGCCGCACCGACCTTATTGTCCATTTTACTGCCGTCGGTGAAAATTTTAAAATCGGCTTCCTCTTGCTGGACCAGCTCTGCATCGTTCACCACCAATTTAAATTCTATGGCCTTTTGGGCCGCTGGGTGCGGTGTGTGAGTAAAAGCTGTCGGCTTCTCCACCCTCCTGTCGCCAACTACTCGCAGGGAGTGACCTTTCTTTACCTCATAGCGAGGCTGCTTCCTTGATCCTAAGGTCTAATGGAAGCATCCCTGAGAGCAGTAATGCCGCGTTCAGTGAGGTTGTCCTGTAAGCCTTTATCATTTTTTGTACGAACCCGCGTTGAACCTCGTTCAGATGTTTCCTAGTTCCTACTTTATCCGCTGCTGGGGCCCAAGCACTGGCAGCGTACATTATAACAGGCTCCACCACTGCGACGTACATTGTTCTGATTATCTCCGGCGAGATCCCCCACTCCACTTTGGCTGCCTTCGCCAGCTGTTTATACACGTTCAGTGCCTTGCGACAGACATTAGCCACGTGTGTGTTGAACGTTAGTTTTTCATCTATAGTCAGCCCGAGTATTTTTATTTCCTTTGACATGGCTAAGTCGACCCCTCCCATGCTTAGGAGTGGTGTGTCGTGCTTAAGCTTGTTAGTAATAACCATTGCCTTTGTTTTCTGTGGGGCGAATTTAAGCTTATTCACTTCACCCCACTCCTGAGCATGCCTTAGGGCCGCATTAGCCTGTCTCTGGACCTCAAGAGCTGTCTCACCGGAGAAAACCAGAACAACGTCGTCCGCAAACGCCTGACAATAGTCACCTCTCATCTCTAAACTGTTTAGCAGCGGGTTTAGCAGAAGGTGGGGCCTCCTATGGACCCTTGGACGCATCCCTTAGTGGTCACCTTCAAAAACTCCGATCCCGCATATCTGACCCGGACTCTTCGATTTGAGAGGTCCTTCCATCCAGAACCTTACGGATGTTTTTTGGGCATCTGGTTTCCGCTAGTCTGCATCTTATGGCGGGCCACCACGCGCTGTCGAAGGCTCCCTCTATGTCAAGCGAAACGACTACTATTAGCTTTCGCTCCCTGAGTTTTGTGCGTATATGCTTCATGAGGTCATAGAGGGAGTCCTCGGTACTGCGCTGCGGTGTGAACCCGTATTGCCTAGCACTCATATGCCCAATGGTGTGCCATCTGACTCGCCGTGGTTAGGTTAGGTTAGGTTAGGTTAGGTTAGGTTGGGGGAGGCCACGTGACGAGGGGGAGGATGTGCAATCCTCCCCCCAAGAGGGGCAAAGCACAGGCGCCGGTCGTGCCTGCTGCTAGCACCGTCGTTCGCGAGGCTGGAACGGCGGTGGCAGCGGAGGAGGGGGATGCGATGTCGACTTAATTAGGTCGAACATCGCATCCTCCCAACAGTGTCGCGGTCTTCCACAGACTCCCCTCCCCTCTCGCTTAAGAGAGGGGACCGGGATACGTGGCCGCCGCGGCAGCATTCGCCCTCTTTTGCGAGGACGTCATCTCGCAAAAGGGGGCGGCGGAGCGCGTGCGAGAGGACGACCCTCTCGCTGCGCCGCTCCGAAGGCGGAGAAGAGGTCGGAGAAGACGCTGTCTTCTCCCTCCTCATGGTGGTGTAGGCGGGCGACAGGCGCGGGGGCGCCTTCGCCCGCACTGCACTCTACACCACCCTCGCCGGTCATTCCCGGCCCTCCCCCCTCACGGGGAGGGCGTGTAGGGCCCGCCGTGCAGGCGGGCGAACGTCGGAGAGGGACTGGACGTAAAGGCTACGCCGATCTCCCAGTCCCCCTCCACTCAGACGATGCGGGAATGCCGCTGGGTTGTTTTAGTGGGTATACCGGGTCTCAGCCCGGGGAGTCCCACATACCCCTCCCATTCCCCCAATGGGAGGGTATGCGTAATGCATTTTTTCCCAGCGCAAAAAAAAAAAAAAAAAAAAAAAAAAAAAAAAAAAAAAAAAAAAAAAAAGGTTAGGTTGGGGGACCCCCCACAGAGCTTGCGTCCACGTCGCGTCCCCTGGAAACGACCCAGTTCTGTCACCGTAACGGAGTGGCAGACTGGGGTTCGGCCAAAGTGCTCTGTGCTTTCGTAGTTCACATATTCATCTTGCCTTTTTAACTACGATCCTGCGGTGGCTATGCCAACACCCCCGCGGGACGCCCTCGGGCGCTTTTTAAAACCCAAACGCCCTTGTCAGGGCCAACCAAAAGGCCCTTCTCAGGGCCAACCCAAAGGCCCTTCTCAGGGCCAACCCAAAGGCCCTTCTCAGGGCCAACCAAAAGGCCCTTCTCAGGGCCAACCAAAAGGCCCTTTTCAGGGCCACTCCGACGCTTCGGCGTCAGAGGCTAGCCGCGCGCCGTCTGCGGCTAGCTTCTCTGAAGGTGCAGTCGAGTTTTTGGACTCTGACGACCAGTCCGTCACGAGTGTCTCGGATGCGGGCGACTCCCGGTCGCGGAAGCGGGCCTTCCGTAAGGATGGGTCAGAGGGCTCTTCGGGCTCGTCCAGGCGGTCGAAAGCCAAAAGGCCGTCAATAGCTGCAGACAACCACGAGGTGGGTCTTGCGGACGCCCAACGTCAGCTCGACCTGGCTCGGCGGGAGCTGCACCAGCAGGAGCTGGAGGAGCGGGTCGTTGCGAAGGAGCAACGGGCGCGTGCTGCTCGGGCCAAGTCCGGGTACGGTGCGTCCCGCGTTCTGTACGCGGACCACTCCTTGGCCGAGCTGCAGCAGATGGCGGAGGAGGACGAGGAGGAGATCGTTGAGGTCGCCTCCAAGTCCTCAAATTTAAAAGGGACCTTCCAAAAGGCCCTTAAGTGCCGGGCCGCGAGCATGCGCGGTATCGTTATGGAGCTGGTCCAGCGCAAGGCGACTGACGAAACACGGCAACTGCAGGCGACAGTCAATCGACTGCAGTTGGAGGTCAGCCAGCTTCATACGAAGCTAGCTGAAGCTACGGCTCGGCCACATCAGACCGAACCAAGACCTGCGGCAGAGGCCCCCGCCTTCAACCTTGAGGATGTCATCCGCAAGGTGGTTATGGAGGAGAGGGCCTTCACGCGAGCCTGCTTAGCTGGAATAGAGGACCGGCTCTTGCCGGAGCAACGCCTCCGACCGCCGCTTGCCGCGGACAGGAGGCAAAGCGAGCCGGGGCCGTCCTCGCAAGGGGAGGACGCTCTTCTCCCTTCCACTACTCCGTCCAACCAGCAGGGTTGGACTGAAGTGGTCGGGAAGGGGAAGGGGAGAGGAAAGAAGACGGCGACAGCCGCCCCTGCCGTCGCAGGCACCACGGCCACCACGACTCCCAGCCAGTCGCAGACGACTGGGAAGGGAAGGAGGAGGGGCAGGGGCAGGAAGGCGGCAACGGCCGTCCCTGTCGCCCCCGTCACCACGCCTCCCAGCCAGTCGCAGGCGACCGGCACAGGGAAGAGAAGGGGAAAATTGGTTCCCCCAAAGTCCGCGGCCGTCGTCGTGACGCTCACCGCGGAGGCCGCGGAACGAGGGGAGACGTACGCGTCCGTATTATTGCGGGCGCGTGCCAACGCCGATCCCACTCAACTGGGGATCGGCAAAGTCTCCTGCCGCAGGACCCAAGCCGGGGCTCGAATTTTCGAGTTCCCTGGCGCGGAGGGAAACGCAAACGCTGACCTCTTTGCAGCCAAGCTGCAGGAGGTCATTGCGGACGCGGCCAAGGTGGCCCGACCTGTCAAGTCGGCGGCCATCGAGGTGACCGATCTTGACGACTCGGTCACCAAGGAGGAGGTGGTGGCGGCGGTCGCAGCTATTGGGGGCTGCAGCGTCACAGCGGTGCAGGGCCGGGACATCAGGCCCGGCCGCGGCGGCATGGGAACTATCCGTCTCGAGTGCCCGGTCGCCGCTGCCAAAGCCGTCCTTGGAATGGGACGGCTCTTGGTCGGGTTCAGCTCGGGTGCAGTCCGAGCACTTGAAGACCAGCCCCTGCGCTGCTTCAGGTGCTGCGGCATAGGGCACACCCGAGCCCTGTGCCCTTCAACGGTCGACAGATCTCTGACCTGCTACCGCTGTGGCAAGGAGGGCCACAAAGCTGCCTCCTGCACGGCCGCCACGCCGCACTGCGCAGTGTGCGCCGCCAGTGGCTGCCCTGCAGGCCACGTGACGAGGGGGAGGATGTGCAATCCTCCCCCTAAGAGGGGCAAAGTGCAGGCGCCCGTCGGGCCTGCTGCTAGCACCGTCGTTCCCGAGGCAGGAACGGCGGTGGCGGCGGAGGAGGAGGGTGCGATGTCGATTGATGGATAGGGTCGATCATCGCATCCTCCAGGCGAACACCAACCACTGCCGAACAGCCCAGGATCTGCTGATGCAGACCATGGCTGAGTGGTTGGTGGACTTGGCGGTGGTCGCCGAGCCCTACTCGGTCCCTGGCAATTGGCTGGGCGATCAGGACGGCCTGGTGGCAATGGTGACGCGGTCTTCCACAGACTCCCCTCCCCTCTCGCTTTTAGAGAGAGGATCGGGATACGTGGCCACCGCGTGGGGAGGTGTGGCCCTGGTAGGGGTCTATTTCTCCCCAAACCGCCCTCTCTCGGACTTTGAGGATTTCCTCGAAGTCCTCACTGCAGTCGTAGGGAGGGCGGCGCCGCGCCAGGTCGTGGTGTTGGGCGACCTCAACGCCAAGTCGGTGGCCTGGGGCAACCCGGCTGCCTCCTGCAACGTCCGGGGACGCGCCGTCGAGTTCTGGGCGGCGTCGTGCGGTGTGTCCCTCCTCAACAGGGGGGCGGTCCACACGTGTGTGCGGCGGCAGGGAGGGTCGGTGGTGGACGTCTCGTTTGCCACCCCCGTGCTGGCCGCACGCATCGTGAACTGGCGGGTGGAGACGGTGGAGACCTTGTCGGACCACCGATATGTGCGGTTCGACATCACCACCCAGGGCCCCCGGGGGGAGATGACCCGCTCTAGCAGGTCTCCCTTCCCACGGTGGGCTCTCTCTCGCCTGGACCGGGAGGCAGCCAAGGAGGCGGCCTTCCTCCAGGACTGGCTGTCTCCCCCCCCTGTCGAGGACGTCCCGGACGTTGACGCCGCAGCAGTCCGGCTCAAGAGGTCCTTGACCGAGGTGTGCAACTCCAGCATGCCTCGGTCCTGTCGCCCGCCTCCCCGTCGCGCCGTCTATTGGTGGTCGGAGGAACTGGCGGGGCTCCGGGCCACCTGCGTGGCGGCTAGGAGGGCCTACACGCGGAGCCGACGGCGCAGCGTCCGTAGCCAAGCAGACGAGGACCGCCTTTACGCCTCTTACAGAGAGGCTCAGATGGTTCTCAAGTCGGCTATGGGCGCTGCCAAGGACTCGGCGAGGGCCGAGATGCTGGAGGGTCTCGACAGGGATCCATATGGGAGACCATACAGGGCGGCGCGGAACCAACTGCGGCCCCATGGTCCCCCACTGACGGAGACCCTCGAGCCGGCGTTGCTGGATGGGGTGGTCCGGTCCCTGTTTCCGCGCAGGACCGACTTCACCCCACCAACGATGGACCCCCCGCAGGAGGCGGCTTCACCGCCGGAGGAGGAGGTACCCCCGGTGACGGCGGATGAGTTTTACGCGGGGGTTCTCAGCCTCCGCGCCAAGAAGACGGCCCCTGGGCCGGACGGCGTCCCCGCACGGGTGGTGGCCATAGCCGCCGCTCAAATGGAAAACAGATTTCGGGAACTCTTCAGCGCGTGCCTTACGGCTGGGAGGTTCCCGAAACTGTGGAAGGAGGGGCGGCTATGCCTCCTCCGGAAAGAGGGACGCCCGGCGGATTCCCCTTCGGCATACCGGCCCATCGTTCTGCTCGATGAGGTCGGTAAAATGTTCGAGGGGATCATTGCCTCCCGGCTGAATGGCCACCTGCGGAGGGTAGGGCCGGACCTGTCGGACGCACAGTTCGGTTTTCGACAAGGGCGTTCGACAATCGACGCGCTGGCCCTACTGAAGGGCCAGGTGAAGGGGGCGGTGGAGGCCGGGGACGGAGTGCTGGCAGTGTCATTCGACATAGCCAACGCCTTCAACTCCGTCCCCCACTCGACCATACTGGAGGCACTCCGATATCACGGAGTGCCCCAATACTTGCGGAGCCTCCTGGCCAGCTACTTGGAGGACCGAGAGGTCCTCCTTGTCGACAAACTGGCCAGGTTGCGCAGATACAGCGCGGAGTCTGGTGTTCCGCAGGGGTCAGTCTTAGGACCCCCCCTGTGGAACATCGGCTTCGACTGGCTGTTGCGGGGAGCCCTCCTCCAGGGCACGAGTGTCATCTGCTACGCGGATGACACTCTCCTCACTGCCCGGGGGAGGAACTTCGGGGAGGCGGCCTGTCTGGCATCGGCTGGCGGGTCATTGGTGGCGGGGAGGATACGCAGCCTGGGATTGAGGGTGGCGCTGAACAAGACCGAGGCCGTGTTCTTTCACGGGCCTCGGCAGCGCTGCCCTCCTGACGCCCACATTGTCGTGGAGGGTGCCAGGGTAGGCGTCCAGACCCAGCTGAAATATCTGGGTCTAGTGCTGGACAGCAGGTGGCGCTTCGGCCCGCATTTCAGTGGGCTGTCGACGCGCCTACTGAGGGCTGCGGACGCCCTCTCCTGGCTCCTCCCGAACCTGGGAGGGCCCAGTGCGCGATGCCGGCGCCTATATGCCGGCATCCTGAGAAGCATGGCCCTGTACGGGGCCCCCATCTGGGCAGACTCCCTCCATAGGAGGGAGAACGCGACGGCGATGCGCCGGCCCCAAAGGGCCATTGCACTGCGGGTGGCGAGGGCCTACCGCTCGGTGGGCTTTTCGGCGGCGTGCGCTCTGGCTGGCACCCCTCCTTGGGAGCTGGAGGCGTGGGTGCTCGCCAGAGTGTACGAATGGACAGCGCGGCGAAAAGCCCTCGGGGAGCGCCCCGTCGCGGAAGAGCGGGAGGCCGTGCGGCGGGAGGCGAGGGACGCCATCATCGTCCATTGGACGCAGGACCTCGCCTCCGCCACTTTTGGCCGCCGAACCCTGGACGCGCTCGGCCCAGTCCTGCGGGACTGGCTCGAGCGGCCCCACGGTTTCCTCTCATTCCGTCTGGTGCAGGTGCTGTCAGGCCACGGCTGTTTCGGCACGCACCTGCACCGGATCGGGAGGGAGGAGACTCCGGCGTGCCACGACTGCGGCGCGGCGGAGGACACGGCACAGCACACGCTCGAAGTGTGCCCGGCTTGGTCTGAGCCGCGCCGTAGTCTGACTGCGGAGATCGGACAGGACCTCTCACTTCCCAGCGTGGTCAACTCTATGCTGGAGAGTGAGGGGTCCTGGGCAGCGGTCGCCTCCTTTTGCGAGGACGTTATCTCGCAAAAGGAGGCGGCGGAGCGCGCGCGTGAGGACGACCCTCTCGCAGCGCCGCTCCGAAGGCGGAGAAGAGGTCGGAGAAGACGCCGTCTTCTCCCTCCTCATGGTGGTGATAGGCGGGCGACAGGCGCGGGGGCGCCTCCGCCCGCATTGCACTCTACACCACCTCCGCCGGTCATTCCCGGCCCTCGCCCCTCACGGGGTGGGCGCGTAGGGCCCGCCGTGTAGGCGGGCGTTCGTCGGAGAGGGACTGGACGCAAAGGCTATGCCGATCTCCCAGTCCCCCTCCACTCAGACGATGCGGGAATGCCGCTGGGTTGTTTTAGTGGGTATACCGGGCCTTGGCCCGGGGAGTCCCACATACCCCTCCCATTCCCCCAATGGGAGGGTATGCGTAATGCATTTTTTCCCAGCGCAAACAAAAAAAAAAAAAAAAAAAAAAAGGTTAGGTTAGGTTGCACTTTCGGCGGCGTGCGCTCTGGCTGGCACCCCTCCTTGGGAGCTGGAGGCGTGGGTGCTCGCCAGAGTGTACGAATGGACGGCGCGACGAAAAGCCCTCGGGGAGCGCCCCGTCGCGGAAGAGCGGGAGGCCGTGCGGCGGGAGGCGAGGGACGCCATCATCGTCCATTGGACGCAGGACCTCGCCTCCGCCACCTTTGGCCGCCGAACCCTGGACGCGCTCGGCCCAGTCCTGCGAGACTGGCTCGAGCGGCCCCACGGTTTCCTCTCATTCCGTCTGGTGCAGGTGCTGTCAGGCCACGGCTGTTTCGGCACGCACCTGCACCGGATCGGGAGGGAGGAGACTCCGGCGTGCCACGACTGCGGCGCGGCGGAGGACACGGCACAGCACACGCTCGAAGTGTGCCCGGCTTGGTCTGAGCCGCGCCGTAGTCTGACTGCGGAGATCGGACAGGACCTCTCACTTCCCAGCGTGGTCAACTCTATGCTGGAGAGTGAGGGGTCCTGGGCAGCGGTCGCCTCCTTTTGCGAGGACGTCATCTCGCAAAAGGAGGCGGCGGAGCGCGCGCGTGAGGACGACCCTCTCGCAGCGCCGCTCCGAAGGCGGAGAAGAGGTCGGAGAAGACGCCGTCTTCTCCCTCCTCATGGTGGTGATAGGCGGGCGACAGGCGCGGGGGTGCCTCCGCCCGCATTGCACTCTACACCACCTCCGCCGGTCATTCCCGGCCCTCGCCCTTCACGGGGTGGGCGCGTAGGGCCCGCCGTGTAGGCGGGCGTACGTCGGAGAGGGACTGGACGCAAAGGCTGTGCCGATCTCCCAGTCCCCCTCCACTCAGACGATGCGGGAATGCCGCTGGGTTGTTTTAGTGGGTATACCGGGCCTTGGCCCGGGGAGTCCCACATACCCCTCCCATTCCCCCAATGGGAGGGTATGCGTAATGCATTTTTTCCCAGCGCAAAAAAAAAAAAAAAAAAAAAAAAAAAAAAAAAAGGTTAGGTTGCACTGCGGGTGGCGAGGGCTTACCGCTCGGTGGGCTTTTCGGCGGCGTGCGCTCTGGCCGGCACCCCTCCTTGGGAGCTGGAGGCGTGGGTGCTCGCCAGAGTGTACGAATGGACGGCGCGACGAAAAGCCCTCGGGGAGCGCCCCGTCGCGGAAGAGCGGGAGGCCGTGCGGCGGGAGGCGAGGGACGCCATCATCGTCCATTGGACGCAGGACCTCGCCTCCGCCACTTTTGGCCGCCGAACCCTGGACGCGCTCGGCCCAGTCCTGCGGGACTGGCTCGAGCGGCCCCACGGTTTCCTCTCATTCCGTCTGGTGCAGGTGCTGTCAGGCCACGGCTGTTTCGGCACGCACCTGCACCGGATCGGGAGGGAGGAGACTCCGGCGTGCCACGACTGCGGCGCGGCGGAGGACACGGCACAGCACACGCTCCAAGTGTGCCCGGCTTGGTCTGAGCCGCGCCGTAGTCTGACTGCGGAGATCGGACAGGACCTCTCACTTCCCAGCGTGGTCAACTCTATGCTGGAGAGTGAGGGGTCCTGGGCAGCGGTCGCCTCCTTTTGCGAGGACGTCATCTCGCAAAAGGAGGCGGCGGAGCGCGCGCGTGAGGATGACCCTCTCGCAGCGCCGCTCCGAAGGCGGAGAAGAGGTCGGAGAAGACGCCGTCTTCTCCCTCCTCATGGTGGTGATAGGCGGGCGATAGGCGCGGGGGCGCCTCCGCCCGCATTGCACTCTACACCACCTCCGCCGGTCATTCCCGGCCCTCCCCCCCTCACGGGGAGGGCGTGAAGGGCCCGCCGTGTAGGCGGGCGAACGTCGGAGAGGGACTGGACGCAAAGGCTGTGCCGATCTCCCAGTCCCCCTCCACTCAGACGATGCGGGAATGCCGCTGGGTTGTTTTAGTGGGTGGGGACCTGCTCGGTCGAGCGCCGTAAGCGAGGATGAAGGTGTCCTGGGGGGTTGAGCCGATCGGCACTGGCGGTAATGTGTCCGTGAGGCAACACGCCCCCTTTGGTCTGGAATTCTCGCGAAACGGTTGCCCTGCCGGGGGTAGGGGAGTGGCCACAGTGTCCCGACAGAGGCCGGGCCACTGTGGCCATTTCCCTGTGAGGGTTGATTGGAACCCAAAGGCCCTTTTCAGGGCCAACCAAAAGGCCCTTCTCAGGGCCAACCCAAAGGCCCTTCTCAGGGCCAATCCAAAGGCTCTTCTCAGGGCCAACCCAAAGGCCCTTCTCAGGGCCATCCCAAAGGCCCTTCTCAGGGCCAACCCAAAGGCCCTTCTCAGGGCCAACCCAAAAGCTCTTGCGAAGGAGCAGCGGGCGCGTGCAGCTCGGCTACGGTTTGTCCCGCGTGCTGTACGCGGACCACTCTCTGGCCGAGCTGCAGCGGATTGCGGAGGAGATCGCGGAGGTCGCCTCTAAGCGAGGATGAAGGAGTACTGGGGGGTTGAGCCGAACGGCACTGGCGGTAATGTGTCCGTGAGGCAACACGCCCCCTTTGGTCTGGATTTCACGCGAAGCGGTGGCCCTGCCTTCTTGGTGGGGGTGGGGAAGTGGCCACGGTGTCCCGACAGAGGGCCACTGTGGCCATTTCCCTATAAGGGTTGATTGGTTCCCTTGCGGTGGCTGTGCCAACAACCCCGCGGGACGCCTCTGGGCGTTCTTGAAACCCAAAGGCCCTTCTCAGGGCCAACCCAAAGGCCCTTCTCAGGGCCAATCCAAGGGCCCTTCTCAGGGCCAACCCAAAGGCCCTTCTCAGAGCCCAACCCAAAGGCCCTTCTCAGGGCCAACTCAAAGGCCCTTCTCAGGGCCAACCCAAAAGCTCATGCGAAGGAGCAGCGGGTGCGTGCAGCTCGGCTACGGTGCGTTCCGCATGCTGTACGCGGACCACTCTCTGGCCGAGCTGCAGCAGATTGCGGAGGAGGACGAGGAGGAGATCGCGGAGGTCGCCTCTAAGTCCTCAAACCTTAAGGGTACCTTCCAGAAGGCCCTTTAGTGCCGAAGAGGTCGGAGAAGACGCCGTCTTCTCCCTCCTCATGGTGGTGTAGGCGGGTGACAGGCGTGGGGGCGCCTCCACCCGCATTGCACTCTACACCACCTCCGCCGGTCGTTCCCGGTCCTCCCCTCACGGGGAGGGCGTGAAGGGCCCGCCGTGCAGGCGGGCGGACGTCGGAGAGGGACTGGACGCAAAGGCTTTGCCGATCTCCCAGTCCCCCTCCACTCAGACGTTGCGGGAATGCCGCTGGGTTGTTTTAGTGGGTATACCGGCTCAGCCCGGGGAGTCCCACATACCCCTCCCATTCCCCCAATGGGAGGGTATGCGTAATGCATTTTTTCCCAGCGCAAACAAAAAAAAAAAAAAAAAAAAAAAAAAGGTTAGGTTGGGGAGGGTCTGTATGTATGCTTTTGCGGTTGCACAACGACATGCTAAGCTTTGCTTTGCTTGGTAGTATAGATACAGGCCTACCTTGCCGTCTCCTTCAGAGGCGGGAAGGTGGCGAGGTCTTGAGGGGGAGCGCAACGGTCGTGTTGATCCTCAAGGCAAGTCCGGTGGTTATTCCTTCTCGTGGTTGCCACCCCGTTATTGGTCTAATTCCTTATGAAATAGACGTAACTGAAACCACCGGGCGGAGAAGGGGAAGCCGGTCACCTGCGCTGGGACCTGCTCGGTCGAGCGCCGTAAGCGAGGATGAAGGTGTCCTGGGGGGTTGAGCCGATTCGGCCTTTCTCAGGGCCAACCCAAAGGCCCTTCTCAGGGCCAACCCAAAGGCCCTTCTCAGGGCCAATCCAAAGGCCCTTCTCAGGGCCATCCCAAAGGTCCTTCTCAGGGCCAACCCAAAAGCTCATGCGAAGGAGCAGCGGGCGCGTGCAGCTCGGCTACGGTGCGTCCCGCGTGCTGTACGCGGACCACTCTCTGGCCGAGCTGCAGCGGATGGCGGAGGAGATCGCGGAGGTCGCCTCTAAGCGAGGATGAAGGAGTCCTGGGGGGTTGAGCCGATCGGCACTGGCGGTAATGTGTCCGTGAGGCAACACGCCTCCTTTAGTCTGGATTTCACGCGAAGCGGTGGCCCTGCCTTCTGGGTGGGGGTGGGGAGATGGCCACGGTATCCCGACAGAGGGCCACTGTGGCCATTTCCCTATGAGGGTTGATTGGTTCCCTTGCGGTGGCTGTGCCAACAACCCCGCGGGGCGCCTTTGGGCGTTTTTGGAACCCAAAGGCCCTTCTCAGGGCCAACCCAAAGGCCCTTTTCAGGGCCAACCCAAAGGCCCTTCTCAGGGCCAACCCAAAGGCCCTTCTCAGGGTCAATCCAAAGGCCCTTCTCAGGGCCATCCCAAAGGTCCTTCTCAGGGCCAACCCAAAAGCTCATGCGAAGGAGCAGCGGGCGCGTGCAGCTCGGCTACGGTGCGTCCCGCGTGCTGTACGCGGACCACTCTCTGGCCGAGCTGCAGCGGATGGCGGAGGAGATCGCGGAGGTCGCCTCTAAGCGAGGATGAAGGAGTCCTGGGGGGTTGAGCCAATCGGCACTGGCGGTAATGTGTCCGTGAGGCAACACGCCCCCTTTGGTCTGGATTTCACGCGAAGCGGTGGCCCTGCCTTCTGGGTGGGGGTGGGGAGATGGCCACGGTGTCCCGACAGAGGGCCACTGTGGCCATTTCCCTATGAGGGTTGATTGGTTCCCTTGCGGTGGCTGTGCCAACAACCCCGCAGGGCGCCTTTGGGCGTTTTTGGAACCCAAAGGCCCTTCTCAGGGCCAACCCAGAGGCCCTTCTCAGGGCCAACCCAAAAGCTCATGCAAAGGAGCAGCGGGTGCGTGCAGCTCGGCTACGGTGCGTTCCGCATGCTGTACGCGGACCACTCTCTGGCCGAGCTGCAGCAGATTGCGGAGGAGGACGAGAAGGAGATCGCGGAGGTCACCTCTAAGTCCTCAAACCTTAAGGGTACCTTCCAGAAGGCCCTTAAGTGCCGAAGAGGTCGGAGAAGACGCCGTCTTCTCCCTCCTCATGGTGGTGTAGGCGGGCGACAGGCGTGGGGGCGCCTTCGCCCGCATTGCACTCTACACCACCTACGCCGGTCGTTCCCGGTCCTCCCCTCACGGGGAGGGTGTGAAGGGCCCGCCGTGCAGGCGGGCGGACGTCGGAGAGGGACTGGACGCAAAGGCTATGCCGATCTCCCAGTCCCCCTCCACTTAGACGTTGCGGGAATGCCGCTGGGTTGTTTTAGTGGGTATACCGGCTCAGCCCGGGGAGTCCCACATACCCCTTCCATTCCCCCAATGGAGGGTATGCGTAATGCATTTTTTCCCAGCGCAAACAAAAAAAAAAAAAAAAAAAAAAAAACAAAAAAAAAAAAAAAAAAAGTTTAGGTTAGGTTAGGTTTTTTTTTTTTTTTTTTTGTTTTGGCAGGAGTGGGAAATCCTCATGGACGCCCCAACAGCCTCACACTGTGAGACGATCGGGGCAGTGCCGGACTCTTACCGGCTAAAACCCACTCCTGCCACGCTTGTTGTCCTCTGACATTATCAGAGCCCATTATTAGCGATTTTTGTTTATAACTCTTCTGTATTAAATTGAATGCTATGACTAAGAGTGAGAATAACTACGTATAATATATCAACCTTCTTTAAGCCTACTACTATTCCACTTAAACAAAAGCGGGGAAAACTTACACTACTTTTTTTTTTTTTTTTTTTTTTTTTTTTTTTCTCTTATATGTTTAGGTACTTATCTTATATACCCAATATATAATTAAGTATCCTACTTACTAAGCTGTCCTATTTCTATTTATTAGCACTATTCCTATTTTCGTACAGTATTCCAGTAATATTTTTCTTTTTCGACCTCTTATTAAAATTGGTAAGTTTGCGGCCGTCAACTCAGTGTCCAGTTCTTGCTCCGCCTCATATCGCGCTCTCGCTGTTATTGGGCACTCGAGCAGAACATGGACAACCGTCTCGTCTGTTCCGGGGTCACAGGCGCACGATGAATTCTCTTTACACTTGAAGCGTTTCAGGTATGAAGAGAATCCACCGTGCCCCGTGAGGATTTGCGTGACCACGCTTGTCAGTACCATTTTGCGTACTATACCATACGCCGCGACCGCATCAGGGAAGAACAGCTTTGTTCCAGAGGCTGTTGCCCCCGACTTATATCTCCCGTTCCATTCGTCAAGCGACCCCATACGGATCTGCCGTTTGACGAATGAAACGGGGCACAGATCGTAGTCCGGCCTCTTCTTCGACCCCAGGGCGGCTTCCTTCGCGAGCTGGTCCGCTCGCTCGTTGCCCTCCAATCCTGCGTGAGCTTTGATCCAGAACAAGGAGACACTCTTGTTCTGGAGCTTGCAGCGTCTTAAGGTGTCCCTGGATTCCACAGCTAGAGGATGGGGGGCACCAACGTTGGTAACTGTCTGGAGAGCCGCCATGGAGTCGCTGAAGATGCCGAACGTGCTTTCCCTGCTTTTGAGAGCCTCCGCTGCCGCTCTTTGCAGGGCCAATAGTTCGGCCTGATAGACGGTGCAGTACGACGGCAAAGTAAGTTTGAGGGCCCTTGTTTCGGTGGCACCATGCCACAAGGATAGCGCCGCTCCGACCTTGCCCTCAATCTTACTGCCGTCGGTGAAAATGCGCACAGCAAAATCGCTATGGCTATTGTATTGTTCCTCGTCTATCAGGCTGCCGAACTGCAGAGAGGTCTGGTCTGCGGGGTGCGGGGCCTCCAAAGCCGGAGCCATCCGCTCAATCTCCCTGTCTCCCAGTACGGGCTGGGGCACGCCCCTCTTGGCTTCGTAAAGTGAAGCAACTTCCCTTATCCGAATGTCAAGAGGGAGTATCCCAGCCAGCACCAGTGCAGAGTTTAGGGAGACCGTGCGGTAGGCTCTACACAGCTTCTGGGCAAACCCTCTCTGCACCACATTCAGCTGTTTTATTACCCCTAGTTTTTTGGCAGCTGGTGCCCATGCGCTTGCGGCGTACAGTACAGTCGGCTCCACTGCTGCGGTATAGATGGTCCGGATCACTTCGGGGTGCAGACCCCAACTAACTCGAGCTACCCTGGCCAGCTGCTTGTACATAGCTATCGCCTTCTTACAAACGATAGCTATGTGTTTGTTGAAGGTAAGCTTTTCGTCGATTGTGAGGCCCAATATCTTGACATCTTGGGACATTCCAATGTCGACCCCTCCCATGCTCAAGCGTGGTGTGTCGTATTTGAGCCTCCGCGTTAAGACCATCGCACAGGTTTTGTGCGGTGCGAATTTTAGCTTGTTTTTGACACCCCACGCTCGAACATGTTCGAGAGCGGCATTGGCTTGCCCCTCGATTTCCACTGCCGTTACACCGTCGAACACCATCACGACGTCGTCGGCGAACGCCTGGCAGTAGAAACCCCTGCCTTCCAGTTGCCTCAGCAGCGGGTCTAGCAGCAGATTCCAAAACATTGGACCCCCAATCGACCCCTGGACGCATCCTTTGCTGGTTGACCTTCTGCTCTCCTCGCCAGCGTATCTCACGACGACCTCCCTGCCACTGAGATAGCTGCTGACTACCCGTCTCAAATTTACAGGACACTTTTCCTCAGCCAAACGTAACCTTATAGCGGGCCACCATGCATTGTCGAAGGCTCCCTCTATATCTAGCGACACGAGCGCGACAATTTTCTTTTGTGCCAGCTTTGTTCGTATATGCTGCACCAGTGTATAGAGGGAGTCCTCAGTGCTTTTTTGGGGCATAAAGCCGTATTGGCGAGTACTAATCCTTGGCAGAAGGTAGAATTTGAGACGAGCAACCAGCATCTTCTCGTACACTTTCCCTAAGACAGGCAAGAGCCCAATCGGCCTGTAGGACTTGGGTACGGTGTACGAGTCTTTGCCCGGCTTTCTGAGTACAACCACCGTCGCTTCCTTCCAGGTCTTCGGGAAGTGGTGGTACGCCAGGCATTTGTTCAACAGTGACAGGAAGAAATCGGGGTCACACTTTATGGCCTGGGAGCAAATGTCAGCCGTGAGGCCGTCGGCTCCCGGGGCCTTTTTCGGGTTAAACGACGACACGGACCTGTCAAGCTCGCTTTGGGTAAACGGTGGGTCATGCCGTTCATCATGACTCCACTCGTTTACCATCGCTGCCAGTGCTCTGGTTCGACGATGGTCCATGTCGTCGTCCTCCTCTCGGTCCTCGGGGTAGAAGGTCTCGGCCAACAGCCTCACCGAGCCCCTCGCGTCCAGGGTCTCACCTTCAAACTGCAGCGGCAGATCCTCCTCTCTTTTGGAAGTTCTCCCCATCACTCGGTAGATCCCTTCCCAGACCCCCTCTCTGGTCTGCTTACCGCAGAACCCCTTCCAGCTTTCCTCTATTGCTCTTTTTACAGCTGTCTCATATTTTCCCTTCTCTTCCAGGTACAGACTGCCGACCATCGCTCTCCGGACCGGTGCTGCGTTCCTGATTCGGCGTTTCCTGGTAGCGACCAGCCTCTTCATCTCCGCGAGTTCCTGGGACCACCACGGCATAGTGAGTATTTCTTTTGACTTATTTGTAGGTATTGTAAGTGTAGATGTGTTTATTATAGCTTGTGTGTATGTGTTTATTGTTTGTTCTAATTTGTCTATATTATTTATATTTGTGAGCTCATTTACAGTTAAATTTTGATCTAGCATAATTTGAGACAGTTTCGCATGAAACTGTCTCCAATTAGCCTTCTTCGTGTTGTATTTCCTAGTCGTGCGTTCAATTCTAATGCCTTTCGATTTTACCAGATTAATGCCAAAAGTTATGCCATTGTGGTCGGAACTCGTGAGACCCTCCTCTATTTGCCAGCCGTCTACCAGATCCAGCATATCCTCCGAACACGCCGTCACGTCCACGTGGCTGCTGTACCTGATACCTCCCCTTATTGTGTCAAAAGTCGGGGTGTCTCCCCTGTTGAGGACGTGCAATCCCCACTCCCCCAACGCTCCACACATCTGCTCCCCTCTAGCATCCTCGCGATCGCCACCCCACCAAGTGCTCTTCGCATTCGCGTCTCCTCCGATGACCAACCTGCTAGAGCCAATCTCTCTCTCTATGCGCTGCATATGCTCCAGGTATGGCTCCACGGGCTTGTCGGGCTCGAAGTAGAAGGACACCAGCGTGATCGTCCAGGCTCTGGTTCGGACTCCCACCACAACGATGTTGTTTGTGGTGAGTTGCGGGTACTGTAGTATGTCCAAATCGTGGTCAAGGACAGCTATTGCTGCCTTTACAGTCCCTTCTCCTCCCTCAGAGCTCTGGAAGACCCTTACGCCCCGGTAGCCCTTCATCCGTCGCACCCGACCCACGTAGGGCTCCTGGAGCAATGCCACGGCCACTTTGCGCGTTTGTGCTTCCATGAGGAGTTTGTTGGTAGCGAGTTGGCTGCGTTGCAGGTTGTCTTGGATCATTTGGTACTTGGGGGTAACTACGGGGACCACCTTAGCAATATGCTATGGAAGCTCTAGCCAGTGAATCCCACTTGCGGCGTACGGGGCACTCAGCGCTGAAGGCACTGTGCTCAGTGTTTCCGATCTTGGCTCTGGTGCAGTTTATACACTTCGCTGCTTCGCCAAGCTGCCTATCTGGGCAGTCCACTCTGAGGTGCAGACCGCCACAGTGGCTGCACAAGTCAGCTGGGTCTCTGCAGAACCGCTTTCCGTGACCGTATGCTAGGCAGCGTGTGCACTGCACCAGAGGCGTCTGGTCTTCGACGCGCACAATCTGGAGGTCTATGCGGAGCTTCCCTCCCTCAATGGCTCTCCTCCAGATTGTGGGAGAAACACTGAGCACGATGTGGCCCAAATGGGGGTTGCGTGTCCGCCTACGGAACTTAATGTTCATTCTTTGATCCTCGCCCTCGAGGCCGTGGATGAGCTCCCGATTCTGATTCCTGAGGGCTTTCAAGACTTCTTCGTCGCTGTGGACCAGCAGTACGTCCCTCAGAATCAGAAGCGGGTCCCTGTTGGCCACTTCCTCGACGACGAGGCTCTCCCCTGCTGCTTCCAATCGCTCCTTAATCTTCTTCCTCTCCTCCTTTGTCCGACACCCCATGATGACCTTTCGGTCCTTGGCCTTCCTCACTCTTTCGACCTGCACCCAGCCTTCCTTTGCGTCAACTGCCTTTCGAACCCGCTCCAAAACTTCGTCACCTGTTTCCATCTCCCGTGTTGAGGAGACAACCACGGAGTGCAGCGTCGCTCGCCCCGGCGCCTGAACCCCGGTCCGGCTTGTGTGCGCCGTCGCCACAGACGCGTAAGTTCTCTCCTCAACACTGGAGATGGTTTTTGTGACCAGCTCCTCTTTGAGGCCTTCCATTTTTAACATATGTTCTTTCAATAGGGCACTATTTTCCTCTAGCCGCACCAGAAGCTCTTTTTGTTGGTCATTAACCTCGATTGGTACGGGCAAGCTAGTATGGTCGGTTAATGGAGTGGTTGAAGGAATTGCGGAAGATTTGCCTTTCTCCGACTCCTTAACAATTTCGTAGAGCCGGTTTATTGCCCCAAGCACCTCCGTCTTAATTTCGGTTTTCAGGTTGCGAGAGTTGCCCAAATGAAGCTTTGCTTTATTTAGGCAAGCTCTCGCTTCCGCAGTGAGGTTCGGGTATTTTTGTTCGGGTCTTCTGGCTGTTGCAGCAGCATCCGCCGAAGCCCGACGCGTTTCTACAGAGCTAGGCAACTTTTTCGTGGTTAGTGGTGGTGGTGGTGGTGTGGAATTTGGCTTTGCGTTTGCCGAAGATTTAACCTGGGGCTCTGCCCTGCCAGCCTCCCACTCCCCAATACTTCTCCTCACGCTAAGAGGCGAGGTGCCAGCCCTCTCAGCAGACCGCGGCGAGCCCGAGGAGCCCTGAGAGCTCGAATCTTTTTTGGCCGGTGTGCGAAACATATTAAGTCAGAGGACAACTATTTAAAATAAAACGAGTAATGCTGAACCCTGTATAGGAGGGATCAGTTCACTATAAATAAGATATATAATTAAAAACTAGTGACTAAAGATGTACCTAGTCCAGTCAAGGTGTAGTCAATTTTTTATTGAAATGAAGGTCAAAAAGAAAGAATGCTAAATCCCTGTAAAGGGGGGATCTGCAACTGTACTGTGTCAGTGTGAAGATCAAAGATAGTTAAAAAGTAACTATCTGTCACCTCAAGCTTTTTTAAAAGTAAAAGAAAAAAGTCAAAAATCCTTTACGTTTTTTGCTCCCCTGCCTCAGAATATGGAGCTATACGTGCCCAAAAATTATATAAAATATTTGTAGGGGCCAAGGAAGTTTCCTGGAAGCAAAATAAAAAATAAAAATATTTCGTCAGAATTCCTTCCCTTCTTCTCTATATAGAATAGGGCGGGTGGGAGAGCAAAATTTTTTCGAGCTAGGCGCTCGAGCGAGGTGTCAGGAGAAGCGTCTCGGCGCGGGCTAGCTAGCTGTGACGTTTTCGGGAATAAGGGTTGAACAAAATTTTTAGGGGTGGTCAAAAAACCAGTTTTTTCAGGCAAAAAACGTGTTTTCAGCGACCGGGAAGGGTTTCAATTCGCGCACAGCGCCGGGAACCCAAGGTTAGTATGGCGAAAACACGATTCCGCAAACGGGATGAAAATCGAATGAAGGGTTCCGTAGTTAGAACCAGGTTAGTATGAAGAATTTAGTGAAAAAGGGGTTGGTGCCAAAATTAAAACCACCCTTGCAGATTTGTCAAAAATTTTGCGTCAATAAGTTATGGGACGCCTATTAAAGTTTTCTGGAACAGAAAACCGCTTCAAAAACGCAATCCAGACGCCCAAGAAATCACGGTTAGGTTAGGTTAGGTTAGGTTAGGTTAGGTTTTTTTTTTTTTTTTTTTTTTTTTTTTTGTTTTGGCAGGAGTGGGAAATCCTCATGGACGCCCCAACTGCCTTGCTATACAAGACGGTTGGGGCAGTGCCGGACTCTTACCGGCTAAAACCCACTCCTGCCACGCTTATTGTCCTCTGACATTATCAGAGACTTTATTTTGCGGTTTTTAATTTTCAATTCTTGTTATGTATTATTTATCATTTGTTGTTTGTTATTTGTTGTTGTTTGTGTATTATTTATCATTTGTTGTTTGTTATTTGTTGTTTATTGTGTATTATTTATAATTTATTATTTATTATTTATTATTTATTATTTATTATTTATTATTTATTATTTATTATTTATTATTTATTATTTATTATTTATTATTTATTATTTATTATTTATTATTTATTATTTATTATTTATTATTTATTATTTATTGTTTATTGTTTATTATTTATTATTTATTATTTATTATTTATTATTTATTATTTATTATTTATTATTTATTATTTATTATTTATTATTTATTATTTATTATTTATTATTTATTATTTATTGTTTTTTACCCTTTATTCACCATTTACTATTTATCACACTGAACATTACAGTCACAGCTCACTTTGCTAATCACATTTCGGACATTTTCAACGATCTGTTCGTATGCTACTGTTAAATATTATGTACAAATATTAATCCTAAGCATATTGTTTACTTATTCCTAGTGATTGTTTGGCTAACTACTTTTAAGCAATAACATAGAAATTTTTCGCTCTTACTCTTGTCTGTGATAATTGCGTTGAAATTTGCTGTCGCAATCTCAATGCCCAGTTCCTGTTCAACCGCATACCTCTCCAGACCGTAGGTGGGGCATTCGGTCAGAATGTGTACCACGGTTTCCTGTTTATCAGGGTCACATATGCACGATGGACTCTCCTTGCACTTAAACCTATTTAGGTATTCGGAGAACCCACCGTGTCCTGTCAGAAGTTGTGTCAACAGTCCTGTCGGTTTGAGTGCTCTGACTCGTTGATACGCTTGGATGGCGTCCGGGAAAAATATTTTTGTTACGCCGGCTGTTTCTTCAGATGTATACCTCCGGTTCCATTCCTCAAGCGTATCGGCACGGATCTGCCGCTTGACGAACGAAACCGGGCATTGGTCATACTCTGGCCTTGTTTTGGTCTTGAGGGCGGCGTCCTTAGCTAGCTGGTCTGCTCTCTCATTACCCTCCAGTCCCGCATGAGCTTTGATCCAAAAAAGTTCGACTTTTTTGGATCGATCCTGGCACTGTCGCAGGTTTTCGCGAATTTCGACTGCGAGGGGACGGAGAGAGCGATGGTTGGTGACCGCTTCCAGCGATGACCTGGAATCGCTGTAAATTCCAAAGCTGTTTTTTGGGCTGCGCAGAATTTCCCTCGTAGCTTTACATATAGCCAGCAGTTCCGCCTGGAAGACAGTGCAGTGGGACGACAGCTTGAGCTTTTGGGTTTTGGTTTCCGCATCATTGCTCCAATGAGACAATGATGCCCCCACCTTGCCCTCGATCTTGCTGCCGTCCGTGTATATCCGCACTGCTTGAGTGCAGTGGTGGTTGTGCTGATCTTGGTCTGCCAGGCATATGAACTGCAGGCTTATATGTTTGGCTGGGTGAGGAGTTTTGTTGAACGCGGTACGTCGCTCAACCTCAATATCTCCTAGCGCTGGCTGGGGTACTCCCCTTCTCGCTTCATAGAGGGCAGCTGCCTCTTGTATTCGAAGATCAAGGGGTAGTAACCCAGCCAGCACCAGTGCCGAGTTCAAGGAGACTGTGCGATAGGATTTGCACAGTTTCTGTGCAAAACCCCTTTGGACCGCGTTCAACTGTTTGCGTACCATCAGCTTTTTGGTTGCTGGTGCCCACGCACTTGCCGCATACAAGATGGTAGGTTCGACTACTGCCGTGTAGATGGAGCGTATGACGTCAGTATTGAGTCCCCAGCTGACCCTGGCTGCCCTCGACAACTGCTTGTAAAGGTTTAATGCCCTCTTACATACGTTAGATGCATGGGCATTAAACGTTAGCTTGTCGTCAAGGGTCAGCCCCAGGATTTTGATTTCACGCGACATGCCAATAGCGACCCCGCCCATGCTCAATCGCGGGGTGTCATATTTAAGTTTCCACGTGATGACCATTGCGTTGGTCTTTTGCGGTGCGAACTTTAGCTTATTTTTGACACCCCAGCGATGAACGTACTCGAGTGCGCCATTGGCACGCGCCTGGACCTCCGTCGCCGAGTTCCCCTCGAACGTCAACACTACGTCATCCGCGAAGGCCTGGCAGCAGTCTCCCCTTTGTGTTAGGCCTTTCAGTAGGGGGTCCAGTAGTAGGTTCCAGACTATTGGACCCCCTATCGATCCTTGCACACAGCCTTTGTTGGTTTCCCTGGCGACTTCTTGTCCCGCGTATCTTACCCTAACCTTCCTGTGTTCCAGGTAGCTGTCCACCATTCTCCTTACATTTACCGGACATTTGGTTTCCGCCAGCCTAGTTCTTATGGCGGGCCACCACGCACTATCGAAAGCTCCCTCTTTGTCAAGCGATATCATGACGATCAGCTTTTTGTCGTTTAGTTTTTTGCGTATGTTATCTAGCAGGTCATAGAGGGAGTCTTCGGTGCTTCTCTGTGGCATAAACCCGTACTGGCGTGGACTGAGTCCGGGAATGATGTGCCACTTCACCCTTCCTATCATCATTTTCTCCAGAACTTTTCCCATCACTGGCAACAGTCCTATTGGCCTATAAGATTTAGGAGCTGTATAGCTCTCCTTCCCGGGTTTCCTCAATATGACTACTGTCGCTTCTTTCCAGATCCTCGGGAAGTAGCCCAGCTCTAGGCATTTGTTAGCCAGTGATAGGAAGAGCTCCGGATCGCGGTTCACCGCTTGCTGGCAGATATCTGCCGTAAGGCCATCTGCCCCGGGGGCTTTTTTAGGGTTGAAGCTGCGTAGGGCTATGTTCAGCTCTTCCTGAGTAAACGGAGGGTCATGTTCTTCATCATGACCCATCTCGTTTACTTTTTCGGCTTCTGCCCTGACCTGTCGGTGTTCTTCGCTGTCTTCTTCCTTATTGTCCTCGGGGTAAAATGTTTCCGCCAGCAGTGTTGCAGATTCTAGGGGGTTCAACGATCTACCTTCCTTAGTCAGGGGCAAATCCTCCTGTCTTTTTACTGTCCTTCCGATGACCCTGTAAATTCCTTCCCATAGTCCCTCCTTATCCTGTCTTTCACAGAAACTTATCCAGCTTTTTGTCTGTGCTGCTCTCACCGCTTGCTCATATTTTTCTTTTATTTCCAGGTACTCCCGGACGACTCTCTCTCTTCGGATCGGCGCTGCACAACGGACTCTGCGCTTCCTAGTGGCGACCTTCTTTTTCATCATGGCGAGCTCATCGGACCACCAAGGTAATTTAATTTTATTATTTATCCTAATCTTTGGTATATTTATACTAGCTTCTACCAGCTGCGGCTTCGCCCGCGTGAATATCGGAAATAGCAAGGTTACCTGATTTGTATTGTATTTTTTTTACTCAGGAAACACCCACCCTACACCTACCCTACACCTACCCTACACCTACCTTACACCTACCCTACACCTACCTTACACCTAACCTACACCTACTTTACACCTACCCTACCCTACACCTACCCTACCCTACACCTACTTTACACCTACCCTACACCTACCCTACACTTTCCCTACACCTACCCTACACCTACCCTACCTATATAATTATACCAGCCCAAAAATACTATGACATGTTTCTGGCCTCCTGGTACTTGATGTTTCTGGTCTCCTGGTACTTGTGAATCTGAAGTACTAAGGCAGCAGCGGCTGTGACTTTCTACTTCCACCTCAGTCTCCATTAATCCGTGCCACTTACCAGGATAAAAAGTATCCTATTTTTTATTCCAGGATATGAACTACATGTGTGCCGAATTTCATCCGAATCCCTTCAGCCGTTTTTGCCTGATTGTTACACAAACATACAAACATACAAACATACAAACATACAAACATACAAACATACAAACATACAAACATACAAACATTCACATTTATAATATTAGTAGGATTGCATGACTCTAGTATTAAGTTAATATATGATTCTATTTTTAGTTCTAGTTCTGACTTATTATTAATTTCCTTAATTTCAATTTTAGTTAGTTTGTTGTCTTCTAGCAACTGTGCCAATTTCTCACGAAATTCGCCCCAGTTTGCTTTTTTACTATTAAATATTCTGGTGGTTCTACTAATATGTAATCCTTTTTCTCTTCCCAGTTTAATTTTAAAAAGAATGGTGTTGTGGTCTGAGCTCGTCATGTCTTCGTCCACTCTCCAGTTCTCGACCAGGTCGAGCAGGTCCGCCGTACATGCCGTGATGTCCACACAGCTGGTGTACAGTGAGGTTCCCCTCACTGTGTGGAAAGTTGGTGTGTCGCCAATGTTGAGCACCTGGAGTCCCATCTCTTCCAGAGCACCAGCCATTTCGGTCCCCCTTTGATCGATTTTTCGACTGCCCCACCAGGAGTTTTTGGCGTTAGCGTCTCCACCCAGGATGATTCTGCGGCCAAAAGTCCTCTCTATCTCGGCAAGCTGCTCCAGGTATGGCCCTATCGGCGTTGGTTTCGGCTCTAGGTAGAATGAGACCACCGCGATCTCCCAAGCAATTGTCTTCACCTTCACCACTGTGATGTTGGGCGTGGTGAGGTTCGGACAGTGGACAACGTCTAAGTTGTCATCAAAGACTGCGATTGCAGACTTGATTACGCCGTCCCTATGCCCAGCGTGCTGGTATATTCTAGCGCCGCGGTAGTCTTTCATTCTACCCAAGCTTCCGATGTACGGCTCCTGGAGCAGTGCAAAGGCCACCCCCTTCTTGTGAGCCTCAAGCATAATCTCGTTCGTGGCAAGAGCCTTCCTCTGCAGATTTGCTTGTGCCACGAGGTATGGCCCTTTTTGAGAGACAGAGTTTTCTCCTGGAGCCACCTTAGCAGTATGCCACCCTGGATCTTGCTATCGCATCCCATTTTAACCTGATGGGGCAGTCCCGGCTGAAGGCGTTGTGAGCAGCCTTCTCTATCTTCGAGCGCACACAGTTGCAGCAGGACGGGGCCGCACCCTCGAGCCAGTCGGGGCACTCTGCTCTCATGTGGGGTCCCCCACAATGACTGCATGCGTCTGCAGTCTCTTGGCAGTACTTTTTGCCGTGGCCGTACCCCAGGCAGCGCGTGCACTGGACCAGTGGAGTCTGGTCTTCCGCTCGGACCCGCTGGGGTTAGGTTAGGTTAGGTTAGGTTAGGTTAGGTTAGGTTAGGTTAGGTTAGGTTAGGTTAGGTTAGGTTAGGTTAGGTTAGGTTAGGTTAGGTTAGGTTTTTTTTTTTTTTTTTTTTTTTTTTTTTTTTTTTTTTTTTTTTTTCTATCTACCTCCGACGTAATCGGAGTCTATGCTAATCTAGGTCTCTTTCATTCCAGTTCTCGCTTGTATGCCTCTCGTACTTTTATTCTTCATACTATATCTTTCTCTCATTCTTCAACTGTCATTCTAATGGGTGGGACTCCCATTTGCCTTACTCTAGCCTGCTATATATATTCTCTTTATTTTGTTTCTTAATACAACAAATGGGGGAAATAATGGGTACAAACTTATTTTTATAGTTACATTGTTTTTAGCCTAGTGACAATATGTTGCTTATTCTATTTCTTTTTGTCTTATCTATGTTATAAAATGTACATTTGTCTATTCTTATCCTATTTATAATTAACATGCTTTCTTAGCCTATTCACATTGTGTTTCTCCTTATATATTATTCCTATATATTCAAATGTTAACAATTATTTATCTTATCCTACTGCTTAATCTATTTTACAATTTATCGTCCTACGTTTCTATGCTTACCTTTAATATATTAATATTCTAGGAAACATAGTTTTCTTAACCTGTCTTGTTTCTTTTTATAACATTTTCAGCAATTTTTATGCAGTATTCTAGGAATTTATCCCTGCTCCTTCCCGACATCAATTCACCTACGCTTTCCTTTTTTTAATTCTACGTCCATTTCATGCTCCAGACTCATCCGCTCAGCAGCGTATACCGGACAATCCAGCAATATGTGTGACACGGTTTCTGCTTCGCTTGGGTCGCAGATGCACGATGGATTCTCCTTACACTTGAAACGGGTCAAGTATTCTGAGAATCCACCGTGTCCCGTCATAATTTGCGTTAGAGTCCCGTTCATTTTAATTTTCCTGACTGTCCTGTACGCCGCCACTGCATCTGGGAAAAACATTTTTGTAACGGAGGCAGTATGCCCGGATGTATACCTTTGGTTCCATTTTTCGAGTGTTTCCATACGGATGTGCCGCCTGATGAAAGACACCGGGCACAGATCATAATCTGGTTTCCTCTTACTATTTAAGGCAGCCTCTTTTGCCAGCTGATCCGCTCTCTCGTTGCCTTCGAACCCTGCATGAGCCTTGATCCAAAACAAGGTAACTATCTTGTTTTGGAGGGATACGGCTGTAAGGTTATCCCTAGCTTTCACTGCCAGGGGGTGAAGGCAACTATGGTTTTTCACTGTTAAAAGGGCCGCCATAGAGTCACTAAAGACTCCGAAAGTTGATGCTGTGCTCATCCGAATCTCTCCGGTTGCCCTGCATAACGCCAGGAGCTCGGCCTGGTATACCGTGCAGTAATCCGGTAACGCCAACTTGAGGGCCCGTGTTTCGGTCTCACTGTTCCACACGGACAGTGCAGCACCAACACGCCCCCCAATCTTGCTCCCGTCGGTGAATATTCTCACGTCCAGGTCTGCGTTGGCGCTAACTTGCTCCTGATTTACAAGGTTCACGAACTCCAGGTCGATACGCTTGGCAGGGTGTGGGGAATCCATCGCTGATGCCACAAGTTCCACCTCCCTATCCCCCAATATTGGCTGTTGTACTCCCTTCCTCGCCTCATATAGTGAGGCTACCTCACGAACTCGGAGGTCTAAAGGGAGTACCCCAGCCAGTAGGAGTACGGAATTTAGGGAGACAGTCCGGTAGGCTTTGCACATTTTTTGTGCTATACCTCGCTGTACGATGCCCAGCTGCTTCCTTATCCCCAGCTTTTCTGCGGCCGGAGCCCATACACTGGCGGCATACAAGACAATCGGCTCAATTGTTGCCACGTATATCTGCTTAACAATTTCGGGGTTTAGTCCCCAGCTGACCTTGGCTGCCCTGCAGAGTCGTTTGTAGACAGCTATAGCCTTCCGGCAAACGTTCGAGACGTGCGCGTTAAACGTTAGCTTGTCGTCGACGGTGACACCCAGGATTTTTATTTCTTTTGACATGGTGATGTCAACCCCGCCCATGTTCAGACGTGTGGTGTCGTATTTAAGTTTCCTCGTAATGATCATCGCGTTGGTTTTTTGAGGTCCAAACTTAAGTTTGTTTTGTACACCCCACGCCCGAACATGTTCGAGGGTGGCATTTGCTCGTCGTTCGATCTCCAGTGCAGTGTCACCGTCGAAGACAAGGACTACGTCGTCCGCGAACGCTTGGGCGTAGTCCCCCCTCTTTTCCAAGTCCTTCAGCAACGGGTCCAATAACAGGTTCCAGAGGATGGGGCCTCCAATAGAGCCCTGTACGCAGCCCTTACTTGTGCCACTGGTGTACTCTTCCCCGGCGTACCTGACCCTGACCCCTCTGTCGCTCAGATAACTATCGATGACCCTCCTCAAGTTCCGTGGACATCTCTCCTCAGCCAGTCGAACCCTTATGGCCGGCCACCAGGCGCTGTCGAAGGCTCCCTCTATATCCAGAGATATTAGTAAAACTATTTTTTTCTGTTTTATCTTATTGCGGATATGCTGCAACAGGGTATAGAGGGAGTCTTCGGTGCTCCTCTGTGGCATGAACCCGTACTGGCGAGTACTCATCCTAGGTATAATGTAGAACTTGAGGCGGGCCACCAACATCTTTTCGAATATTTTGCCTAGAACCGGTAGGAGGCCAATGGGTCTGTAGGCTTTTGGTGTCGTATAGTCATCTTTTCCTGGCTTCCTCAGTATTACGACTGTGGCCTCTTTCCAGATCCTCGGGAAATAGTGGTATTCCAGGCATTTATTCAGAAGGGCCAGGAAGATCCCCGGTCCGCCAACAATGGCGCGGCTGCATATATCGGCTGTGAGACCATCCATTCCCGGGGCCTTTTTGGGATTGAAGGATTCACACGCGGTTTTTAGTTCCGCCACAGTGAAGGGTGGGTCGTCGTCTACATTCTGCTCCCGTACGTTAATTCTATCGGCCTCAGCTCTAATATGGCTGTGGTAGATGTCGTCATTGCTTGTGAGGTCTTCAGGATAGAAAGTCTCCGTTAACAACTTTACTGAGCCTTTTGCGTCGAGTACCTCCCCATCCTTCACTAATGGCAGATCCTCCTCCCTCTGTGCGGTCCTTCCTATGACCCTGTATATGCCCTCCCAGACCCCTTCTCTGTCCTGTTTACTGCAGAACTTCTTCCAGCTCTCAGTTTGAGCTTTTGCTGCCTCTAACTCGTACTCTTCCTTTTGTTTCAGGTACTCCTCAACGACCTTCGATCTTCGGACTGGAGCAGCGCATCTTATCCTCCGCTTCTTAGTAGCGACATCTCTCTTCTTCTTCGCGAGTTCCTCCGACCACCATGGCAAGGTAAGTCTTTCTTTTAATTTTTTAATAGGCATTGCTGCCGTGCATGCTTCTTTTATTGCGTCTGTGTATTTATTAGTTAGAAAATCTATTTGTTCCGTGTTATTAATTTTTTCTATTTCCATTTCAGTAATTTTGTATTCTATTGCCAATTGGTTGAGTTTCTCATGAAACTCAAGCCAATTGGCTTTTTTGGTGTTAAATATTCTTGTTGTTCTTTCTATTCTGATTCCTTTAGATTTTTGTATCCTAATATTAAATGTTATACCATTGTGGTCGGAGCTCGTCAGTCCTTCTTCGACCTTCCATTTGTCTACCAAGTCTAGTATGTTCGTCGAGCAAGCGGTGATGTCGACAAAGCTGCTGTAACGCTGTCCTCCCCTGATCGTGTCGAAGGTCGGAGTTTCCCCTGTGTTGAGTACGTTTAGCCCTAGCTCTCCGAGAGTCCCGCACACATCCTCGCCTCTATGGTCGACCGTCGCACTTCCCCACCAGGTGCTCTTCGCGTTGACGTCCCCTCCAACGATCAATGGCTTAGAGCCATTTACTGTGTCGATCTCCTTCAATTGCTCCAAGTATGGTTCTATCGGCTTGTCTGGCTCGAAGTAGAGCGAGACGACCGTGATCTCCCAGGCACTGGTTTGGATCCCCACCACAGTGATATTGTTGGTGGTGAGTTTCGGGTATTGCTTAACATTCAATTCTTTGTCGAAGATGGCAATCGCCGTCTTAACAGTCCCTTCTCCTGTACCAGTGCATTGGAAGATCCGTACTCCTTTTTGGCTCTTCATTTTCTTCAAGCTACCGACGTATGGTTCTTGTAGGAGCGCTACCGCAATTCCGCGCTTCTCAGCCTCTATCAGGAGCTCGTTCGTTGCCAATTTCTTTCGTTGGAGGTTAGCCTGCGCGAACCTGTATCCTGCTTGTGGGCCTTTAGCAATATGCGACGGTCGATCGAGCCAATACGTCCCACCTGCGGCGTGTTGGGCATTCGGCGCTGAATGCGTTGTGCTCTGTGGATGTAGCCTCTGCTTTTTTGCAATTACGGCATGTTGCCGGCACTCCGGCCATCCAGTCAGCGCAATCTGCCCTCAGGTGAGGGCCGCCGCAGTGACTACATACGTCTGCTGGCTCCTTACAGAACCTTCTTCCGTGTCCGTAGCCCAAACAACGCGTACACTGGACCAGCGGAGACTGATCTTCAGCTCTTATGCGTTGGAGATCGATGTGGACGTACCCTCTCTCGGTCACTCTTCGCCAGATACTAGGTGAGACGCTGACTACAATGTGTCCGGAGTGAGGATTCCTGGCTTTTCTTCTATATTTGATTTCGATTCTGTCTTCTCCACCGTCGAGGCCGTGAAAAACGTCCCGATTTTGGTTTCTCATTGCCCTAAGTACGTCCCCATCGGTATTGACCAGTAGGACGTCCCTAAGGATAAGCATCGGGTCCTTGTTTTTCACTTCCTCCACGGTGAGGTCGACCCCTGTCCTTTCCAGTTTGTCCCTTGCCTTATCTCTCTCTTCTTCCGTTTCGAATCCCATTATTATCTTTCTATTTTTCGCCTTCCTCACTCTTTCCACCTTGATCCAACCCTCCTTCGCGTCCACTGCCTTCCTCACCCTATCCAGTACCTCTTCTCCAGTCTCCGTCTCATCTTTAGAGGTGACAACGACAGAGTGCAGTGTGTTACGCTTTTCCAGATCTTTGCCGCTCTGTGTTGCGGCCGTCCTCGCGTAGCTGGGTACCTCCATTCTTTCGACCCTGTCTTTTTGAGCTTCTATAGTGAACTTTAGCTCCTCAATTCTCTTGTTGCTCTCCAGCAACAGTTTGGAGTGCTCTTCAATTTTAGTCATTAGTTGACTTGCGTCCTGACTAATCAGATAAGTTGAGTCGGAGGCACTGTTTCCAGTCACTGTCTCCTCTGCCGTCTTCTTACCCTCTACCTCCTTCCCCTTTTGGGTTTTGAGTTCTGCCTCGGCCTCCCTCACCAGCTGGCAGAGTCTCTCCATTGCTTTCTCGACTCCTTCTTTAATTTCAGTCTTCAGGTTCCGAGAATTTTTTAAATGTAGCTTTGCCCTGATGAGGCAGGCCGTTGCTTCTGCCGCCCTATTAGCGTAGATTTTTGGGGATGCTGGGCTACTGGCTTTTGCGGGAGATTTCTCTCCTGCCGCTTTCTTTACCGGCGTTCTAATTCCAATCATTTCGAGAGAAAAGAAAAAGAAAAAAAAAAAAAAAAAAAAAAAAAAAAAAAAAAAAAAAAGAAAAGAGAAACGTCCGAAAAGAGCAGGTCAAATACAATAGTGCCCTTATATTTTGTGTCTGTAAAGAACAAGACAGGTCACGTGTGTCAATAAACACAAAGTAACAAAATAACAAAAACAACAAAAAATTACAACAATAATTAACAAAACAGTCTTAAAGCTATATTTTGGAGAGTCTTGCTCTGCCAAATATGTCAATAATAGGTTCCAGATCTGTGTCTATTGTCACCTAGCCTGCAGGAGTCAAACTGCGTCCCGAATAGTCAAAAAAAATGAAGAATTTCTCAAAAAAGATTTCTGTCTCTACGTAGAGTCAAACTCTACCCACCATCAGACAGCTCACTCCGAGCCCTCTCACAAGAGCCCAAACACGACCACTCTGTCACAAGGGGTTACGAAGATATTGAGATTTGAAATTATGGTTGCTGATCTCCGGGATCTGGTTGTCCCGGGTTATCTCCGGAACCGTTCAAGTTAGCACTACCGTGCTTGGGCTCTCCCGACTGAGCTCGGCGAGACCTATCCCCTGAGATCGTTTTCAGGGTGTTAATTTTTTGACCCCTGAAAGCTTCTGGTTACCCTAAGGGTGACTAGAAGATAGCCGGCCAATGTCCCAGAAAGAAACCCCAGTCCTCTACGACCTCCGGTTCAGGAGCTACCAAGGTTTGAAATTTTATTTGACAGCTCGAGAGCTGTCAAAGTCAATTTTTACCAAGCTATAACTCCCCTCCCAAGAGCCGCAGAACACCCGAGCTTGGACTTATCTGGCTTGGCTTTACTCGCCCTTACGCGTGGGACCGTTTTCAGGATCCTGAAACTTTTCAGCTCCGATTCACCTGAAAGTTATCCTATATTGTGTCAACGGGTCTCCCAAAACCTAATCTGGAAACCGCAACTCTCTATGACAACTGAGTCCGGAGCTACGCAGGGTCAAAGTAATTCAAAATGGCCGCCTAACTGTCAAATGCCAACTTTGACTGGCTGTAACTCCGCAACCGTTTTTCAGAGGAAGTTGCGGTTTCGAATGTGACAGTCAGCTTGACCCCCTCTATGATCCGAAACCGGTTTCAGTACTGAAAAATTTCAGGCCCTGAAAACTCCTGAAAACTAAAATACTGTATTTTTATGGACTTTCTTCTACCAACAGTGAAAATCCGGGTCTTCTAAGCCCAACAGTTTACAAGATATTTGCAGTTTAATTCTGCAACCAACAAAACCAAGATGGCCGAAAAAGGCTATTTCTGTCAAATTAAGAGTTATCGTAGGCGTTTTTGGGCTTAAACTAGTCACAATATATGTGTAGGAACCAGTCCTGTCGTCAAAATTGGATTATTTTTAATAGTTTTGAATTAATTAAGAAAAATGACTAAAAATTTAATAACTTTCGAACCATACAACATAAAATTCTGCAAAAATTTTAAAAATTTGTGATAAATAATGATCTTTAATATGACGTAATAAAATTTGGAATTTTTAATAATTTGCTGTAGAAAATTTTTGAAAAACTGAAAAATACATAAAAAGCACAATAAACTATATAAATCAAATTCTTAAAATTACAATCTACCTTAAAATATGTTCTTCAGGCTAGCGCGCACCAGATTCTTCAATAAAAAAGATAGGTCTTCACTGTAGTTTCCTGGCTATTAAGGTTCGAAGTTGAAATTTTCAAAATTAAATTATTCGGTTGTTACCAACCTTAAAATTTTTTCAAAACTTGTTTCGTACTTAGCTTGTTCCCGCCTATCAGCTCCCCGAAAATCAGCTTCGTCCAACTTCAGATTCGACGACCACGTGCTTGCTTTTGGGGTTATATCGGGTAGTTTTTGACCGATATCTCCAGATTTCGTAGTCCGATTTTCGTTCAGCTTACGTCAAATGATGGCCCTTGATGAGCTTCATAGAATGGCGTCTGAAAAAGTATATGTCCTCGCTTTGTTTTCAGAGTTATCTCGTTCCAAAGGTTTTCATAAAAGTGTTTTTTCCGGTTTTTTCACAATTACTTTTTGGTCACTTCAGCCCGGGTAAAACTGATGTCACCAGATTATGCGCTGCACAAAACCACAAATTTTGGTATATCACTTGTCACTGTGCGATTAAAAAATACCACTTTTTCGAATTTTCAAGTGCGGAGCAGCCTCAAAAACGATCCGATCGCCACGAGGGTCGGGGGGGAACTGGTTAGGTTAGGTTAGGTTAGGTTAGGTTAGGTTAGGTTTTTTTTTTTTTTTTTTTTTTTTGTTTTGGCAGGAGTGGGAAATCCTCATGGACGCCCCAACAGCCTCACACTGTGAGACGATCGGGGCAGTGCCGGACTCTTACCGGCTAAAACCCACTCCTGCCACGCTTGTTGTCCTCTGACATTATCAGAGCCCATTATTAGCGATTTTTGTTTATAACTCTTCTGTATTATATTGAATGCTATGACTAAGAGTGAGAATAACTACGTATAATATATCAACCTTCTTTAAGCCTACTACTATTCCACTTAAACAAAAGCGGGGAAAACTTACACTACATTATTGCGTAATCAAGTTTTTTTTTTTTTTTTTTTTTTTTTTTTTTTTTTTCTCTTATATGTTTAGGTACTTATCTTATATACCCAATATATAATTAAGTATCCTACTTACTAAGCTGTCCTATTTCTATTTATTAGCACTATTCCTATTTTCGTACAGTATTCCAGTAATATTTTTCTTTTTCGACCTCTTATTAAAATTGGTAAGTTTGCGGCCGTCAACTCAGTGTCCAGTTCTTGCTCCGCCTCATATCGCGCTCTCGCTGTTATTGGGCACTCGAGCAGAACATGGACAACCGTCTCGTCTGTTCCGGGGTCACAGGCGCACGATGAATTCTCTTTACACTTGAAGCGTTTCAGGTATGAAGAGAATCCACCGTGCCCCGTGAGGATTTGCGTGACCACGCTTGTCAGTTCCATTTTGCGTACTATACCATACGCCGCGACCGCATCAGGGAAGAACAGCTTTGTTCCAGAGGCTGTTGCCCCCGACTTATATCTCCCGTTCCATTCGTCAAGCGACCCCATACGGATCTGCCGTTTGACGAATGAAACGGGGCACAGATCGTAGTCCGGCCTCTTCTTCGACCCCAGGGCGGCTTCCTTCGCGAGCTGGTCCGCTCGCTCGTTGCCCTCCAATCCTGCGTGAGCTTTGATCCAGAACAAGGAGACACTCTTGTTCTGGAGCTTGCAGCGTCTTAAGGTGTCCCTGGATTCCACAGCTAGAGGATGGGGGGCACCGACGTTGGTCACTGTCTGGAGAGCCGCCATGGAGTCGCTGAAGATGCCGAACGTGCTTTCCCTGCTTTTGAGAGCCTCCGCTGCCGCTCTTTGCAGGGCCAATAGTTCGGCCTGATAGACGGTGCAGTACGACGGCAAAGTAAGTTTGAGGGCCCTTGTTTCGGTGGCACCATGCCACAAGGATAGCGCCGCTCCGACCTTGCCCTCAATCTTACTGCCGTCGGTGAAAATGCGCACAGCAAAATCGCTATGGCTATTGTATTGTTCCTCGTCTATCAGGCTGCCGAACTGCAGAGAGGTCTGGTCTGCGGGGTGCGGGGCCTCCAAAGCCGGAGCCATCCGCTCAATCTCCCTGTCTCCCAGTACGGGCTGGGGCACGCCCCTCTTGGCTTCGTAAAGTGAAGCAACTTCCCTTATCCGAATGTCAAGAGGGAGTATCCCAGCCAGCACCAGTGCAGAGTTTAGGGAGACCGTGCGGTAGGCTCTACACAGCTTCTGGGCAAACCCTCTCTGCACCACATTCAGCTGTTTTATTACCCCTAGTTTTTTGGCAGCTGGTGCCCATGCGCTTGCGGCGTACAGTACAGTCGGCTCCACTGCTGCGGTATAGATGGTCCGGATCACTTCGGGGTGCAGACCCCAACTAACTCGAGCTGCCCTGGCCAGCTGCTTGTACATAGCTATCGCCTTCTTACAAACGATAGCTATGTGTTTATTGAAGGTAAGCTTTTCGTCGATTGTGAGGCCCAATATTTTGACATCTTGGGACATTCCAATGTCGACCCCTCCCATGCTCAAGCGTGGTGTGTCGTATTTGAGCCTCCGCGTTAAGACCATCGCACAGGTTTTGTGCGGTGCGAATTTTAGCTTGTTTTTGACACCCCACGCTCGAACATGTTCGAGAGCGGCATTGGCTTGCCCCTCGATTTCCACTGCCGTTACACCGTCGAACACCATCACGACGTCGTCGGCGAACGCCTGGCAGTAGAAACCCCTGCCTTCCAGTTGCCTCAGCAGCGGGTCTAGCAGCAGATTCCAAAACATTGGACCCCCAATCGACCCCTGGACGCATCCTTTGCTGGTTGACCTTCTGCTCTCCTCGCCAGCGTATCTCACGACGACCTCCCTGCCACTGAGATAGCTGCTGACTACCCGTCTCAAATTTACAGGACACTTTTCCTCAGCCAAACGTAACTTTATAGCGGGCCACCATGCATTGTCGAAGGCTCCCTCTATATCTAGCGACACGAGCGCGACAATTTTCTTTTGTGCCAGCTTTGTTCGTATATGCTGCACCAGTGTATAGAGGGAGTCCTCAGTGCTTTTTTGGGGCATAAAGCCGTATTGGCGAGTACTAATCCTTGGCAGAAGGTAGAATTTGAGACGAGCAACCAGCATCTTCTCGTACACTTTCCCTAAGACAGGCAAGAGCCCAATCGGCCTGTAGGACTTGGGTACGGTGTACGAGTCTTTGCCCGGCTTTCTGAGTACAACCACCGTCGCTTCCTTCCAGGTCTTCGGGAAGTGGTGGTACGCCAGGCATTTGTTCAACAGTGACAGGAAGAAATCGGGGTCACACTTTATGGCCTGGGAGCAAATGTCAGCCGTGAGGCCGTCGGCTCCCGGGGCCTTTTTCGGGTTAAACGACGACACGGACCCGTCAAGCTCGCTTTGGGTAAACGGTGGGTCATGCCGTTCATCATGACTCCACTCGTTTACCATCGCTGCCAGTGCTCTGGTTCGACGATGGTCCATGTCGTCGTCCTCCTCTCGGTCCTCGGGGTAGAAGGTCTCGGCCAACAGCCTCACCGAGCCCCTCGCGTCCAGGGTCTCACCTTCAAACTGCAGCGGCAGATCCTCCTCTCTTTTGGAAGTTCTCCCCATCACTCGGTAGATCCCTTCCCAGACCCCCTCTCTGGTCTGCTTACCGCAGAACCCCTTCCAGCTTTCCTCTATTGCTCTTTTTACAGCTGTCTCATATTTTCCCTTCTCTTCCAGGTACAGACTGACGACCATCGCTCTCCGGACCGGTGCTGCGTTCCTGATTCGGCGTTTCCTGGTAGCGACCAACCTCTTCATCTCCGCGAGTTCCTGGGACCACCACGGCATAGTGAGTATTTCTTTTGACTTATTTGTAGGTATTGTAAGTGTAGATGTGTTTATTATAGCTTGTGTGTATGTGTTTATTGTTTGTTCTAATTTGTCTATATTATTTATATTTGTGAGCTCGTTTACAGTTAAATTTTGATCTAGCATAATTTGAGACAGTTTCGCATGAAACTGTCTCCAATTAGCCTTCTTCGTGTTGTATTTCCTAGTCGTGCGTTCAATTCTAATGCCTTTCGATTTTACCAGATTAATGCCAAAAGTTATGCCATTGTGGTCGGAACTCGTGAGACCCTCCTCTATTTGCCAGCCGTCTACCAGATCCAGCATATCCTCCGAACACGCCGTCACGTCCACGTGGCTGCTGTACCTGATACCTCCCCTTATTGTGTCAAAAGTCGGGGTGTCTCCCCTGTTGAGGACGTGCAATCCCCACTCCCCCAACGCTCCACACATCTGCTCCCCTCTAGCATCCTCGCGATCGCCACCCCACCAAGTGCTCTTCGCATTCGCGTCTCCTCCGATGACCAACCTGCTAGAGCCAATCTCTCTCTCTATGCGCTGCATATGCTCCAGGTATGGCTCCACGGGCTTGTCGGGCTCGAAGTAGAAGGACACCAGCGTGATCGTCCAGGCTCTGGTTCGGACTCCCACCACAACGATGTTGTTTGTGGTGAGTTGCGGGTACTGTAGTATGTCCAAATCGTGGTCAAGGACAGCTATTGCTGCCTTTACAGTCCCTTCTCCTCCCTCAGAGCTCTGGAAGACCCTTACGCCCCGGTAGCCCTTCATCCGTCGCACCCGACCCACGTAGGGCTCCTGGAGCAATGCCACGGCCACTTTGCGCGTTTGTGCTTCCATGAGGAGTTTGTTGGTAGCGAGTTGGCTGCGTTGCAGGTTGTCTTGGATCATTTGGTACTTGGGGGTAACTACGGGGACCACCTTAGCAATATGCTATGGAAGCTCTAGCCAGTGAATCCCACTTGCGGCGTACGGGGCACTCAGCGCTGAAGGCACTGTGCTCAGTGTTTCCGATCTTGGCTCTGGTGCAGTTTATACACTTCGCTGCTTCGCCAAGCTGCCTATCTGGGCAGTCCACTCTGAGGTGCAGACCGCCACAGTGGCTGCACAAGTCAGCTGGGTCTCTGCAGAACCGCTTTCCGTGACCGTATGCTAGGCAGCGTGTGCACTGCACCAGAGGCGTCTGGTCTTCGACGCGCACAATCTGGAGGTCTATGCGGAGCTTCCCTCCCTCAATGGCTCTCCTCCAGATTGTGGGAGAAACACTGAGCACGATGTGGCCCAAATGGGGGTTGCGTGTCCGCCTACGGAACTTAATGTTCATTCTTTGATCCTCGCCCTCGAGGCCGTGGATGAGCTCCCGATTCTGATTCCTGAGGGCTTTCAAGACTTCTTCGTCGCTGTGGACCAGCAGTACGTCCCTCAGAATCAGAAGCGGGTCCCTGTTGGCCACTTCCTCGACGACGAGGCTCTCCCCTGCTGCTTCCAATCGCTCCTTAATCTTCTTCCTCTCCTCCTTTGTCCGACACCCCATGATGACCTTTCGGTCCTTGGCCTTCCTCACTCTTTCGACCTGCACCCAGCCTTCCTTTGCGTCAACTGCCTTTCGAACCCGCTCCAAAACTTCGTCACCTGTTTCCATCTCCCGTGTTGAGGAGACAACCACGGAGTGCAGCGTCGCTCGCCCCGGCGCCTGAACCCCGGTCCGGCTTGTGTGCGCCGTCGCCACAGACGCGTAAGTTCTCTCCTCAACACTGGAGATGGTTTTTGTGACCAGCTCCTCTTTGAGGCCTTCCATTTTTAACATATGTTCTTTCAATAGGGCACTATTTTCCTCTAGCCGCACCAGAAGCTCTTTTTGTTGGTCATTAACCTCGATTGGTACGGGCAAGCTAGTATGGTCGGTTAATGGAGTGGTTGAAGGAATTGCGGAAGATTTGCCTTTCTCCGACTCCTTAACAATTTCGTAGAGCCGGTTTATTGCCCCAAGCACCTCCGTCTTAATTTCGGTTTTCAGGTTGCGAGAGTTGCCCAAATGAAGCTTTGCTTTATTTAGGCAAGCTCTCGCTTCCGCAGTGAGGTTCGGGTATTTTTGTTCGGGTCTTCTGGCTGTTGCAGCAGCATCCGCCGAAGCCCGACGCGTTTCTACAGAGCTAGGCAACTTTTTCGTGGTTAGTGGTGGTGGTGGTGGTGTGGAATTTGGCTTTGCGTTTGCCGAAGATTTAACCTGGGGCTCTGCCCTGCCAGCCTCCCACTCCCCAATACTTCTCCTCACGCTAAGAGGCGAGGTGCCAGCCCTCTCAGCAGACCGCGGCGAGCCCGAGGAGCCCTGAGAGCTCGAATCTTTTTTGGCCGGTGTGCGAAACATATTAAGTCAGAGGACAACTATTTAAAATAAAACGAGTAATGCTGAACCCTGTATAGGAGGGATCAGTTCACTATAAATAAGATATATAATTAAAAACTAGTGACTAAAGATGTACCTAGTCCAGTCAAGGTGTAGTCAATTTTTTATTGAAATGAAGGTCAAAAAGAAAGAATGCTAAATCCCTGTAAAGGGGGGATCTGCAACTGTACTGTGTCAGTGTGAAGATCAAAGATAGTTAAAAAGTAACTATCTGTCACCTCAAGCTTTTTTAAAAGTAAAAGAAAAAAGTCAAAAATCCTTTACGTTTTTTGCTCCCCTGCCTCAGAATATGGAGCTATACGTGCCCAAAAATTATATAAAATATTTGTAGGGGCCAAGGAAGTTTCCTGGAAGCAAAATAAAAAATAAAAATATTTCGTCAGAATTCCTTCCCTTCTTCTCTATATAGAATAGGGCGGGTGGGAGAGCAAAATTTTTTCGAGCTAGGCGCTCGAGCGAGGTGTCAGGAGAAGCGTCTCGGCGCGGGCTAGCTAGCTGTGACGTTTTCGGGAATAAGGGTTGAACAAAATTTTTAGGGGTGGTCAAAAAACCAGTTTTTTCAGGCAAAAAACGTGTTTTCAGCGACCGGGAAGGGTTTCAATTCGCGCACAGCGCCGGGAACCCAAGGTTAGTATGGCGAAAACACGATTCCGCAAACGGGATGAAAATCGAATGAAGGGTTCCGTAGTTAGAACCAGGTTAGTATGAAGAATTTAGTGAAAAAGGGGTTGGTGCCAAAATTAAAACCACCCTTGCAGATTTGTCAAAAATTTTGCGTCAATAAGTTATGGGACGCCTATTAAAGTTTTCTGGAACAGAAAACCGCTTCAAAAACGCAATCCAGACGCCCAAGAAATCACGGTTAGGTTAGGTTAGGTTAGGTTAGGTTAGGTTTTTTTTTTTTTTTTTTTTTTTTTTTTGTTTTGGCAGGAGTGGGAAATCCTCATGGACGCCCCAACTGCCTTGCTATACAAGACGGTTGGGGCAGTGCCGGACTCTTACCGGCTAAAACCCACTCCTGCCACGCTTATTGTCCTCTGACATTATCAGAGACTTTATTTTGCGGTTTTTAATTTTCAATTCTTGTTATGTATTATTTATCATTTGTTGTTTGTTATTTGTTGTTGTTTGTGTATTATTTATCATTTGTTGTTTGTTATTTGTTGTTTATTGTGTATTATTTATAATTTATTATTTATTATTTATTATTTATTATTTATTATTTATTATTTATTATTTATTATTTATTATTTATTATTTATTATTTATTATTTATTATTTATTATTTATTATTTATTATTTATTATTTATTATTTATTATTTATTGTTTATTGTTTATTGTTTATTATTTATTATTTATTATTTATTATTTATTATTTATTATTTATTATTTATTATTTATTATTTATTATTTATTATTTATTATTTATTATTTATTATTTATTATTTATTGTTTTTTACCCTTTATTCACCATTTACTATTTATCACACTGAACATTACAGTCACAGCTCACTTTGCTAATCACATTTCGGACATTTTCAACGATCTGTTCGTATGCTACTGTTAAATATTATGTACAAATATTAATCCTAAGCATATTGTTTACTTATTCCTAGTGATTGTTTGGCTAACTACTTTTAAGCAATAACATAGAAATTTTTCGCTCTTACTCTTGTCTGTGATAATTGCGTTGAAATTTGCTGTCGCAATCTCAATGCCCAGTTCCTGTTCAACCGCATACCTCTCCAGACCGTAGGTGGGGCATTCGGTCAGAATGTGTACCACGGTTTCCTGTTTATCAGGGTCACATATGCACGATGAACTCTCCTTGCACTTAAACCTATTTAGGTATTCGGAGAACCCACCGTGTCCTGTCAGAAGTTGTGTCAACAGTCCTGTCGGTTTGAGTGCTCTGACTCGTTGATACGCTTGGATGGCGTCCGGGAAAAATATTTTTGTTACGCCGGCTGTTTCTTCAGATGTATACCTCCGGTTCCATTCCTCAAGCGTATCGGCACGGATCTGCCGCTTGACGAACGAAACCGGGCATTGGTCATACTCTGGCCTTGTTTTGGTCTTGAGGGCGGCGTCCTTAGCTAGCTGGTCTGCTCTCTCATTACCCTCCAGTCCCGCATGAGCTTTGATCCAAAAAAGTTCGACTTTTTTGGATCGATCCTGGCACTGTCGCAGGTTTTCGCGAATTTCGACTGCGAGGGGACGGAGAGAGCGATGGTTGGTGACCGCTTCCAGCGATGACCTGGAATCGCTGTAAATTCCAAAGCTGTTTTTTGGGCTGCGCAGAATTTCCCTCGTAGCTTTACATATAGCCAGCAGTTCCGCCTGGAAGACAGTGCAGTGGGACGACAGCTTGAGCTTTTGGGTTTTGGTTTCCGCATCATTGCTCCAATGAGACAATGATGCCCCCACCTTGCCCTCGATCTTGCTGCCGTCCGTGTATATCCGCACTGCTTGAGTGCAGTGGTGGTTGTGCTGATCTTGGTCTGCCAGGCATATGAACTGCAGGCTTATATGTTTGGCTGGGTGAGGAGTTTTGTTGAACGCGGTACGTCGCTCAACCTCAATATCTCCTAGCGCTGGCTGGGGTACTCCCCTTCTCGCTTCATAGAGGGCAGCTGCCTCTTGTATTCGAAGATCAAGGGGTAGTAACCCAGCCAGCACCAGTGCCGAGTTCAAGGAGACTGTGCGATAGGATTTGCACAGTTTCTGTGCAAAACCCCTTTGGACCGCGTTCAACTGTTTGCGTACCATCAGCTTTTTGGTTGCTGGTGCCCACGCACTTGCCGCATACAAGATGGTAGGTTCGACTACTGCCGTGTAGATGGAGCGTATGACGTCAGTATTGAGTCCCCAGCTGACCCTGGCTGCCCTCGACAACTGCTTGTAAAGGTTTAATGCCCTCTTACATACGTTAGATGCATGGGCATTAAACGTTAGCTTGTCGTCAAGGGTCAGCCCCAGGATTTTGATTTCACGCGACATGCCAATAGCGACCCCGCCCATGCTCAATCGCGGGGTGTCATATTTAAGTTTCCACGTGATGACCATTGCGTTGGTCTTTTGCGGTGCGAACTTTAGCTTATTTTTGACACCCCAGCGATGAACGTACTCGAGTGCGCCATTGGCACGCGCCTGGACCTCCGTCGCCGAGTTCCCCTCGAACGTCAACACTACGTCATCCGCGAAGGCCTGGCAGCAGTCTCCCCTTTGTGTTAGGCCTTTCAGTAGGGGGTCCAGTAGTAGGTTCCAGACTATTGGACCCCCTATCGATCCTTGCACACAGCCTTTGTTGGTTTCCCTGGCGACTTCTTGTCCCGCGTATCTTACCCTAACCTTCCTGTGTTCCAGGTAGCTGTCCACCATTCTCCTTACATTTACCGGACATTTGGTTTCCGCCAGCCTAGTTCTTATGGCGGGCCACCACGCACTATCGAAAGCTCCCTCTTTGTCAAGCGATATCATGACGATCAGCTTTTTGTCGTTTAGTTTTTTGCGTATGTTATCTAGCAGGTCATAGAGGGAGTCTTCGGTGCTTCTCTGTGGCATAAACCCGTACTGGCGTGGACTGAGTCCGGGAATGATGTGCCACTTCACCCTTCCTATCATCATTTTCTCCAGAACTTTTCCCATCACTGGCAACAGTCCTATTGGCCTATAAGATTTAGGAGCTGTATAGCTCTCCTTCCCGGGTTTCCTCAATATGACTACTGTCGCTTCTTTCCAGATCCTCGGGAAGTAGCCCAGCTCTAGGCATTTGTTAGCCAGTGATAGGAAGAGCTCCGGATCGCGGTTCACCGCTTGCTGGCAGATATCTGCCGTAAGGCCATCTGCCCCGGGGGCTTTTTTAGGGTTGAAGCTGCGTAGGGCTATGTTCAGCTCTTCCTGAGTAAACGGAGGGTCATGTTCTTCATCATGACCCATCTCGTTTACTTTTTCGGCTTCTGCCCTGACCTGTCGGTGTTCTTCGCTGTCTTCTTCCTTATTGTCCTCGGGGTAAAATGTTTCCGCCAGCAGTGTTGCAGATTCTAGGGGGTTCAACGATCTACCTTCCTTAGTCAGGGGCAAATCCTCCTGTCTTTTTACTGTCCTTCCGATGACCCTGTAAATTCCTTCCCATAGTCCCTCCTTATCCTGTCTTTCACAGAAACTTATCCAGCTTTTTGTCTGTGCTGCTCTCACCGCTTGCTCATATTTTTCTTTTATTTCCAGGTACTCCCGGACGACTCTCTCTCTTCGGATCGGCGCTGCACAACGGACTCTGCGCTTCCTAGTGGCGACCTTCTTTTTCATCATGGCGAGCTCATCGGACCACCAAGGTAATTTAATTTTATTATTTATCCTAATCTTTGGTATATTTATACTAGCTTCTACCAGCTGCGGCTTCGCCCGCGTGAATATCGGAAATAGCAAGGTTACCTGATTTGTATTGTATTTTTTTTACTCAGGAAACACCCACCCTACACCTACCCTACACCTACCCTACACCTACCTTACACCTACCCTACACCTACCTTACACCTAACCTACACCTACTTTACACCTACCCTACCCTACACCTACCCTACCCTACACCTACTTTACACCTACCCTACACCTACCCTACACTTTCCCTACACCTACCCTACACCTACCCTACCTATATAATTATACCAGCCCAAAAATACTATGACATGTTTCTGGCCTCCTGGTACTTGATGTTTCTGGTCTCCTGGTACTTGTGAATCTGAAGTACTAAGGCAGCAGCGGCTGTGACTTTCTACTTCCACCTCAGTCTCCATTAATCCGTGCCACTTACCAGGATAAAAAGTATCCTATTTTTTATTCCAGGATATGAACTACATGTGTGCCGAATTTCATCCGAATCCCTTCAGCCGTTTTTGCCTGATTGTTACACAAACATACAAACATACAAACATACAAACATACAAACATACAAACATACAAACATACAAACATACAAACATTCACATTTATAATATTAGTAGGATTGCATGACTCTAGTATTAAGTTAATATATGATTCTATTTTTAGTTCTAGTTCTGACTTATTATTAATTTCCTTAATTTCAATTTTAGTTAGTTTGTTGTCTTCTAGCAACTGTGCCAATTTCTCACGAAATTCGCCCCAGTTTGCTTTTTTACTATTAAATATTCTGGTGGTTCTACTAATATGTAATCCTTTTTCTCTTCCCAGTTTAATTTTAAAAAGAATGGTGTTGTGGTCTGAGCTCGTCATGTCTTCGTCCACTCTCCAGTTCTCGACCAGGTCGAGCAGGTCCGCCGTACATGCCGTGATGTCCACACAGCTGGTGTACAGTGAGGTTCCCCTCACTGTGTGGAAAGTTGGTGTGTCGCCAATGTTGAGCACCTGGAGTCCCATCTCTTCCAGAGCACCAGCCATTTCGGTCCCCCTTTGATCGATTTTTCGACTGCCCCACCAGGAGTTTTTGGCGTTAGCGTCTCCACCCAGGATGATTCTGCGGCCAAAAGTCCTCTCTATCTCGGCAAGCTGCTCCAGGTATGGCCCTATCGGCGTTGGTTTCGGCTCTAGGTAGAATGAGACCACCGCGATCTCCCAAGCAATTGTCTTCACCTTCACCACTGTGATGTTGGGCGTGGTGAGGTTCGGACAGTGGACAACGTCTAAGTTGTCATCAAAGACTGCGATTGCAGACTTGATTACGCCGTCCCTATGCCCAGCGTGCTGGTATATTCTAGCGCCGCGGTAGTCTTTCATTCTACCCAAGCTTCCGATGTACGGCTCCTGGAGCAGTGCAAAGGCCACCCCCTTCTTGTGAGCCTCAAGCATAATCTCGTTCGTGGCAAGAGCCTTCCTCTGCAGATTTGCTTGTGCCACGAGGTATGGCCCTTTTTGAGAGACAGAGTTTTCTCCTGGAGCCACCTTAGCAGTATGCCACCCTGGATCTTGCTATCGCATCCCATTTTAACCTGATGGGGCAGTCCCGGCTGAAGGCGTTGTGAGCAGCCTTCTCTATCTTCGAGCGCACACAGTTGCAGCAGGACGGGGCCGCACCCTCGAGCCAGTCGGGGCACTCTGCTCTCATGTGGGGTCCCCCACAATGACTGCATGCGTCTGCAGTCTCTTGGCAGTACTTTTTGCCGTGGCCGTACCCCAGGCAGCGCGTGCACTGGACCAGTGGAGTCTGGTCTTCCGCTCGGACCCGCTGGGGTTAGGTTAGGTTAGGTTAGGTTAGGTTAGGTTAGGTTAGGTTAGGTTAGGTTAGGTTAGGTTAGGTTAGGTTAGGTTAGGTTAGGTTGGGGGACCCCCCACAGAGCTTGCGTCCACGTCGCGTCCCCTGGAAACGACCCAGTTCTGTCACCGTAACGGAGTGGCAGACTGGGGTTCGGCCAAAGTGCTCTGTGCTTTCGTAGTTCACATATTCATCTTGCCTTTTTAACTACGATCCTGCGGTGGCTATGCCAACACCCCCGCGGGACGCCCTCGGGCGCTTTTTAAAACCCAAAGGCCCTTGTCAGGGCCAACCAAAAGGCCCTTCTCAGGGCCAAGCCAAAGGCCCTTCTCAGGGCCAACCCAAAGGCCCTTCTCAGGGCCAACCAAAAGGCCCTTCTCAGGGCCAACCAAAAGGCCCTTTTCAGGGCCACTCCGACGCTTCGGCGTCAGAGGCTAGCCGCGCGCCGTCTGCGGCTAGCTTCTCTGAAGGTGCAGTCGAGTTTTTGGACTCTGACGACCAGTCCGTCACGAGTGTCTCGGATGCGGGCGACTCCCGGTCGCGGAAGCGGGCCTTCCGTAAGGATGGGTCAGAGGGCTCTTCGGGCTCATCCAGGCGGTCGAAAGCCAAAAGGCCGACAATAGCTGCAGACATCCACGAGGTGGGTCTTGCGGACGCCCAACGTCAGCTCGACCTGGCTCGGCGGGAGATGCACCAGCAGGAGCTGGAGGAGCGGGTCGTCGCGAAGGAGCAACGGGTGCGTGCTGCTCGGGCCAAGTCCGGGTACGGTGCGTCCCGCGTTCTGTACGCGGACCACTCCTTGGCCGAGCTGCAGCAGATGGCGGAGGAAGACGAGGAGGAGATCGTTGAGGTCGCCTCCAAGTCCTCAAATTTAAAAGGGACCTTCCAAAAGGCCCTTAAGTGCCGGGCCGCGAGCATGCGCGGTATCGTTATGGAGCTGGTCCAGCGCAAGGCGACTGACGAAACGCGGCAACTGCAGGCGACAGTCAATCGACTGCAGTTGGAGGTCAGCCAGCTTCATACGAAGCTAGCTGAAGCTACGGCTCGGCCACATCAGACCGAACCAAGACCTGCGGCAGAGGCCTCCGCCTCCAACCTTGAGGATGTCATCCGCAAGGTGGTTATGGAGGAGAGGGCCTTCACGCGAGCCTGCTTAGCTGGAATAGAGGATCGGCTCTTGCCGGAGCAACGCCTCCGACCGCCGCTTGCCGCGGACAGGAGGCAAAGCGAGCCGGGGCCGTCCTCGCAAGGGGAGGACGCTCTTCTCCCTTCCACTACTCCGTCCAACCAGCAGGGTTGGACTGAAGTGGTCGGGAAGGGGAAGGGGAGAGGAAAGAAGACGGCGACAGCCGCCCCTTCCGTCGCAGGCACCACGGCCACCACGACTCCCAGCCAGTCGCAGACGACTGGGAAGGGAAGGAGGAGGGGCAGGGGCAGGAAGGCGGCAACGGCCGTCCCTGTCGCCCCCGTCACCACGCCTCCCAGCCAGTCGCAGGCGACCGGCACAGGGAAGAGAAGGGGAAAATTGGTTCCCCCAAAGTCCGCGGCCGTCGTCGTGACGCTCACCGCGGAGGCCGCGGAACGAGGGGAGACGTACGCGTCCGTATTATTGCGGGCGCGTGCCAACGCCGATCCCACTCAACTGGGGATCGGCAAAGTCTCCTGCCGCAGGACCCAAGCCGGGGCTCGAATTTTCGAGTTCCCTGGCGCGGAGGGAAACGCAAACGCTGACCTCTTTGCAGCCAAGCTGCAGGAGGTCATTGCGGACGCGGCCAAGGTGGCCCGACCTGTCAAGTCGGCGGCCATCGAGGTGACCGATCTTGACGACTCGGTCACCAAGGAGGAGGTGGTGGCGGCGGTCGCAGCTATTGGGGGCTGCAGCGTCACAGCGGTGCAGGGCCGGGACATCAGGCCCGGCCGCGGCGGCATGGGAACTATCCGTCTCGAGTGCCCGGTCGCCGCTGCCAAAGCCGTCCTTGGAATGGGACGGCTCTTGGTCGGGTTCAGCTCGGGTGCAGTCCGAGCACTTGAAGACCAGCCCCTGCGCTGCTTCAGGTGCTGCGGCATAGGGCACACCCGAGCCCTGTGCCCTTCAACGGTCGACAGATCTCTGACCTGCTACCGCTGTGGCAAGGAGGGCCACAAAGCTGCCTCCTGCACGGCCGCCACGCCGCACTGCGCAGTGTGCGCCGCCAGTGGCTGCCCTGCAGGCCACGTGACGAGGGGGAGGATGTGCAATCCTCCCCCTAAGAGGGGCAAAGTGCAGGCGCCGGTCGGGCCTGCTGCTAGCACCGTCGTTCCCGAGGCAGGAACGGCGGTGGCGGCGGAGGAGGAGGGTGCGATGTCGATTGATGGATAGGGTCGATCATCGCATCCTCCAGGCGAACACCAACCACTGCCGAACAGCCCAGGATCTGCTGATGCAGACCATGGCTGAGTGGTTGGTGGACTTGGCGGTGGTCGCCGAGCCCTACTCGGTCCCTGGCAATTGGCTGGGCGATCAGGACGGCCTGGTGGCAATGGTGACGCGGTCTTCCACAGACTCCCCTCCCCTCTCGCTTTTAGAGAGAGGACCGGGATACGTGGCCACCGCGTGGGGAGGTGTGGCCCTGGTAGGGGTCTATTTCTCCCCAAACCGCCCTCTCTCGGACTTTGAGGATTTCCTCGAAGTCCTCACTGCAGTCGTAGGGAGGGCGGCGCCGCGCCAGGTCGTGGTGTTGGGCGACCTGAACGCCAAGTCGGTGGCCTGGGGCAACCCGGCTGCCTCCTGCAACGTCCGGGGACGCGCCGTCGAGTTCTGGGCGGCGTCGTGCGGTGTGTCCCTCCTCAACAGGGGGGCGGTCCACACGTGTGTGCGGCAGCAGGGAGGGTCGGTGGTGGACGTCTCGTTTGCCACCCCCGTGCTGGCCGCACGCATCGTGAACTGGCGGGTGGAGACGGTGGAGACCTTGTCGGACCACCGATATGTGCGGTTCGACATCTCCACCCAGGGCCCCCGGGGGGAGATGACCCGCTCTAGCAGGTCTCCCTTCCCACGGTGGGCTCTCACTCGCCTGGACCGGGAGGCAGCCAAGGAGGCGGCCTTCCTCCAGGACTGGCTGTCTCCCCCCCCTGTCGAGGACGTCCCGGACGTTGACGCCGCAGCGGTCCGGCTCAAGAGGTCCTTGACCGAGGTGTGCAACTCCAGCATGCCTCGGTCCCGTCGCCCGCCTCCCCGTCGCGCCGTCTATTGGTGGTCGGAGGAACTGGCGGGGCTCCGGGCCACCTGCGTGGCGGCTAGGAGGGCCTACACGCGGAGCCGACGGCGCAGCGTCCGTAGCCAAGCAGACGAGGACCGCCTTTACGCCTCTTACAGAGAGGCTCAGATGGTTCTCAAGTCGGCTATGGGCGCTGCCAAGGACTCGGCGAGGGCCGAGATGCTGGAGGGTCTCGACAGGGATCCATATGGGAGACCATACAGGGCGGCGCGGAACCAACTGCGGCCCCATGGTCCCCCACTGACGGAGACCCTCGAGCCGGCGTTGCTGGATGGGGTGGTCCGGTCCCTGTTTCCGCGCAGGACCGACTTCACCCCACCAACGATGGACCCCCCGCAGGAGGCGGCTTCACCGCCGGAGGAGGAGGTACCCCCGGTGACGGTGGATGAGTTTTACGCGGGGGTTCTCAGCCTCCGCGCCAAGAAGACGGCCCCTGGGCCGGACGGCGTCCCCGCACGAGTGGTGGCCATAGCCGCCGCTCAAATGGAGGACAGATTTCGGGAACTCTTCAGCGCGTGCCTTACGGCTGGGAGGTTCCCGAAACTGTGGAAGGAGGGGCGGCTGTGCCTACTTCGGAAAGAGGGACGCCCGGCGGATTCCCCTTCGGCATACCGGCCCATCGTTCTGCTCGATGAGGTCGGTAAAATGTTCGAGGGGATCATTGCCTCCCGGCTGAATGGCCACCTGCGGAGGGTAGGGCCGGACCTGTCGGACACCCAGTTCGGTTTTCGACAAGGGCGTTCGACAATCGACGCGCTGGCCCTACTGAAGGGCCAAGTGAAGGGGGCGGTGGAGGCCGGGGACGGAGTGCTGGCAGTGTCATTCGACATAGCCAACGCCTTCAACTCCGTGCCCCACTCGACCATACTGGAGGCACTCCGATATCACGGAGTGCCCCAATACTTGCGGAGCCTCCTGGCCAGCTACTTGGAGGACCGAGAGGTCCTCCTTGTCGACAAACTGGCCAGGTTGCGCAGATACAGCGCGGAGTCTGGTGTTCCGCAGGGGTCAGTCTTAGGACCCCCCCTGTGGAACATCGGCTTCGACTGGCTGTTGCGGGGAGCCCTCCTCCAGGGCACGAGTGTCATCTGCTACGCGGATGACACTCTCCTCACTGCCCGGGGGAGGAACTTCGGGGAGGCGGCCTGCCTGGCATCGGCCAGCGGGTCATTGGTGGCAGGGAGGATCCGCCGCCTGGGGTTGAAGGTGGCGCTGAACAAGACCGAGGCCGTGTTCTTTCACGGGCCTCGGCAGCGCTGCCCTCCTGACGCCCACATTATCGTGGAGGGCGCCAGGGTAGGCATCCAGACCCAGTTAAAATATCTGGGTCTAGTGCTGGACAGCAGGTGGCGCTTCGGCCCGCATTTCAGTGGGCTGTCGACGCGCCTGCTGAGGGCTGCGGACGCCCTCTCCTGGCTCCTCCCGAACCTGGGAGGGCCCAGTGCGCGATGCCGGCGCCTATATGCCGGCATCCTGAGAAGCATGGCCCTGTACGGGGCCCCCATCTGGGCAGACTCCCTCCATAGGAGGGAGAACGCGACGGCGATGCGCCGGCCCCAAAGGGCCATTGCACTGCGGGTGGCGAGGGCCTACCGCTCGGTGGGCTTTTCGGCGGCGTGCGCTCTGGCTGGCACCCCTCCTTGGGAGCTGGAGGCGTGGGTGCTCGCCAGAGTGTACGAATGGACGGCGCGGCGAAAAGCTCTCGGGGAGCGCCCCGTCGCGGAAGAGCGGGAGGCCGTGCGGCGGGAGGCGAGGGACGCCATCATCGTCCATTGGACGCAGGACCTCGCCTCCGCCACTTTTGGCCGCCGAACCCTGGACGCGCTCGGCCCAGTCCTGCGGGACTGGCTCGAGCGGCCCCACGGTTTCCTCTCATTCCGTCTGGTGCAGGTGCTGTCAGGCCACGGCTGTTTCGGCACGCACCTGCACCGGATCGGGAGGGAGGAGACTCCGGCGTGCCACGACTGCGGCGCGGTGGAGGACACGGCACAGCACACGCTCGAAGTGTGCCCGGCCTGGTCTGAGCCGCGCCGCATTCTGACTGCGGAGATCGGACAGGACTTCTCACTTCCCAGCGTGGTCAACTCTATGCTGGAGAGTGAGGGGTCCTGGGCAGCGGTCGCCTCCTTTTGCGAGGACGTCATCTCGCAAAAGGAGGCGGCGGAGCGCGCGCGTGAGGACGACTCTCTCGCAGCGCCGCTCCGAAGGCGGAGAAGAGGTCGGAGAAGACGCCGTCTTCTCCCTCCTCATGGTGGTGATAGGCGGGCGACAGGCGCGGGGGCGCCTCCGCCCGCATTGCACTCTACACCACCTCCGCCGGTCATTCCCGGCCCTCCCTCCTCACGGGGAGGGCGTGTAGGGCCCGCCGTGTAGGCGGGCGTACGTCGGAGAGGGACTGGACGTAAAGGCTATGCCGATCTCCCAGTTCCCCTCCACTCAGACGATGCGGGAATGCCGCTGGGTTGTTTTAGTGGGTATACCGGGCCTTGGCCCGGGGAGTCCCACATACCCCTCCCATTCCCCCAATGGGAGGGTATGCGTAATGCATTTTTTCCCAGCGCAAACAAAAAAAAAAAAAAAAAAAAAAAAAAAGGTTAGGTTAGGTTAGGTTAGGTTTTTTTTTTTTTTTTTTTTTTTTTTTTTTCTATCTACCTCCGACGTAATCGGAGTCTATGCTAATCTAGGTCTCTTTCATTCCAGTTCTCGCTTGTATGCCTCTCGTACTTTTATTCTTCATACTATATCTTTCTCTCATTCTTCAACTGTCATTCTAATGGGTGGGACTCCCATTTGCCTTACTCTAGCCTGCTATATATATTCTCTTTATTTTGTTTCTTAATACAACAAATGGGGGAAATAATGGGTACAAACTTATTTTTATAGTTACATTGTTTTTAGCCTAGTGACAATATGTTGCTTATTCTATTTCTTTTTGTCTTATCTATGTTATAAAATGTACATTTGTCTATTCTTATCCTATTTATAATTAACATGCTTTCTTAGCCTATTCACATTGTGTTTCTCCTTATATATTATTCCTATATATTCAAATGTTAACAATTATTTATCTTATCCTACTGCTTAATCTATTTTACAATTTATCGTCCTACGTTTCTATGCTTACCTTTAATATATTAATATTCTAGGAAACATAGTTTTCTTAACCTGTCTTGTTTCTTTTTATAACATTTTCAGCAATTTTTATGCAGTATTCTAGGAATTTATCCCTGCTCCTTCCCGACATCAATTCACCTACGCTTTCCTTTTTTTAATTCTACGTCCATTTCATGCTCCAGACTCATCCGCTCAGCAGCGTATACCGGACAATCCAGCAATATGTGTGACACGGTTTCTGCTTCGCTTGGGTCGCAGATGCACGATGGATTCTCCTTACACTTGAAACGGGTCAAGTATTCTGAGAATCCACCGTGTCCCGTCATAATTTGCGTTAGAGTCCCGTTCATTTTAATTTTCCTGACTGTCCTGTACGCCGCCACTGCATCTGGGAAAAACATTTTTGTAACGGAGGCAGTATGCCCGGATGTATACCTTTGGTTCCATTTTTCGAGTGTTTCCATACGGATGTGCCGCCTGATGAAAGACACCGGGCACAGATCATAATCTGGTTTCCTCTTACTATTTAAGGCAGCCTCTTTTGCCAGCTGATCCGCTCTCTCGTTGCCTTCGAACCCTGCATGAGCCTTGATCCAAAACAAGGTAACTATCTTGTTTTGGAGGGATACGGCTGTAAGGTTATCCCTAGCTTTCACTGCCAGGGGGTGAAGGCAACTATGGTTTTTCACTGTTAAAAGGGCCGCCATAGAGTCACTAAAGACTCCGAAAGTTGATGCTGTGCTCATCCGAATCTCTCCGGTTGCCCTGCATAACGCCAGGAGCTCGGCCTGGTATACCGTGCAGTAATCCGGTAACGCCAACTTGAGGGCCCGTGTTTCGGTCTCACTGTTCCACACGGACAGTGCAGCACCAACACGCCCCCCAATCTTGCTCCCGTCGGTGAATATTCTCACGTCCAGGTCTGCGTTGGCGCTAACTTGCTCCTGATTTACAAGGTTCACGAACTCCAGGTCGATACGCTTGGCAGGGTGTGGGGAATCCATCGCTGATGCCACAAGTTCCACCTCCCTATCCCCCAATATTGGCTGTTGTACTCCCTTCCTCGCCTCATATAGTGAGGCTACCTCACGAACTCGGAGGTCTAAAGGGAGTACCCCAGCCAGTAGGAGTACGGAATTTAGGGAGACAGTCCGGTAGGCTTTGCACATTTTTTGTGCTATACCTCGCTGTACGATGCCCAGCTGCTTCCTTATCCCCAGCTTTTCTGCGGCCGGAGCCCATACACTGGCGGCATACAAGACAATCGGCTCAATTGTTGCCACGTATATCTGCTTAACAATTTCGGGGTTTAGTCCCCAGCTGACCTTGGCTGCCCTGCAGAGTCGTTTGTAGACAGCTATAGCCTTCCGGCAAACGTTCGAGACGTGCGCGTTAAACGTTAGCTTGTCGTCGACGGTGACACCCAGGATTTTTATTTCTTTTGACATGGTGATGTCAACCCCGCCCATGTTCAGACGTGTGGTGTCGTATTTAAGTTTCCTCGTAATGATCATCGCGTTGGTTTTTTGAGGTCCAAACTTAAGTTTGTTTTGTACACCCCACGCCCGAACATGTTCGAGGGTGGCATTTGCTCGTCGTTCGATCTCCAGTGCAGTGTCACCGTCGAAGACAAGGACTACGTCGTCCGCGAACGCTTGGGCGTAGTCCCCCCTCTTTTCCAAGTCCTTCAGCAACGGGTCCAATAACAGGTTCCAGAGGATGGGGCCTCCAATAGAGCCCTGTACGCAGCCCTTACTTGTGCCACTGGTGTACTCTTCCCCGGCGTACCTGACCCTGACCCCTCTGTCGCTCAGATAACTATCGATGACCCTCCTCAAGTTCCGTGGACATCTCTCCTCAGCCAGTCGAACCCTTATGGCCGGCCACCAGGCGCTGTCGAAGGCTCCCTCTATATCCAGAGATATTAGTAAAACTATTTTTTTCTGTTTTATCTTATTGCGGATATGCTGCAACAGGGTATAGAGGGAGTCTTCGGTGCTCCTCTGTGGCATGAACCCGTACTGGCGAGTACTCATCCTAGGTATAATGTAGAACTTGAGGCGGGCCACCAACATCTTTTCGAATATTTTGCCTAGAACCGGTAGGAGGCCAATGGGTCTGTAGGCTTTTGGTGTCGTATAGTCATCTTTTCCTGGCTTCCTCAGTATTACGACTGTGGCCTCTTTCCAGATCCTCGGGAAATAGTGGTATTCCAGGCATTTATTCAGAAGGGCCAGGAAGATCCCCGGTCCGCCAACAATGGCGCGGCTGCATATATCGGCTGTGAGACCATCCATTCCCGGGGCCTTTTTGGGATTGAAGGATTCACACGCGGTTTTTAGTTCCGCCACAGTGAAGGGTGGGTCGTCGTCTACATTCTGCTCCCGTACGTTAATTCTATCGGCCTCAGCTCTAATATGGCTGTGGTAGATGTCGTCATTGCTTGTGAGGTCTTCAGGATAGAAAGTCTCCGTTAACAACTTTACTGAGCCTTTTGCGTCGAGTACCTCCCCATCCTTCACTAATGGCAGATCCTCCTCCCTCTGTGCGGTCCTTCCTATGACCCTGTATATGCCCTCCCAGACCCCTTCTCTGTCCTGTTTACTGCAGAACTTCTTCCAGCTCTCAGTTTGAGCTTTTGCTGCCTCTAACTCGTACTCTTCCTTTTGTTTCAGGTACTCCTCAACGACCTTCGATCTTCGGACTGGAGCAGCGCATCTTATCCTCCGCTTCTTAGTAGCGACATCTCTCTTCTTCTTCGCGAGTTCCTCCGACCACCATGGCAAGGTAAGTCTTTCTTTTAATTTTTTAATAGGCATTGCTGCCGTGCATGCTTCTTTTATTGCGTCTGTGTATTTATTAGTTAGAAAATCTATTTGTTCCGTGTTATTAATTTTTTCTATTTCCATTTCAGTAATTTTGTATTCTATTGCCAATTGGTTGAGTTTCTCATGAAACTCAAGCCAATTGGCTTTTTTGGTGTTAAATATTCTTGTTGTTCTTTCTATTCTGATTCCTTTAGATTTTTGTATCCTAATATTAAATGTTATACCATTGTGGTCGGAGCTCGTCAGTCCTTCTTCGACCTTCCATTTGTCTACCAAGTCTAGTATGTTCGTCGAGCAAGCGGTGATGTCGACAAAGCTGCTGTAACGCTGTCCTCCCCTGATCGTGTCGAAGGTCGGAGTTTCCCCTGTGTTGAGTACGTTTAGCCCTAGCTCTCCGAGAGTCCCGCACACATCCTCGCCTCTATGGTCGACCGTCGCACTTCCCCACCAGGTGCTCTTCGCGTTGACGTCCCCTCCAACGATCAATGGCTTAGAGCCATTTACTGTGTCGATCTCCTTCAATTGCTCCAAGTATGGTTCTATCGGCTTGTCTGGCTCGAAGTAGAGCGAGACGACCGTGATCTCCCAGGCACTGGTTTGGATCCCCACCACAGTGATATTGTTGGTGGTGAGTTTCGGGTATTGCTTAACATTCAATTCTTTGTCGAAGATGGCAATCGCCGTCTTAACAGTCCCTTCTCCTGTACCAGTGCATTGGAAGATCCGTACTCCTTTTTGGCTCTTCATTTTCTTCAAGCTACCGACGTATGGTTCTTGTAGGAGCGCTACCGCAATTCCGCGCTTCTCAGCCTCTATCAGGAGCTCGTTCGTTGCCAATTTCTTTCGTTGGAGGTTAGCCTGCGCGAACCTGTATCCTGCTTGTGGGCCTTTAGCAATATGCGACGGTCGATCGAGCCAATACGTCCCACCTGCGGCGTGTTGGGCATTCGGCGCTGAATGCGTTGTGCTCTGTGGATGTAGCCTCTGCTTTTTTGCAATTACGGCATGTTGCCGGCACTCCGGCCATCCAGTCAGCGCAATCTGCCCTCAGGTGAGGGCCGCCGCAGTGACTACATACGTCTGCTGGCTCCTTACAGAACCTTCTTCCGTGTCCGTAGCCCAAACAACGCGTACACTGGACCAGCGGAGACTGATCTTCAGCTCTTATGCGTTGGAGATCGATGTGGACGTACCCTCTCTCGGTCACTCTTCGCCAGATACTAGGTGAGACGCTGACTACAATGTGTCCGGAGTGAGGATTCCTGGCTTTTCTTCTATATTTGATTTCGATTCTGTCTTCTCCACCGTCGAGGCCGTGAAAAACGTCCCGATTTTGGTTTCTCATTGCCCTAAGTACGTCCCCATCGGTATTGACCAGTAGGACGTCCCTAAGGATAAGCATCGGGTCCTTGTTTTTCACTTCCTCCACGGTGAGGTCGACCCCTGTCCTTTCCAGTTTGTCCCTTGCCTTATCTCTCTCTTCTTCCGTTTCGAATCCCATTATTATCTTTCTATTTTTCGCCTTCCTCACTCTTTCCACCTTGATCCAACCCTCCTTCGCGTCCACTGCCTTCCTCACCCTATCCAGTACCTCTTCTCCAGTCTCCGTCTCATCTTTAGAGGTGACAACGACAGAGTGCAGTGTGTTACGCTTTTCCAGATCTTTGCCGCTCTGTGTTGCGGCCGTCCTCGCGTAGCTGGGTACCTCCATTCTTTCGACCCTGTCTTTTTGAGCTTCTATAGTGAACTTTAGCTCCTCAATTCTCTTGTTGCTCTCCAGCAACAGTTTGGAGTGCTCTTCAATTTTAGTCATTAGTTGACTTGCGTCCTGACTAATCAGATAAGTTGAGTCGGAGGCACTGTTTCCAGTCACTGTCTCCTCTGCCGTCTTCTTACCCTCTACCTCCTTCCCCTTTTGGGTTTTGAGTTCTGCCTCGGCCTCCCTCACCAGCTGGCAGAGTCTCTCCATTGCTTTCTCGACTCCTTCTTTAATTTCAGTCTTCAGGTTCCGAGAATTTTTTAAATGTAGCTTTGCCCTGATGAGGCAGGCCGTTGCTTCTGCCGCCCTATTAGCGTAGATTTTTGGGGATGCTGGGCTACTGGCTTTTGCGGGAGATTTCTCTCCTGCCGCTTTCTTTACCGGCGTTCTAATTCCAATCATTTCGAGAGAAAAGAAAAAGAAAAAAAAAAAAAAAAAAAAAAAAAAAAAAAAAAAAAAAAGAAAAGAGAAACGTCCGAAAAGAGCAGGTCAAATACAATAGTGCCCTTATATTTTGTGTCTGTAAAGAACAAGACAGGTCACGTGTGTCAATAAACACAAAGTAACAAAATAACAAAAACAACAAAAAATTACAACAATAATTAACAAAACAGTCTTAAAGCTATATTTTGGAGAGTCTTGCTCTGCCAAATATGTCAATAATAGGTTCCAGATCTGTGTCTATTGTCACCTAGCCTGCAGGAGTCAAACTGCGTCCCGAATAGTCAAAAAAAATGAAGAATTTCTCAAAAAAGATTTCTGTCTCTACGTAGAGTCAAACTCTACCCACCATCAGACAGCTCACTCCGAGCCCTCTCACAAGAGCCCAAACACGACCACTCTGTCACAAGGGGTTACGAAGATATTGAGATTTGAAATTATGGTTGCTGATCTCCGGGATCTGGTTGTCCCGGGTTATCTCCGGAACCGTTCAAGTTAGCACTACCGTGCTTGGGCTCTCCCGACTGAGCTCGGCGAGACCTATCCCCTGAGATCGTTTTCAGGGTGTTAATTTTTTGACCCCTGAAAGCTTCTGGTTACCCTAAGGGTGACTAGAAGATAGCCGGCCAATGTCCCAGAAAGAAACCCCAGTCCTCTACGACCTCCGGTTCAGGAGCTACCAAGGTTTGAAATTTTATTTGACAGCTCGAGAGCTGTCAAAGTCAATTTTTACCAAGCTATAACTCCCCTCCCAAGAGCCGCAGAACACCCGAGCTTGGACTTATCTGGCTTGGCTTTACTCGCCCTTACGCGTGGGACCGTTTTCAGGATCCTGAAACTTTTCAGCTCCGATTCACCTGAAAGTTATCCTATATTGTGTCAACGGGTCTCCCAAAACCTAATCTGGAAACCGCAACTCTCTATGACAACTGAGTCCGGAGCTACGCAGGGTCAAAGTAATTCAAAATGGCCGCCTAACTGTCAAATGCCAACTTTGACTGGCTGTAACTCCGCAACCGTTTTTCAGAGGAAGTTGCGGTTTCGAATGTGACAGTCAGCTTGACCCCCTCTATGATCCGAAACCGGTTTCAGTACTGAAAAATTTCAGGCCCTGAAAACTCCTGAAAACTAAAATACTGTATTTTTATGGACTTTCTTCTACCAACAGTGAAAATCCGGGTCTTCTAAGCCCAACAGTTTACAAGATATTTGCAGTTTAATTCTGCAACCAACAAAACCAAGATGGCCGAAAAAGGCTATTTCTGTCAAATTAAGAGTTATCGTAGGCGTTTTTGGGCTTAAACTAGTCACAATATATGTGTAGGAACCAGTCCTGTCGTCAAAATTGGATTATTTTTAATAGTTTTGAATTAATTAAGAAAAATGACTAAAAATTTAATAACTTTCGAACCATACAACATAAAATTCTGCAAAAATTTTAAAAATTTGTGATAAATAATGATCTTTAATATGACGTAATAAAATTTGGAATTTTTAATAATTTGCTGTAGAAAATTTTTGAAAAACTGAAAAATACATAAAAAGCACAATAAACTATATAAATCAAATTCTTAAAATTACAATCTACCTTAAAATATGTTCTTCAGGCTAGCGCGCACCAGATTCTTCAATAAAAAAGATAGGTCTTCACTGTAGTTTCCTGGCTATTAAGGTTCGAAGTTGAAATTTTCAAAATTAAATTATTCGGTTGTTACCAACCTTAAAATTTTTTCAAAACTTGTTTCGTACTTAGCTTGTTCCCGCCTATCAGCTCCCCGAAAATCAGCTTCGTCCAACTTCAGATTCGACGACCACGTGCTTGCTTTTGGGGTTATATCGGGTAGTTTTTGACCGATATCTCCAGATTTCGTAGTCCGATTTTCGTTCAGCTTACGTCAAATGATGGCCCTTGATGAGCTTCATAGAATGGCGTCTGAAAAAGTATATGTCCTCGCTTTGTTTTCAGAGTTATCTCGTTCCAAAGGTTTTCATAAAAGTGTTTTTTCCGGTTTTTTCACAATTACTTTTTGGTCACTTCAGCCCGGGTAAAACTGATGTCACCAGATTATGCGCTGCACAAAACCACAAATTTTGGTATATCACTTGTCACTGTGCGATTAAAAAATACCACTTTTTCGAATTTTCAAGTGCGGAGCAGCCTCAAAAACGATCCGATCGCCACGAGGGTCGGGGGGGAACTGGTTAGGTTAGGTTAGGTTAGGTTAGGTTAGGTTAGGTTTTTTTTTTTTTTTTTTTTTTTTGTTTTGGCAGGAGTGGGAAATCCTCATGGACGCCCCAACAGCCTCACACTGTGAGACGATCGGGGCAGTGCCGGACTCTTACCGGCTAAAACCCACTCCTGCCACGCTTGTTGTCCTCTGACATTATCAGAGCCCATTATTAGCGATTTTTGTTTATAACTCTTCTGTATTATATTGAATGCTATGACTAAGAGTGAGAATAACTACGTATAATATATCAACCTTCTTTAAGCCTACTACTATTCCACTTAAACAAAAGCGGGGAAAACTTACACTACATTATTGCGTAATCAAGTTTTTTTTTTTTTTTTTTTTTTTTTTTTTTTTTTTCTCTTATATGTTTAGGTACTTATCTTATATACCCAATATATAATTAAGTATCCTACTTACTAAGCTGTCCTATTTCTATTTATTAGCACTATTCCTATTTTCGTACAGTATTCCAGTAATATTTTTCTTTTTCGACCTCTTATTAAAATTGGTAAGTTTGCGGCCGTCAACTCAGTGTCCAGTTCTTGCTCCGCCTCATATCGCGCTCTCGCTGTTATTGGGCACTCGAGCAGAACATGGACAACCGTCTCGTCTGTTCCGGGGTCACAGGCGCACGATGAATTCTCTTTACACTTGAAGCGTTTCAGGTATGAAGAGAATCCACCGTGCCCCGTGAGGATTTGCGTGACCACGCTTGTCAGTTCCATTTTGCGTACTATACCATACGCCGCGACCGCATCAGGGAAGAACAGCTTTGTTCCAGAGGCTGTTGCCCCCGACTTATATCTCCCGTTCCATTCGTCAAGCGACCCCATACGGATCTGCCGTTTGACGAATGAAACGGGGCACAGATCGTAGTCCGGCCTCTTCTTCGACCCCAGGGCGGCTTCCTTCGCGAGCTGGTCCGCTCGCTCGTTGCCCTCCAATCCTGCGTGAGCTTTGATCCAGAACAAGGAGACACTCTTGTTCTGGAGCTTGCAGCGTCTTAAGGTGTCCCTGGATTCCACAGCTAGAGGATGGGGGGCACCGACGTTGGTCACTGTCTGGAGAGCCGCCATGGAGTCGCTGAAGATGCCGAACGTGCTTTCCCTGCTTTTGAGAGCCTCCGCTGCCGCTCTTTGCAGGGCCAATAGTTCGGCCTGATAGACGGTGCAGTACGACGGCAAAGTAAGTTTGAGGGCCCTTGTTTCGGTGGCACCATGCCACAAGGATAGCGCCGCTCCGACCTTGCCCTCAATCTTACTGCCGTCGGTGAAAATGCGCACAGCAAAATCGCTATGGCTATTGTATTGTTCCTCGTCTATCAGGCTGCCGAACTGCAGAGAGGTCTGGTCTGCGGGGTGCGGGGCCTCCAAAGCCGGAGCCATCCGCTCAATCTCCCTGTCTCCCAGTACGGGCTGGGGCACGCCCCTCTTGGCTTCGTAAAGTGAAGCAACTTCCCTTATCCGAATGTCAAGAGGGAGTATCCCAGCCAGCACCAGTGCAGAGTTTAGGGAGACCGTGCGGTAGGCTCTACACAGCTTCTGGGCAAACCCTCTCTGCACCACATTCAGCTGTTTTATTACCCCTAGTTTTTTGGCAGCTGGTGCCCATGCGCTTGCGGCGTACAGTACAGTCGGCTCCACTGCTGCGGTATAGATGGTCCGGATCACTTCGGGGTGCAGACCCCAACTAACTCGAGCTGCCCTGGCCAGCTGCTTGTACATAGCTATCGCCTTCTTACAAACGATAGCTATGTGTTTATTGAAGGTAAGCTTTTCGTCGATTGTGAGGCCCAATATTTTGACATCTTGGGACATTCCAATGTCGACCCCTCCCATGCTCAAGCGTGGTGTGTCGTATTTGAGCCTCCGCGTTAAGACCATCGCACAGGTTTTGTGCGGTGCGAATTTTAGCTTGTTTTTGACACCCCACGCTCGAACATGTTCGAGAGCGGCATTGGCTTGCCCCTCGATTTCCACTGCCGTTACACCGTCGAACACCATCACGACGTCGTCGGCGAACGCCTGGCAGTAGAAACCCCTGCCTTCCAGTTGCCTCAGCAGCGGGTCTAGCAGCAGATTCCAAAACATTGGACCCCCAATCGACCCCTGGACGCATCCTTTGCTGGTTGACCTTCTGCTCTCCTCGCCAGCGTATCTCACGACGACCTCCCTGCCACTGAGATAGCTGCTGACTACCCGTCTCAAATTTACAGGACACTTTTCCTCAGCCAAACGTAACTTTATAGCGGGCCACCATGCATTGTCGAAGGCTCCCTCTATATCTAGCGACACGAGCGCGACAATTTTCTTTTGTGCCAGCTTTGTTCGTATATGCTGCACCAGTGTATAGAGGGAGTCCTCAGTGCTTTTTTGGGGCATAAAGCCGTATTGGCGAGTACTAATCCTTGGCAGAAGGTAGAATTTGAGACGAGCAACCAGCATCTTCTCGTACACTTTCCCTAAGACAGGCAAGAGCCCAATCGGCCTGTAGGACTTGGGTACGGTGTACGAGTCTTTGCCCGGCTTTCTGAGTACAACCACCGTCGCTTCCTTCCAGGTCTTCGGGAAGTGGTGGTACGCCAGGCATTTGTTCAACAGTGACAGGAAGAAATCGGGGTCACACTTTATGGCCTGGGAGCAAATGTCAGCCGTGAGGCCGTCGGCTCCCGGGGCCTTTTTCGGGTTAAACGACGACACGGACCCGTCAAGCTCGCTTTGGGTAAACGGTGGGTCATGCCGTTCATCATGACTCCACTCGTTTACCATCGCTGCCAGTGCTCTGGTTCGACGATGGTCCATGTCGTCGTCCTCCTCTCGGTCCTCGGGGTAGAAGGTCTCGGCCAACAGCCTCACCGAGCCCCTCGCGTCCAGGGTCTCACCTTCAAACTGCAGCGGCAGATCCTCCTCTCTTTTGGAAGTTCTCCCCATCACTCGGTAGATCCCTTCCCAGACCCCCTCTCTGGTCTGCTTACCGCAGAACCCCTTCCAGCTTTCCTCTATTGCTCTTTTTACAGCTGTCTCATATTTTCCCTTCTCTTCCAGGTACAGACTGACGACCATCGCTCTCCGGACCGGTGCTGCGTTCCTGATTCGGCGTTTCCTGGTAGCGACCAACCTCTTCATCTCCGCGAGTTCCTGGGACCACCACGGCATAGTGAGTATTTCTTTTGACTTATTTGTAGGTATTGTAAGTGTAGATGTGTTTATTATAGCTTGTGTGTATGTGTTTATTGTTTGTTCTAATTTGTCTATATTATTTATATTTGTGAGCTCGTTTACAGTTAAATTTTGATCTAGCATAATTTGAGACAGTTTCGCATGAAACTGTCTCCAATTAGCCTTCTTCGTGTTGTATTTCCTAGTCGTGCGTTCAATTCTAATGCCTTTCGATTTTACCAGATTAATGCCAAAAGTTATGCCATTGTGGTCGGAACTCGTGAGACCCTCCTCTATTTGCCAGCCGTCTACCAGATCCAGCATATCCTCCGAACACGCCGTCACGTCCACGTGGCTGCTGTACCTGATACCTCCCCTTATTGTGTCAAAAGTCGGGGTGTCTCCCCTGTTGAGGACGTGCAATCCCCACTCCCCCAACGCTCCACACATCTGCTCCCCTCTAGCATCCTCGCGATCGCCACCCCACCAAGTGCTCTTCGCATTCGCGTCTCCTCCGATGACCAACCTGCTAGAGCCAATCTCTCTCTCTATGCGCTGCATATGCTCCAGGTATGGCTCCACGGGCTTGTCGGGCTCGAAGTAGAAGGACACCAGCGTGATCGTCCAGGCTCTGGTTCGGACTCCCACCACAACGATGTTGTTTGTGGTGAGTTGCGGGTACTGTAGTATGTCCAAATCGTGGTCAAGGACAGCTATTGCTGCCTTTACAGTCCCTTCTCCTCCCTCAGAGCTCTGGAAGACCCTTACGCCCCGGTAGCCCTTCATCCGTCGCACCCGACCCACGTAGGGCTCCTGGAGCAATGCCACGGCCACTTTGCGCGTTTGTGCTTCCATGAGGAGTTTGTTGGTAGCGAGTTGGCTGCGTTGCAGGTTGTCTTGGATCATTTGGTACTTGGGGGTAACTACGGGGACCACCTTAGCAATATGCTATGGAAGCTCTAGCCAGTGAATCCCACTTGCGGCGTACGGGGCACTCAGCGCTGAAGGCACTGTGCTCAGTGTTTCCGATCTTGGCTCTGGTGCAGTTTATACACTTCGCTGCTTCGCCAAGCTGCCTATCTGGGCAGTCCACTCTGAGGTGCAGACCGCCACAGTGGCTGCACAAGTCAGCTGGGTCTCTGCAGAACCGCTTTCCGTGACCGTATGCTAGGCAGCGTGTGCACTGCACCAGAGGCGTCTGGTCTTCGACGCGCACAATCTGGAGGTCTATGCGGAGCTTCCCTCCCTCAATGGCTCTCCTCCAGATTGTGGGAGAAACACTGAGCACGATGTGGCCCAAATGGGGGTTGCGTGTCCGCCTACGGAACTTAATGTTCATTCTTTGATCCTCGCCCTCGAGGCCGTGGATGAGCTCCCGATTCTGATTCCTGAGGGCTTTCAAGACTTCTTCGTCGCTGTGGACCAGCAGTACGTCCCTCAGAATCAGAAGCGGGTCCCTGTTGGCCACTTCCTCGACGACGAGGCTCTCCCCTGCTGCTTCCAATCGCTCCTTAATCTTCTTCCTCTCCTCCTTTGTCCGACACCCCATGATGACCT